>JAKSZT010053813.1:9302136-9320714 GCA_026826555.1 Tolypeutes matacus
AAAAAAAAAAAAAAAAAAAAAAAAAGGATCAGTAGATACCTTAGGAGGCGCAGACGCCGGTTCAAAATACAATAAACCATCTTTTGGAGCAGACGGCATAGCAACCGCTGGAAAAGTTCCATAAACTCCTTTTTCTTTCCTTCCCTTTTATTAGACATGAATTTATCTGTTTTTGCCTGGTCATTAACTTTTTCATACATATTTTCATTAAAATCACCATTAGCTTTTTCTGCTATCGGTCCAGCAATAGCAGTATCCTGTTTAAATCTTCATCTTCATCTGATTGTAAAGGTTCAAGAGCAACAGAAATAAGACTACACAAAGACCATACATGAAGGGGAATTATCTCTCCCTTTTGATAAGCCCTTTTTAAAGCTTTCATCACTAACTTCCATTGTTTCAGGTTTAAAATATCCTGCCCTTGCGGCTGAAACCAATAACAATGTTTCTGTACAAGAAAAAAAAGTTCCTCAAAAGGCGAGGATTTAATAGTTACACCGGTGCTTTTTAATAAAATTTTTAACACTCTAGAGAACTCTTCAAAGTTTGATTGCTGATTACCCATTACCCTGATGATTCCAAGGATGAAGCTTACCTTTTCTGTTTTCTTTTTCTTTAAAACTGCTCTCAGGAGCTGCTTGGTCCACACACCGACTGAAAGAAAAGTTTTGTTTTCAGAGCCCCACATTGGGCGCCATATGTTGCCGGTCAGGAACTGGGTCCGTGAAAATGGTGCCGTGGATGAGAAAGAAAGAATAAGACAAAGAAAAAATAACTGGGATCAGGGGACTCTCTGTCTGAAATGGAGAGAAGAGCCCAGCCACACCATAGAGGTGGCTTTTATTTGGTCTTTGACCACTCAAAATATATATCGCAAATTCAAAGGCAATAGATAAGTGACAGTTTACATTTTACTAAAACCAGCAAGTCTTGAAGGGCTTACATTCCTGCACATAGCAGATGTTGTAAATCTTATCTAACATACAAAATACTCAATAGAAGCTCAGGATGTTTCCCCACCCAGCTACTAAAAGATCCTATCTCATTATCATGAGACTAGGCTCTTATCTCCTACATTCCAGGGTGTCTCCTATATTCCAAAGTGATCTGCTTACTGTCAGTAGACATGGCCTTTAATTGAAACTCCATCAAGGTCTTATTTGATTTCACTTTAGCAATGTTTTGTAGTTTTCTGAGTACAGGTCCTTTACATCCTTGGTTAAATTATTTCCTAGATATATTTGATTCTTTTAGTTGCTATTGTAAATGGAATTTTTTCCTTGATTTCCAACTCAGATTGTTCATTACTAGTATATAGAAACACTAACGATTTTTGTGTGTTGATCTTGTTTCTCATTTCTGCAAACAAGATTGCTAGAATTTTGATACAGAATTTGAATCGGTATAGGGCTTTGGATAGTGTATTAGTCAGCCAAAGGGGTGCTAATGTGAAATACCAAAAATGGGTTGGTCTTTATAAAGAGTATTTATTTGGGGTAGAAGTCCACAGATACCAGGCCATAAAGCGTTAAGTTTCTTCTCTCACCACAGTTCATTGCCACGTGTTAGAGCAAGGCAGCTGCCGGCGTTTGCCAGGGTTCAGGCTTCTGGGGTTCCTCTCTTCCCGGGGCTGTGTTTCTCTCCGGGCTTAGCTCGTTTCCTCCACAAGGTCAGCTGTAGACGATCAAGCAAACGGCTTGCTTCTCTTCTCCTGGGGCCTTCTTTCCAACATCAAAACTGCTTCTCAAAAGACTGCTTCAACTGTCCTTTGCCTTGCCTTTTATATTCGATTCCCCACCCACCAAGGGGTGGGGCTCAATGCCCTAATCCTAACCTAATCATGCCCAGATTAACAGATCAGTTTACAAGCATGATTCAATTATATTTTGGAATTCATAATTACATCAAACTGCCACAGATAGTATTGCCATTTTAATAAGACTTCTAATCCACAAACTTGGTATGTCCTTCCATTTATTTCTTTTTAAATTTCTTTCAGCAAGGTTTTGTAATTTTTAGTATACGTCTTTCACCTCCTTGGTTAAATATATTCCTAGCTATTTTATTATTTTAAATGCTGTTGCAAATGGAAGTGTTTCTTAATTTTCTTTTAGGATTGTTCTTTGCTGATATATGGAAACAAAATAGATTTTTTGCACATTGACTTTGTACCCTGCAACTTTGCTGAATTCATTTACCTCTAGTAGCTTTCTTGTGAATTCTTTAGGATTTCCCATGTATAGGATCATGTCATCTGCAAATATAGTTTTACTTCTTCCTTTTCATTCTAGATGCCTTTAATTCCTTTTGCTTGCTTAATTGATCTGGATAGAACTTTCAGTACTATACTGAATAGAAGTTGGTGAAAGCAGGCATCCTTGCCTTGCTCCTATTTTAGGGCAAAAATTTCAATCTTTCACCACCAAGTTTAATGCTGACTGTGGCCTTTATCATGTTGAGGAAGTTCCCACCTATCCCTAGTTTTCTGAAAGTTTTACCATGGAAAAGTGTAGGAATTTGTCAAATGCTTTTTCTGGAACTGATGCAGTTTATCTTAAAGTTTCTCTTAAACTTCAGGTAATATTTTAAGGCTAAATCTTCTACCATGAATTTTAATGCTGCTACCTATCCCTAAACATATATATGATAAATAGTAGGAAAATGGAGGCAAAAGAGATAATGTGGGCTCAACGGATGCAAAATACCCTAAATATGTATAAACGTAAATTTTTTTTTTTAAGTAATTTTATACATATAATTACATGACCATGAATGGGGAGAGGTGATTTTATGTTTAGCAGGTATAATAGAAAAGGCATTTTGACAGTATAAAAACTATACAAATCCAATTTTTCACTAAAAAGTATTTGAAAACTATCTACTAAAAATATAATGGAATTAATCTACTTCATAATGGCTGTTGTGACCAAATCAGAGATGAAAAGTATTAAAATTTAGAAAATAGAACTTTTGCTTTTGAAACTAATATTTAATAACTAAGAACCAATCTAACTTAAAGCCATACCCCCACTTACTTATAATCTGTAATGCTATATGTGAAACAGGTATTAGTCCTATAATTAAAAAAAAAAAATCTTATACAAAAAATTCTATAAACCTTTCAGTCAGTTGAGCCTATTTTCACTATAGACCTGCCCAAAAGCACACATGAAAATTGATGAGCATGAAGGCATGGAAAGAGGGAGTTTCATTTCAGTCACTTCAAAATACAAAGAGGCTATTATATTTCACTTAAGTCTTTTTAAATCATTGTGACATTTTTCAGATTACATACCACAGAACACAAGATAAATGGTTGTGGTATTAATTTTTTTCTCCAGTTCTTTTGCAGTAAATGTCTGGAATAAAACAAAAATTTTAATTGCTCTTATGTGTTCCATAATTAAGACAAAAATGGTCTATGATTAATATCAGATACAATATGAACCTTGATATTTGCTCAAATGTAGAAAAGGATTCATGATGTCTTAATATATTGAAAAAAATACTTGGGTAAATCCAACTGCAAAAATATAGAAAAACTTTTTACTGTTAATTACTAGGAACCATTAAGGTTAATTTTTAATGGGCAGAAAAACTCCACAAAAATGTATATATGGGGGCGGGTATGGCTCAAATGGTTGGGTGTCCATCTCCCATATGGAGGGACCTGGGTTCGATCCCCAGGGCCTCCCAGTAAAAAAACAAAACAAAAAATGTATATAAATATTTAAAATCTTATTTGCTGTTTTGAGCAAAATCAACTTTTGTTTTTATATACAATTTCTAATGAAAATTTAAAAATTTTAACAGAGGTTTTCTTTTCTAGATAGTCTCAATGTTATAGATTTGAAGCATGACTCTTTCCTGCAAACAACTTTCACATATGACTAAATATACTTGAAGTCTAGTTCCTAAAAAAATCATTTCCCTAACCTTTCTTACCTATCATTTTCATACAATCTAATTTCTAAAGACTTCAAGTATGGGTGGTACTATGGAAACCGATCTTTCCTGTAGTTAATTTTATTATTGTAGTTTTATTTCTTTCTTTAACAGTGTATTAGTCAGGCAAAGGGGTGCTGATGCAAAATACGAGAAATTGGTTGGTTTTTATAAAGGGTATTTATTTGGGGTAGAAGCTTACAGTTATCAGGCCATAAAGCATAAGTTTCTTCCTTCACCAAAGTCTGTGGCCATGTGTTGGAGCAAGACAACTGCAGACGTTTGCCAGAGTTCAGGCTTCTTGGGTTTCTCTCTGGGCTCAGCTCCTCTGTTTCCTCCACAAGACCAGCTGTCAACTGTCAGGTGAATGCCTTGTCTCTTTTCCTGGGGCCTTCTATCCTTCCTCACGACCAAGGTCGTCTATGTGCTTACTCCCCTGGGCTCCAGCATTAACACTCAGCATCAGAACTCCAACATCAAAACTACTCCAACTCTGTCCTCTGCCATGTCTTTTTATCTTTGAGACCCCACCCACCAAGGGGCAGGGCTCATCACCCTACTGACCGTGGCCCCGTCAGCGCCCTAATCATAATTTAATCATGCCCAGATTAACAGACCAGTTTACAAGCACAATCCAATATCTATTTTTGGAATTCATAACTATATCAAATTGCCAAACTGCTACAAACAGTTAGATAATTTCCAATTGTAAAGGTGGGTAATGCCACAATAGTTTTAAGGAAGGTAACATTTATGGAGATTTCAATTGGAAAAAAAAAAACCATTTATCTGTTCAGTAGGGAAGAAACAATCCGCTTTATTAACCTCACTGAAAGGATTAAAAAACACATTTCCTGGGACACAAAACTGTACCAAATGTTTTCCTTACAAAATAACTTCACAGACCAATAGTCTTGGACTTACACAAAGACAAACATATTGACATATATTAGCTTGAATTAATTGACAAGTCAAAGGTTTTTGCAGCAACTTTCTAGAAGATGTTTATTGCATTAATGTGGGATTGTATGCTTCTTTAACCCTTTAAAAATAGTAATAAAAATTACAAAATAATGTAAATGTAGAGTTAAGGCTGAGACTATATATTCTAGTATCAATAAAGTCAAACAATACTTATAAAAATCGATGCTGCATATTTTATATACACAGAGAATAAGTCTTTAGAAATTTAAAATGCTACCACTGTCACAAGTTCACGCTCATCAATTTAATGTCTTTCTATGTATCTTAACATTCGAATTCCCAGAAACCTGTGCTTTTTCTATTTTTAATCCTGAATTCTTTATTGAGTTTCCTCACATATTTACAATTAAATACCTAATACCTCTAGAAACTTCCTTAGACAAAAGAGACAAAACATTTTTGTTAAATAAATTCACACAAAAGTAATAAAAGGTTTGTTTGCAAGAGATAGTTCTAACATATCCATGATAATTATACTGAAAAATAGTACATAAACTTTTCTTCAGGGTTAATAAATGCCACCATGTGCTGGTTTTACAGTCACTGCCATATTTGCACATTTTCCTCTGACATATCTGCAAGATGACAAAGGGCATGATGACTGGAATAATTCCAGTTAAGTCCACATTGTCCATTGAGATTCATAAAATTGAATTGTTGCTTCCAGTCCCATCTGGACAGACATGGAAATTCATGCCCAGATACTTGTCAAGTCCCCAGAAATATTCAATCTGGTAAGTCACCCTCTCTTGGCCTTCTCAAACAGCTGCAGAGGTCAGGGCATTCTCAGTAAGTCCGATAGTCCCCTCTCTCATCTTTCACACATCTATTTTGGTTATAATCCTGGTCAAAGTAGCAAAAAGAAATACATCAAGTTTAATGTATCAAAGATTTCTTTTCCTGAACTCCCTCATCATACTAGATGCTTAAATTTACAGTGGAACTATGCTCCATTAATTATTATAATTATTTAGCATAAACAGATTCAGCGAAATCCTTGTATATAATTCCTTGTGTGTAATTCCTACGTACCAAGAGCTGTACGTATAATACAATTCTTTTTCTTTTGCTCTCTGAAGACATTTACAATCCTTTCCTTTTCCTTGATAGTCTACAATTTCACTATGAAGTATCTTGGGGCATCTTTTGTCAGACATTCGGCCTGAAAAATCTGTTCATTTCATTCATCCCTGGGAAATGATCTTCCAGATGATAGTTTTTCTACTCCATTTTATTATTTCTAGGAGTCTTAAAAGTCTGAATTGGTTCTCTATGTCTCCTTTCTCTTCACATAGTTTTGTTTTTTTTCTGTTTTTCCAGAATATTTCCTTTAGTTCTTTTCTCAAAAAATTTTTAAAAAAAATTTCAGCAACAATATTTGTAATCTTTGTTTACTCATTCTTGTCCTGGCTATTCCTTTCTCAGAGCACCCTTTTTGTGTTTTATGAATATAACTACTTCTGAAATATGGTTAGTAATTATAATGTTGTTTTTTAAAGCATTCTTGTCTATTTACTGAATCATCTTCCAGAACTGTTTTTGCTATTTATCTTGAATTGTCTTTCTCAAGTTGCTGACTGCTCTAACACGTGTGATGATTCTTGACTGTACAATTACATTTAAGAAAGAGGACTACATTGCTGGCCTGGATTTCTTCTGTTGTTATGAAAAACACGACTATTTTCCTATGAGGTCTCTGAGGGGGAATTATAATTGGGGAGGGGCAGGGCAGGACTGGTGTCCAGCAGTCTTTGCCTTTTTGTAGGTGGACAGCCAACAATTGGGGTGCTGGCTCTTAGATGCCAGCATTAGACAGCCCCTAGGGTGCCAGCAACTATACTTGAAGCCGATATACTAACATTTAATTAATTAATTGTCATCATTATAACTATATGGTGGCAGCTTTTTATGGCTACAGACAAGGGAACAAAGTTTTCAAAGTTTTGGGTTGAAAACCTGGCATATTCTAGGTTGTGGAATCCTTTCCTTTTCTATTCTGCCCCCATCCTCTTAACTCCCATCTGCTGTTTTGGGCTGGGCATTCACTCTGACACTTTCTTATATTTACTGATCTGATTCTGAGTCTCTTTGCCTTTCCATCAGGGAGACTGTTTCCCATTGTCTCTAGACTATTTCCCAGGGCCTTCTTCTTTAGTATATTCTAGGTTTTACTTATTCCTTGTTTCTATCCTGCAAGCCCCAGAAAGCTTCAATCAAATGTGAAGCCAGGAAGTGGATGTGGCTCAAGCAGTTGGGCACCTGCCTACCACACGGGTGGTCCTGGGTTCAGTTCCCAGTGCTTCCTAAGGAAGACCAGCAAGACAGCGAGGTGAAAAAAAAAAAAAAAAAAAAAGGGAAACGGATGTGGCTCAAGAGGTTTGGCGTCCGTCTACCATATGGAGATACCAGGGTTCGACCCCCGGTACCTCCTGGTAAAAAAAATAAATAAATAAAAAAAAAAAGACAGCGAGGTGACATGATGGCACAGTGAGCTGACACAACAAGATGATGCAATGAGGAGACACAATGAGGAAACACAATGAGAGACACAAGCAGGGAGCGGAGGTGGCTCAAGCAATTGCGTGCTTCCCTTCCACAAGGGAGGTCCTGGATTCAGTTTCCGGTGCCTCATAAAAAGAAGATAAGCAGACACAGGGAACACATAACGAAGGCAGCAAAAAGAAAAAGAAAGGGGGGAAAAAGGGGGGGTAGTGAAATTAAAAAAAGAAAACAAACAAACAAACAAACCCCAAATGTCAAGGCAGAATGAAGATATTTTTCAGATATGCAAGGGTTCCAAGTTTCTTTTTAACCACTTTTTTTCTCAAAGAAGTTATAAGAAAGAAAAAGACACGGAATCAAAAAATCAGTGGATTCAACCTAAGAGAGCAGTCAAGGAAGACCCATGATGACAGATACACAGGAGGATTACTAGTCCCTGGAGCAGGAAGAAGAGAATGTGATCAAGATAAATAGTGGGAAAAAAAAGGTAATTAGAAACTCCAGAAAAATTAACAATATATAATAGTCGAACATATATTACACTAAAACTTAACACGATTTTAAGAATTGGTAGAGTATGGAAAACTAATTTGAACTTGATAGGAGAGAATATTACTAAATAATCATGATAATGTAAAAGATTTCAAGCAATTCAGAACAATTCAGTCCAAAAGTCATTAGGTGGGGTCAGGCATGTAGATATCCATGCCCAGGATTGGATGAGCCATATTATCTGAAGCTGATAAAAGAAGAAAATTCTAAGTATATTAAAAAATGGAGGTAACACCAGACTAACTAAAAAATAAACAGTTAAAGGTTGCCTCTGTGAAAAAGGATATAGGTGAGGATGCATAGGATAGATTTTATCATCAAAAGCCCTTTCAGTACCTGTGCTGTCCAATATGGTAGCCAACAGCTAACTAGCCATAGGTGGCTCCTGAGCAAAGGTAGTGTAGGTAGCCCTCACTGAGATTTGCTGTGGGTGTGGCTGCAGGATAGACTTTAATAACTAAATAATCATGATAATGTGGAAGTTCTTAAACAATTTAGAACAATTCAGTCCAAAAGTCATTAGGTGGGACCAGGCACAACAGACACTCAGGGCAAGGGATCTGAGTAAGACAAATTAACTGAAGTTGATAAAACAAGAAAGACTCTGAAGGAAAAAAAAAAAGAATAAAAAATAAATTCTATTAAAATTAATCTCACCATTTCTTTCTTTTTAACTCTTTAATATGGCTTCTTTCTAGAAAATGTAAAATTACATTTGTGGTTCACATTACACAGTGCACACTGTAAATCTATATACCATTTGATTTATATACATGTATTACTTTGATGAAAACAATACTACTAAAAATCATGAAAAATAAATTTTAACTCATACCACTTCTGAATTGCTACAAAATCTTAATTAACAAGATCCAATTCAATGGTATCTGTAGTTGTGCTGTAGTAACAGCAAGGTCTAAGGCTAATTCAGTACTGAGACTACAGTGTTGCCTCAAGAATACTTTCCCTTCTTAGTCTAGAACTGCTCCGCAGGAATTTCTTCACTAGGAAACTGGAAAAGTGCTTTCCACCCTTCATAAAATACTTCTTTAAAAATTTTTGGGGAGTGGATGTGGCTGAAGCAGTTGGGCACTTGCCTCCCACATGGGAGGTCCTGGGTTTGGTTCCCAGTGCCTCCCCTAAAGAAGACAAGCAGCACAGCGAGCTAATGCAAAGAGATGACACAATGAGAGACAGAACAAGCAGGAAGTGAATGTGGCTCAAGCGACTGGGCATCTTCCTTGCACATGGGAGGTCTTGGGTTCGGTTCCCAGTACCTCCTAAAATAAGATGAACAGACACGGAGAACACACAATGAACAGACACAGAGAGCAGACAGTAAGCACAAAAAAGGGGGGAGGGGAGAAACAAATAAATCTTAAAAAAAAAATTTATGGCAAACCTACATCAAAGTTGAGGGAGGAAAAGAATGAACCCTTATTTCAAGCTTCATTTTGCCAGATTTTGGGTTATCCTCTGCTTTTTCTTTTCCTGGAGTGATTTAGAGTATATATCCAGAAATCGTTATTTAATCAATAAGTACTTCAGTATGTTTTTTTAACTGTATATTTAGTTTAATGCAAATGCTATATATACTGTTATTACTCACAAAATTAACAATTTCTTAATATTACCTAATAATCAAGTGATATTCAAATTTTCCCAATTATCTCAAAGTTGTCATTTTAAAGTTGCTTTGTTAAAATCTGGATCCAAACAAGTTATACACATTGCATTTGGCTGTTTTATCTTTTCAATCACTTTAATTCTAGAGCAGTCTATTTTTTTTTTTAATCATTGCAAAACCAGTCATCATCTGAACTGTAAAATGTCCCATGTTCTGGATTTGGCTGATTGCATCCTGGTGCTATAATTTAAACTCCTTATATTTCCTGTAAACTAGTAGTTAAACTAAACCGTTTTCAAAGTTGTGAAAGAATTAAACCTTAATGCCACAAGGCATCTATTGTATGCTATGGATTAACCTCATTCTTATGCATCTAGAATGGTACTAGCTGTGTACCATCCTAGGAAAAACTGAGAAAATATTCTCAATTTTATTCAGTGCTCAATTCTTCCACAGAACTCCAGTTCAGAAAGGCTGTCTACAAGTTTCATTAGATTCAGGTTAGTTTCTACTGAGAAGCATGTGGCACATAATAGTAACTGTCCGACTTTTTATGTTGCTAAGATTGTCAGTGGGTTTAGGTGATGTCAGTCTGATCTTTCCATTATTAAGTATCCTCATCAACTTTTCACTTAATTACTTGAATATTCTATAAAGAACTTTCCCTCTTTATTTACCCTGAAACAGTCTTACAGGAAAGATAGAATGCATGTCTTTTCTATATGACTACAGAAATTTTCACAGAAACACCTTAGTGCCCTAGCAACTACCAGGAAGAACTAATGAGGTTTTTGTGCATCATTTCGAATTCATGATTTTTAAAAATTATTTTAAAAAAAAATTTTTTTTTAAGTGTTTAAATCCTTTGTGGATATTCTTTCTGAGGCTCAATTGCCTCAACACACTTTCAGTGATCAGCTTAGTAGTATGCGTGCCCATAAACAAACATATATATACCTATATGTGTGGAAACACTCCTATCATAATGAGAAGTACTGTGTATTTATAATCTCATCATTATTTCGGTAGCTCTCCTCTCTCATTTACTTTAAAGGCAACTTATTCCAAGACACTTTATTTTCCTGCCAACACACAATTTTAAATATTCAATAGATGTATATAAGACAAAGAATTTATCTTACATATTATTGCAACATATGGTTTTCCTTTGTGGGGGGAAAGGAGGCCTACCCCTCCAACCACATTTCAGGCCATTCTCCCTCTTGCTCACCATGCTTTCGCCACACGCAAGCACTGTTCCAGTCCCTCTAACATGTCACACTGGCTATTTTCTCAGAGCTTTCTTACTTTCTTTCCCTCTGACTGCAACCAATCCCCAATATGGCTGGCTCCTTCTCATCTTTGAGTTATCTGCTTAAATGCATCTTTTCTGACAATCAATATAGTTCCTCATTATTGTTTATATCACTTCATCCTTTTTTCTTTCCTTCATAGAACTTAACAGTATTATGTTTATATAGGGGAAAAAGTTTGTTTACATTTTTACTATTTGTCATTTGCACAGGATTGTAGAGCTCCATGGGGACAAGAATACTTTTATTCGCCCAGCAATATATGGCACAAAGTGATCATTCACATATTTACTGAATAAATGTAGAATATGCAAGTGGACGGGGCATGGAACACCCATTCCAAACATCACAGTCTCAAGGGAACTCCTTTCAGGTCAATACGATAAACATATTCAGATAAGAGTCCACACTTAAACCTTCTGAAATAATGTACATGAAATCCCACATCCTTATGTGGGATGGCCTTACTAAAATATACTTTAGAAAGGATACTATTTTCTTTACCATTGAGTTAGGTTGCAGATGGCTCTGTTGTTTTGGTAAGGTCTCTAAATGTTTTCTAAGTCTCCAAACCAAAACTATAAGCAATTTAAAAATAAGTAGTAATGTACAGATGGCTTTGAATATTCTATAATGATCAAGTAGCTGATACTATGAAAAAGAATGTAGTGTATTTTAAGTGAAACAAACCAAAAAAAAAGAAGAGCAATTTTACTTTTAATAGAACAATAAACTATTAATATATTCAAATAATTAGCAAAAATTACAAGGAAAACTTGAATATCACAGGAGAATATAATGGCTATGTCTTATCTTTGTTATCCATCCTTTAATCAAGTTTTTAAAAGTTACTAATTCTGGCTCAAGGGGGAAATCAGAAATCAACAACTCATGCTGTTGTTTAAGTATGATGAACCAGGAGCTTTGATAAACAAACCAATGGTAATACTCAGGTCATAATGCTCTCACCTTTGTCTTGTGGCTTCTCTTCTCATTCTTTTAGCAGGAATTGGACAATCTGTCATATCAGGCTTTGTTGGATGACGCAAGGAATCATTACACTTACGTGTTGGAGTCATACCTGAAAAAGATGGAAAACATAAAAAATTAACTTAAAAAATATCTTATTTTTATAGAAATAGAATTAAAAAAAAAAAATACTGAGAATGCCTCTTATTACTCCTGCTGAGAGAATAGTTTATTACCATTTATCAGACGACTTGAAAGTCAAGGATTTCTATTAAGTTCTGGATCATTCACATTCTTTCTTCTAGTAGTTGGACTCTATCTAATCATAAATATTTGTCTCCATTCAGAGAAACTACATGTTAACACAAAGTAAATACACACCTAGTTTTTGCTCTATTAGTTTCAGATTTTTCTCATGTTCATCAAGCTCTTGCTTCTTCATCTTCATTTCAGGAGTATGAAGATATTCTAACTGACCATTAAGGTCCTTATTCACATTGCCCAGTCTGCGCACAGCAGAATGATACTGTTGGAGAAGATCTGAAAAGTAACCAAAGATATATGATTAAACTGCTGATAGCATAACAAACCCACATTTTAGGAAAGAAGAAAAATACAGATGCTATGTTATAGTAACATGTGGTAATTCTGTTTAATCCACAAAATGTAAACAAATGAAATAAAAAAGCATACATAGTTTATTCCCAGCACAAAATCAGTGTTTATTAAATTTTAATTTTCTTAGTCTGCTTGACTTAATAAATTTATTTCTGGAAACGGATGTGGCTCAAAAGGTTCGTCATCCATCTACCATATGGAGAGACCGGGGTTCGATCCCCGGTACCTCCCGGTAAAAAAAAAAAAAATTATTTCTATGTCAGGAAAGAGTTTCTGAATAAAGGTGCTCCAACAATTGACTCCAAAAACACAAAGGTACTGGCATTAATATTTACCCATGTTGTTACCCTTTCTGGAGGACTGATTTTTCTTCATGTGGCTTTGATTTACTGTCAAGTGTCCTTTCCTTTCAATCTGCAGAACTCTCTTTAGCATTTTTTGTAGGGCAGGTTTAGTTGATGATGAATGGTTTTCAGAATTCTACCTTCGGCATTCAACAATTTGATTTTAATATAATGCAGTGTGGGTCTATTTGGATTTATCCTGTTTGGAGTTTGTTGAGCATCTTGGATGTGTATATTCATGTCTTTTGTTAAATTTGTAAAGTTTTCAGACATTATTTCTTTGAATATTCTCTCTGTTCTCTTCTATTCCTTTTCCTTCTGAGATCCCCACAATGCACATATTGGTATGCTTGAGGGTATACTTTAGGTTTCTTCAGCCTGTTCACTTTTCTTCATTCTTTTCTTTCTGCCCCTCAGATTGGAAGATTTCAACTGTCTCATCTTCAAGTTCACTGATTCTTTCTTTTGCCAGTTCCAATCTGCTGTTTAACCCCTCTAGGGAATTTTTGGTTTCTGATACTGCAGTCTTCAGCTGTTTGGCTCCTTTTCATACTTTCTATCTCCCTAATAACATTCTCTTTGTGTTCACTTGTTGCATCCATGACTTTCTTTAGTTCTTTACTCATGTTTTCCTTTAGTTCTTTGAGCATATTTAGGACCAATTTTTAAAATTCCTTGGTATATCCCAGGTCTGGTCCTCCTCACTGATGGTTTCTGATGCTTTAATTTTCTTCTTTGCCTGGGTCATCAATTTCTGTTTCTGTGTGTTTTGTAATATTTTACTGCAACTTGGACATTTTGATATTTTAATGTGTTATAGTTGGAAGTTAGACTTTGAGGTTATTGTTTCTTAAGACTGTATCCAGCTAGTGTTATGACAGCGCTTTCTCTGAATGCCAGGAGCTAACCAAAAAGGAAAAAAGAGAAAACACCTTTCTTAGACTTTGCAGATTGACCTGTGCCAGTGGTCTTCTTCAGGGCTTATCCATGCAATGTATAAAGAGAATAGCTCCAGGCCAAAGTGTAGAGGCCACCTTGATCCTTTCTATGCATGCTTTTTCCTTCGGCACTCATATGTGGCCTGAGAAGTTCCCCGTTCACACAGATATAAATGTTCCTGCTTCCCTAGGAAACAGTTTCTTCATGGTCCTGGGCAATGCACTGTATTATCCTACAGTTAGCAATCCCTTGCACCAGGCAACCACTTGACTGCTCTCCCACAGCATTCTGTAGGAAAGCTTCATCCACTGCCTTCTACATGTAGGGCACGTTCTGGATCAGTGAGTCCCTCAGGCTACCACCAGACAGACTGGGCCAGACATGCTCCCTCCTGGTATGTGGACAAAGGGATCTACATCAAGCTGGTAGGGAATGTGAGAGGGGTGAGACAAGGCATCTTATTGAAATCTTACTGTTTTTGAGTTGTCTTGTTCTTGATTTGGCATTCACCCTGTTACTGCAGTTCTTGAACTGTTTCTGGAGATCTGAGAAAGATGTTTCTGCTAGTTCTTGCTGATTGTTCAAAGCTTTTAGGGGAAGATGAAGTATTCACTCCATCATCTTGATTGGGATGGGGCCGATTTATATATTTTTTAATGATTACATTTTATTTTTTAAAAGATTCATTCCCCCCCCCCCCCTGTTTTGCACTGTCTGTTCTCTGTGTGTTCTTCTGTGCCTGCTTGTCTTCCCTTTAGGTGGCTTCTGGAGTGGGAGAGAGGCACTCAATCTCCTGCACCACCTCAGCTCCCTGGTCTGCTGCATCTTATTGTTTCTCCTCTGTGTCTCTTTTTGTTCCGTCATCTTGCTGCACCAGCTCACCGTGCAGGCCATCTTGCCTTTCACCAGGAGGCCCCGGGAATCGAACCCTGGACCTCCCATATGGTAGACAGGAGCCCAATCACTTGAGCCACATCTGTTTCCCAAAGCCTACATTTTAAATGGTTTATTTATACCCGCATGATATCTTCAGTTTTGCCTCCTTACACACAAAGCCTAAAGTATTTAATAGTAATCCTTGGAGAAAAAGTTTGCTAATGCCTGTTCTATTCACAAAAATGACCAATACTCACAGGAATGGGCATACAAAAATCTGGATATTGAACAAATATACACAGTAGTTTACATATAAAACCATGGAAGAAATTCTTTAAGATACAGGATACACTGAGATATTTTATACTTTAAGAGTCAAGAACAATTTTTAAAAAGAAAACTATCCAGCATTCTGGGAATCTACACTTAGAATGAACAAATACATATGAACAAACATCTGTATACATATATTTAAATACAAACTCCACGTGTTGAGTGATGACAAGGCCCTTATGCTCTTTAATTCTTTATGACTTATTGGGACACTTAAAAGTCTCTAGAAAAGTGTCTGGATTTCTGACCTGACAGTACTTCTGATTGCATATTAAGAGTAATGTTTTCTCTGTATATAAAAGTTAATTTTACATGAAGGAGCTCCAAAATAATGTCCAGACTGGTATGTCAGTGAGGTTGCGTTGCCTTTATACAGAAGACAATACACAATCAAGTTTTAAAATACTATTTTTTTTAATAATTTATTTTTAGCTGTGATAAAATACACATAAAAATCATTTAAAGTGGACAATTCTTTGACATTACATGACCATATTTGCATCAACCCAAAACCAAAACTTATATTCATTTAACAGTAACTTCCATTCTTCACCACCACCCCATTATCCCATCCCCACCCCTGGTAACCTCTATTCTGCTGTCTCTGTGAGTTTCGGTATTCTAAGTATTTCTAAAGAGAAATGATACAATATTTGTCCTTCAGCATCTGGCTTATTTCACTCAACATAATGCCTGCAAGTCTTGTCCATGTTGTAGCACATAAAAGCATTTTTTACAAATGAATAATATTCCATTGTATGGGTACACCACATTTTGTTTACCCATTCATCTATTGATGGACACTTAGGTTGCTTGCATCTTCTGGCTATTGTGAATAATGCTGCAATGAACACTGATGTATAAATACTGTTCAAGCCCTGCCTTCAATTCTTTTGGGTATATGCCTAAGAGTGGAATTGGTGAGTTATTTGGTAATTCTATGTTTAACTTTATGAGGAACTGCTAAACTGTTTTGCATAGTGGCTGCACCATTTTACATTCCTACCAAAAATGTGCCAGGGTTACTTTTTCTCTGCATCCTTGTCAACACTTCTTTTCAGTTTAAAAAATAACAGCTATCTTAGTGGTGTGAAGTGGTATCTCACTGTAGTTTTAATTTGTAATTTTCTAATAGCTAATAATGTTGAGCATATTTTCATATAGTTATCGGCCATTTTAATATCTTCTTTGCAGAAATGTCTATTCAAGTCTTTGGTGTATTAGCGCTCTTTAGGGAAGAGAATCAACAGGAGCTATCTGTAAATAGTATGAGATTTTATAAGAGTCTTTCACATGACTGTGGGGATGCACAAGTCCAGGTTCTGTAGGCAGACTGCAAACCAGGGACTCTGATGAAAAGTCCAATGAAGGTTCTTGATGAGTTTCCAGGAGACACTGGCTGTCCAAAGACGAGCTGGGAAATTCTCTCTGAATGCTGAAATTACTTCCCCTTTTAAGGCTTTCAACTGATTGGATAAAATGTCACTCACTGCTGATGGCAATTTCCCCAGTTGATTGTAGATGTCATACTTTGTATGACTTCAGTTTTTTAGATTTTTTAAGATTTGATTCATGGCCAATATATGGTCTATCCTAGAAAATATTCCATGAGCACCTGAGAAGAATGTGTTTTTTGCTGTTGTTCGGTGGAGGGTTCTATAAATTTCCATTCAGTCTAACTGGTTAATAGTGTTTTTCAAGTCCTCTATATCCTTTATCTTGTTTAGATGTTCTATCAATTACTGAAAGTGGTATATTGAAGTCACCAACTATCATTGTAGAACTATCTATTTCTCCCTTCAACTCTGTCATTTTTTTGTTTCCACATTTTGGGTCTCTGTTCATGACAGAGGTGCATATGTTTATAATTATATGTTCTTGATAGATCAAATCTCATCAATATACATATCCTTCCTTGCTGCCCAAAATCTTTGACTTAAATTCTATTTACCATAATATAGCTACTCTGGCTCTCTTGATTACGGTTTGCAAGGAGTATCTTTTTTCTACCCTTTTTCAACCTGTGTCTTTGTAAATAAAGTGAGCCTCTTGCAGACAGCATATTGATGGACCATGCTTTTTCATACAATCTCTGCCTTTTAATAGAGAAGTATAATCTTTTGGCATTTAAGGTAATAACTGGAAAAAAAAAAAGGATTTACTTCTGCCATTCGATCACTTGTTTTCTGTAAGTCTTGTATGTTTCTGATTCCTCAATAACTTCTAAAATATGCTTTTTTTGTAGCATGCCATTTTGAGTCTTTACTTTTCTCTAAATTTTTTAGTTATTTACATAATTACCTTTGTAATTATGATGAACTTCTTAAATAACAACCTAGTTCAACCAGTACTAACCAAGTTACTCTACTCCTATCGATCTCTATCCCTCTCATATTAATACTGTCTCAGATTACATCTTTTTATGTTTGCCCATTAACAGATTTTAAATGTTATAGTACACATTTGGCTGTTAAGACATGTAAGGGGAGGAAAAAGCAATTACAAACCAAAAGCACAATAAGAGAGGATTTTAAATTTACCTACATAGTGACCTTTACCAATGATCTTTATTCTGGTGTGCTGTCCTTCTTGGATATTGATATTTATGTCTTTCATAAGGGTAGGGAAGTTTTCATTCATTATTTCCTCAAATATTCTTTCTGCCCCTTCTCCATTTTCTTCTCCTTCTGGGATCCCAATAATGCATATGTTTTTGCATTTTGCATTGTCATTCAATTCCCTGAGACCCTGTTCCATTTTTTCCATTCTCTTCTCTTTCTGTTCTGTCTTTTCCAGTTAGATGTTCTGTCTTCAATATCACTAATTACTAATTCTGTCTTCAAGCAGTTCAAATCTGCTCTAATGAATTTTTAATCTCACCCATCGTGTCTTTCATTCCCATAAAAGAAAAGAAAAGTCTGTTACTTATCTTTGCAGACTTTCTAATTGTTCTTTATGCTCACCCAGTGTCTCAATATCCTTTGTCACTTCAGTCATATTTTCTTTCAGTTCTTTAAAATTACTCACTTGGAGTTGGAGTGGACATCACCATCCCAGTCCCCTCAGGATTGGGGGAAGAACTATGGACTAGAGAGGACTTGATGGTATTCTCTTGTTCACATATGGTGATTCTAGCAATGCAAGAAATTATAACAATGAGGTGGAGCCAGTGGCCACTTGACACTTTTGGGGTAGGGAGGGGACGAGCAGTTGAAATACAGTGGCTTCTTTGGGAGTTGGAGGTTGTCCTGAGTACTGTTGTGGCAACGGATGTAGGCCATTTTAAATCAGCACACACCACTCAGAACTGAGTGGGAGAGAGTGTGGTCTACAGTGTGAACTGTGGTCTATGGTTGGTGGCAAGGCTCCAGGATGTATAAGTTCATTGAGGGTGGTGGGCCACACTGTGGGAGATGTTTGTGTGGGATGTGATGGGAGGTGTGGGAGGTGGGCAACATGGGAATCCCAGTGGGTTCCGTGTAATATTTTGGGTAATCTAAGCACCTCTTAAAATATATCTATATATATATATAAATAACATTTTTGTAAGCAAATACACATATATGCATATATATT
>JAKSZT010053813.1:9320814-9436363 GCA_026826555.1 Tolypeutes matacus
TTTTTACCCATTAAAAAAAAAAAAAAAAAAAAAAAAAAAAGACTTATGAGAGTTGTGGGATTATCACTGATTGCGTTAAATCCTGAATCTCTTCAGGATATTTGGTTTGTTCTTTTGGCTGGGCCATCTCTTTCTGTTTCCTAGTATGGCTTGTAATTTTTTGCTGATGTCTAGGCATCTGATATGCTGGTAAATTTACTCTGATGGCCAATTTCTCTGTCTTGCCTATTGTTATTTTTCAAGGCTCTTTGATATTTGGTTTAACTTATCCTAAGTCTTTAAAATTGCCCAGCCTAAGTTACCAAACTCGTGCCAGGGAGTCATTAATAGGGTACAGACTTTCTCCCAGGGGTGGGGTAAAGAGAACTCTAAAAACAGTTTTGTCCATGTAATTTCTAAATCAGCGGATGGTGCTCAGATTCACTGAGCCAAATTCACTGAAGAAACCCCCCCTGACTCCCCCACCCCACCTTCCCTTGTAACTGCTGGCAGGGAGGAAGTCTGCTTTCCTTTAGGTAAGCTGAAATGAGCCTGGGGTTTTACCCCCGCTGAGTATCTCGGGAATGGGGGAGGGGAGCCCTTCCTGGCAGCCAGAAGGTTTAGTAACTCACAGTTTGTTGTTTCTGCTTCTTCGTCTCTCTCCTGGGAGTTGTGAAGCACTGTCCTGGTCTGCTGACTCCCAAAGCAGGTCCCTTGGGCAGCCTTTCACTGTTTCTATGTTGTTTATGTGAGAGCTGAGCCTTATATGCCTAATCTGATGCCATGTTCCTCCCAATGCTCTTTAGTTCTTCTTATGGCTTCAAGTTATTGTCTAGTGTCCTTTAATTTCAGCTTGAAGTCCTCCCTTTTGCATTTCTTGTAGGGCAGGTCTTCTGGTAATGAACTTTTTCAGCTTTTGTTTATCTGTAAATGTCTTAATTTCTCCTTCATTTTTGAAAGTTAATTTTGCCAGATACAGACTTTTTGGTTGATGTTTTTTTTAAATATGCCTTCCCATGTTCTTTTGGCCTCCAGGGTTTCTGATGAGAAATCCACTGTTAATCTTACTGGGATCCCTTGTAGGTGACAAGTCACTTCTCTTTTGCTGCTTTCAAAATCGTTTTGCTGTCTTTGGATTTTGACAATTTCACTCTAATGTGCCTTGGTGTAGATCTTTTAGAATCTATCTTGCTTGGAGTTCATTTATACTTCCTGGATGTGTATACTCATGTCTTTCATTAGATTTGGGAAGTCGGGCCATTATTTCTTCAAATACCTTTTCTTCCTTTTTCTCTCTTTCTGGAATAGCAATAATGCCTATGTTGGTACACTTGATGGTATCCCACAGGTCCTTCAAGTTCTGTTCATTTTTCTTCATTTTTTTCCTTTCTGCTCCTCACCCTAGATCAGGGGTTCTTAACAAGGGGTCTATGAGCTTGAATTTAAATTAAAAAAAACATTATTTTTGTGGGGACATGTTGATGCAGGTGTGAAATATTTATTAAATGATACACAGTATAGTGTGGACTTAGTAAGGGGTCTGTGGTTTTCACCTGACTGGCAAAAGGGATCCATGGAACAAAAAAGGTTAAGAACCCCTGCCCTAGATAGTTTCAACTGTCCTTTCTTAAAGCTTGTTGATTCTTTCTTCTGACTTTTCAAATCTGCTTTTGAATCCATCTGAGTCTTTTTATTTCAATAACTAGACTTTACAGCTCTAAATATATATAAATTTTGCTCAGTGTTTTCCTAATTTCCTTTAGTTCTTTGTATATGGATTCCTTTAGCTTGATGAACTTATTTAAACAGTTGAGTTCAAATCTTTCACTATTATTTCAGATGAATGACTTCCTTCGGGATGGCTTCTTGTAATTTTTTTTCCATGACTGGTCCATACTTTCCTGTTTCTTCATGTTTTGCAATTTTTTATTGAGCACTGCATATTCTGAATATTATGTTGTTATCACTCTAGAAATCTAGTTCTCCCACTCCTCTGTAAATGCTAGACTATTTTTGTTCTTTTGTCAAGGGCTGGAGCCGTCAATTTGCGACTTTTTCAAACTATTTCTGCTTCCAGATGGGGAACAGGAAAAGAAAAGAGAAAAAACAAAATAGGTACTGCCTCTTTAATACTCCTCTGCAGCATTTCCCTGAAGGAGACTGGAACACTGGCCACACTCAGTGCCCAACTATCTGAAATAGCTAATCAAAGGCAGTGATCAGTGATTGAACCACACCCCCCAAGATTTTGGGAGTCCTTACAGCCCACTCTGGCACCGGAAAGCTATACTAGGAGCCCAGGCTACCTTCACCACTGCTGTCTGCCATGTGGTTGGTGGATGGGGCAGGATAGCTTATACAAGTAGGGTGCAATTCAGCAGTATTTACCGTGATTTACCAGCCTTTTCCTCCTGTTGCACAGTGTTCCACTATACTCTGGAATTCCAAAATTGTTGATTCAGATAGTTCCTGCGAGTTCAGTAATTGTTTTGGTGGAGGGATTGATTCCTGGAGCTTCCTATTCTGTCATCTTCCCAAAAGTCTCCCCTGAAATCCTATTTCTTAATATAAGAAGTTATGAGGTTCTTTGACCTTTAAATATTCATGAAATTAGTATGTGCAAAAGCTTTAACAGATCATTAGTCCTGTCATTACTAAGCAGATGGACTAAAGTGTTTCCCATTACATGAAACACTTAATAGTAGGCTCACATTCTATGCATAAGATGGACAGTGGCAACTTAATACGCCTCATCAATGCTAAGGTTTTTATATATGAAATGAAATCTCCATTTACCATGGTGTCCACTAAAGCCTTCCCTAATTCAATAGAATTTTGCCAAAGAGAAAACTTTAAAAATCACATCTAACTCTGTTTATAAATAATGATTTTAGAGCTTTTGTAGTATATATTTTCTGAAAATCTCAAATTATTGGAAAAATGCTAATGAAGCTTTACTGTGAAAACAGCAAAAAAATAAAATCAGCTCAGATTACAATGGATTTATTTTTGTACAACATATATTAAGAAAGATATAAATTATTTTCAGTGGATCCAGGAAAATAAGCAGCCGAGTAAAGCTATTAAAATAATACAAAAGGACAGAAAGCGTATTCAAAAGGCTGTTATTAAGCAGGTGTTTAAGCAGTCAATTGTCCAAACATTGAATGCTTTAGAAAACAGAAGCAACTTTCTCACCACCGAAAAATTCAGTAGTTCAATGGGCAGGTAGACTTGACAAAATATTATTTAGATCTCTTCAAACTTTATGCTCTATATGATGCTAAGAACTTTATTGGCAAAAATGAACTAATAAACATTTATAACTGGGGAAAATATATATGAAAAAAATACTACTAAGGCATCTGCTCTGCTCCAATTTTCTTCAAAATAACCCACTTGGGGAGAGGAGGAAGGACAGGCACCTTGTGAAAGGGATGGGTATGAATGAAACAAGACTAGCGGCTACATTTTAATAATTGTAGCTGGATGACGGGCCCACAGGAGTCCATTACACTGCTCTACTTATTCCCATAATAAAACAAAATACCGCCGCCCTGAAAACGACACACTTAAATAATCTTGGCCACTACCTTCTAAAAACATTAATAATGGCATTACTTACAAAGCACACACATGCACACACACACGTAAATAAATGGACTGTAATAAGTGAGAGTAATAAATTAGGGTCAGTATGATATAATAAAGTATAAATAATGTCTAATCTGGTAAGACTTATAGAATACTTTGGAATATAGGAACATAAAAATATTAATGAGTTGGATGATGCCACCATTATAAACTTTATTTTCCTTACATTTTAAAAAGCATTTCCATTTATAATATCTCTATAGAAAACTTGGGAAAATACAGAGAGGAGGAAAGATTAGAGTAAAAACAGTATGTCTACTACTTCATTTTTTGCTTTTTTTTTTTTCATTCTATAGGAATGTGGATTTAATTTGTAACATGTGATATTTGCATTTATAATATTTATTCACTATCCATATAGCCTTAACTTATTTCCCAAATTACAAATTCATTTAAAGCATTTAATGTTTCTAATGTTTTGCTTGAAAAATGGTTGTAATATTCATCTGAGTTGAAAAACACACTTTAGGACTGTTCGTTTATGCGTGTTTCCTAGAAAATCAATTACTGGTTCAAAAGAACATGGATATTAAAACCAACTGGTAGGGAGTGGAGGTGGCTCAGGTTATTAGGCGTTTCCCTCCCGCATGGGAGGTCCCGGGTTTGGTTCCCTTCCCAGTGCCTCCCAAAAAGAGAAGACCAGCACACAACAGACAGACACAGCAAATGCAAACAATGAGAGGGGGTGGGGAGAAATAAATAAATAAAATAAATCTTAAAAAAAAAAAAAACAACAAAAAAAACCCAATTGGTGTGGAGCAGGTGTAGCTCAGTGGTTGAGCACTTGCTTTGCATGTATGAGGTCCTGGGTTTGAGGTCCTGGGTTCGATCCCCAGTTCCTCCTAAAACAAACAAACAAACAAAAACACCAAACAATTGCTAAATTTTTCTGATTATAAAAGTGATGTTTTTCATTGAGATAAATCTGAAAAATATATAGAAAAGGATAATGGATAGGAAAATTACTTCAATTATGACCCAGAAATGAAGAAAAACATTTCTGTTCTATTCTTTTGTTTTAATGTACATAACAAATACATATACTGTTCTGAACTTGGGAAAGTAATCTAATCTATTTGAGCCTCAACTTCCTTATCTGTAGAGTGAGAATGATTAACAGTAGTAAATGAGATCATTCAGGTGACAAATTTAACAAAGTAACTGGGAAGTAGTAAGCCCTCAAATATTAACTACTATTATTCTTTGAAAATTACCTATCATGTCATCCACCCATTTTTCACTTAGTCTTTGCTTTTTCCTTGACTTTTTAAAAAACTTATTTTCAAATTATTTCAAACTTACAGTACAGTTGCAAAAATAACATAAGTCACATAAACAGAATGTCAACTTACCTCCCACCCAAATTCTCCAACTTTTAATATTCTGCCATATTTGCCATATCACTGCAATTATTTTTCATGTCCCGGGTTAAGAAGAACTGCCATAAAGTGTCGTGCTAGACTGACAAAGAGTGAGACTTTTATACTGATTTGCTGTCCCTGATAGACTTTTCTCTCATTTCTCATTAGTGTGTTTAAATGTTCAGTTACTGTCTACTGTTAAGTACAGAGAAGATTTTTGTATGTGCTCACGGACATCATAAACAGAAATGTGTACCCCATTCTCACTATTTTTCTCTATTACTACTTTAAAAACTGCCCGGGGAGTAGATGTGGCTCCAGCAGTTGAGTACCAACCTCCCACATGGGAGGTCCCAGAAAACAATGAGCAGACAACAAAAGCAAAAAACAATGAGGAAAAAAACCCCAAACAAACAAACAAACAAAAAATCAAGCAAAACAGACAAAGGAGCTATCTTGAGGGTGGGGTGGGGAAATGCTATTAAACAAACAAACACAAACAAACAAACAAAAACTGCTGGGGGCTGAAGTAATAGCTAAAAGTTGGAAACTACCCAAATTCCTCAATAACAGAATGAAGAAATAAATTTTGGTATATTCACACTATGAAATAATATTCAATAGTGAAAACAAATTACAATTACATACACAGTGTTGAGCAAAAGAAGCCAGACACACACAAAGAAGTACACACTGCATGATTCTACTTTATATAAGTACAAAAATAGGTCAAACTAATCTATGATGTTATTTTAGGTAAAGATAGTTATCCTTTGGGGGGTTAATGGGGTTGGGTAATGACTTAAAGAGGGCATGAGAAGTTTTCTGTGATGCTGATAATGTTCTATTTCTTAATAAAGGTGCAATGTTACTTAATGAAAATTTATCCAGCTGTACTTTCCTGATGTTTATTATACTTCAAAGAAAGTCAACAACTGATGAGTGCTAGAAAAGCAGACATCCAAGCCTATTAGAACCATACAAAATTAAGAACAAACAAGTTTTAAGTAACGGTCTATAGGTGATCTCCTGTAAAGTAAATGCACTTCGGAGCACAGATATAGAGACAATTTTATTGGCTGATTAGGAGGATCAAGGAAACATACCTTGTACAAGGGAAATGGGGGATAAGGGTCTCACTCTTAAAAAATTCTCAGCTGTATTTTATATAGTTGGGAAGCGTTATCGAGATAATAAAAATAAGTGTTATGATTATTTGATGAAGTACTGATTTATCCAATAAAGACAGCATTTTCTTTATTTCAAGATAAGACTTAAAAACAATTAGGGGAAAACCCACTGTTTATGTAACTTGCTACCTGATATAAGAAAGCTAAAAGTACTGAACAAAAGCATCTTAAAATATTTTCATTTGGTACTGGTTGATTTTTCATGTTAGAATCTCAATATACAAGTCCCAAATAAAGAATTAAAATTAAATTAGAAATTTAAGTTACTCATTAAACCTACCTATTTGTTCCCCTAAGATCAGACACTGTTTTGGTATTGGAGCTCCAAACACCATTCCCCGAAGTTTATCCATCGGAGGAGCTTTATTCTGAAGGCCTCCAAACTTTCCATTACTTCGGATGCGATCTCCATCCCTGGTCAGCAGTGTAGGACAGTGTGTAATTTTAACAACCTATTGTAAGTAAATGATATTAATTAGTGACCTACAAAACTTATTTCAATTGTCCTAAGAAAGAGGAAATCACTTAAGGCTTTTGAGATTAGAAACGACATGATCATGGTAGTACTTTCACAAAATTACTAAGCTAATGATGTACAAGGTAAACTGTAAAGAAAAAGAAGGAGGGATATCATTTAGAATACTTTTGAAGTGTCCACCTACTAAAATAGTGACAATGCAAATGAAAAAAGCAAAAGTGATATGTGGATCTATAAAGGAAGGAGGGGCACAAAGAGACCTCTGTGGTTCTGAAACCCAAGGCAGACTCAATGGCATTACCACCTGTGTTAGTTCCTTCTGTTAGAAGCTTTCCAGAAAACCAAAGGACAGAAAAAATAAAATATTACACTGAAGAAAATGCAGAGAAGGCACTGGAGGACTTCTGGGAAGATGGCAGACTAGTAAGACACAGGAATTTCTTCCCCAGAAAAATAGTAGAGGACAGGCCGAAACGGCTCCGAAATAGATCTTCTAGGGTTTAGGACAGCAGGTGAAGGCTGCACACCACCCAGAGGAGAGAGGGACAGCAGAGGGAAATCGTGACAACAGAACCATGACTGGGAAGTAGCAGCTTCTGCTGCTGCCGACACCCTCCCCCATACTCTTTAGAATTCTCGGGCCTCTGGGTCTGGAACCACAGACAAAGGGGGCTCCAGGGATCTACCACTCCCGGAAAGGGGAGAGAGAGGACACAGCCTTAGGCTGACTCAGATTCTGACCTGTAAATTTGGGCTGCGGAGCCCCACGGGCCCTTCCACACGAAGGTTTGCCCTGGGAGCCTATGAAGGACTGGAGAAATCCGACCCTTGCAACCTCCCTCTCTTCTAACCTGGACTAATTGTAGAGGACTCCACGGGACAGGGGAGAGAGAGCCTGGGGCTGACCCTACTTTTGACTCCCAGGCTTGGTCTGCCCTTTCCCGAGAGCCCTTCCAGGCCGGGTGGGGCTATGCCATCGTTTGCCTTGGAGCCTGCAAGGGGCTAAAGATATACAAACCTCCCAATATCCTCCTTTATTAGCAGACTGATTGTTGAGGACTCAGAAGGGAGTGGAAATATTTGCTAGCTGTGAAAAGGCGGGCACTACGAGAGAAGCCTGGAGAACTGTCTTAGAAAATTTGAATTACAAGGCTCTTAGTACCCAGACAGGAAGCTCTATCACATTGATCTGGTCTGTGTCACAACAAATACACTCCGATCAGGCACTGAATTGAGAGCTGCCAACAAGCGCCATCTCCTGGCAGACCAAGGAAGTGCACATAAGAAAATTAATGAGAGGCTTTCTCTGGCCTCTATAGCCTCCTTGCCCAAGGCTCTAGGAAACGACCCTACAACCAATTACTGGGTCCAGTGCCCAATTTTGAGCAACCAGCAGAACAATCCTAACAATCAAGGTTGAGCCAAAAATCAAAGAGCTGTGGTAACTCACAGCCTCCTCCCACCAAAACCCCATAAAAGAGAAAGAGATAGAGCATCTAAGTAAAACACAAACTAACCAGATGCCTAAGCACCAGCAAGAAATTACGAGCCATACTAAGAAAACAGAAGACATGGCCCAAGAAAAGGAATACAGCAAAGTCCCAGAAGAGATGCAGAATTTGAGAGAACTAATCAGTGAGATGAGCACAAACTTCCAAAATCAAATTAATGAGATGAAAGAGAATATAGTTAAAGAGATAAATGACATCAAGAAGTCATTGAGCGAACGCAAAGAAGAATTTGAAATCCTGAAGAGAAAAGTAACGGAGTTCATGGGAATGAAACACACAATAGGTGAAGTCAAAAATACATTTGAGGGGGATGGATGTGGCTCAAATGGTTGGGCATCCATCTCCCATATAGGGACCTGGGTTCAATTCCCGGGACCTCCCGGAAAACAACAACAACAACAACAACAACAAAATACATTTGAGGCATACAACAGCAGACTCGAAAAACAAAAGAAAGAATAAGTGATACCGAAGACAGAGCAGCTAAAATTGAAGAGAGAAAAGAACAGAGAGAGAAAAGAATGGAAAAAATTGAGCAGGGGCTCAGAGAGCAGAATGACAACACAAAATGCAAGAACATACATGTCAAGGGAGTTCCAAAAGGGGAAGAGAAAGGAAAAGGGGCAGAAAGAGCATTTGAGGAAATAATAGCTGAAAATTTCCCAACTCTCACGAAAGAAATGAACTTACATGTCCAAGAAGCACACCATACCCCAATGAGAATAAATCCAAATAGACCTATGCCAAGACACATATTATTCAGAATGTCAAATGTAAAAGATAGAGAAAATTCTCAGAGCAGCAAGAGAGAAGCAAACGATCACATACGAAGGACGTCCTGTAAGACTTAGTGCAGATTTCTCTTCAGAAACCATGGAGGAGAGAAGACAGTGGTATGATACAACTAGGAAACTGAAAGAGAAACACTGCCAGCCGAGAATTCTTTATCCAGCAAAACTGTCCTTCAAATATGAAGGTGAATATAAAGTATTCACAAACAAACAGAAACTAAGAGAGTTTTCAAAAAAGAATCCACCTTTGCAGGAAATATTAAAGGAAGCCTTAGAACCTGAAAGAAAAGACAGGAGAGAGAGGCTTGGAGGAGAGTATAGAAGAAAGAAAAGCAGAAAGGATAACCAAAAGAGTAAAAAGAGAGACAAAAATAAGATGACATATGGAAACCAAAGAATACAATGGAGGAAATAAATAGTGCATTTTCAGTAATACCATTGAATGTGAATGGATTAAATTCCCCAATCAAAAGATACAGGCTGACAGAATGGATAAAAAAACATGAGCCATCCATATGCTGCTTACAAGAAACTCACCTCAGATACAAGGATACAAGCCGGCTGAAAGTAAAAGGTTGGAAAAAGATACTCCATGCGAATAGTAAACAGGAAAGAGCAGGGGTAGCTATACTAATATCAGACAAAACAGACTTCAAATGCAAAAAAGTGATAAGAGATGCGGAAGGCCATTATATATTAATAAAAGGGACGATCCTCCAGGAAGACATAACAGTCATAAATATCTACGCACCTAACCAGGGTGCCCCAAAATATGTGAGAAAAACTCTGGCAAAACTGAAGGGAGAAATTGACATTTCTACAATAAATGTTGGAGACTTCAACACCCCTCTCACATAATTAGATAGAAAAACTAGACAGAACATCGACAAGGAAACAGAGAACTTGAACAATATGATAAACAAGTTAGACTTAACAGACATATACAGAACATTGCATCCAAACTCAGTGGGTTATATATTCTTCTCAAGTGCCCATGGATCTTTCTCGAGGATAGACTACATAATACAGCTCTCAATAAATATGAAAAGATTGAAATTATACAAAGCACCTTCTCAGATCATAATGGAATGAAACTAGAAATCAATAACAGACAGGAAAAAAGTAAATTTGTGAATGTGTGGAGACTGAACAACACACTCCTAAATATTCGGCGGGTCAAAGAAGAAATTGCAAGTGAAATCAGTAAATATATAGAGACAAATGAAAATGAGAACACAACGTATCAAAACTATGGGATACAGTGAAGGCAGTCTTGAGAGGGAAATTTATAGCCCTAAATGCCTATATTAAAAAACAAGAAAGAGCTAAACTCAAAGATTTAACTGAACAACTTGAGAAACTAGAAAAAGAACAGCAAACCAATCCCAAAGCAAGCAGAAGGAAAGAAATAATAAAGATTAGAGCGGAAATAAATGAAAATGAGAACAAAAAAGCAATAGAGAAAATCAACAAAACCAAAAGCTGGTTCTTTGAGAAGATCAATAAAATTGACAAACCCCTCGCTAGACTAACAAAGAAAAAAAGAGAGAAGATGCAAATAAATACAATCAGAAATGAAAGGGGGGAAATTACAAATGACCTCACAGAAATAAAAAGAATCATAAGAGGATATTATAAGAAACTATATGCCAACAAACTAGACAACCTGGATGAAATGGACAAATTTCTAGAAACTCATAACCAACCTATACTGACACAACAAGAAATACAAGAACTTAACAAACCAATCACAATTAAGCAGATTGAATCCGTCATCAAAAATCTCCCAACAAAGAAAAGTCCAGGACCAGATGGCTTCACAGGTGAGTTCTACCAAGCATTTCTAAAAGAATTAACACCAATCCTGTTTAAACTCTTCCAGAAAATTGAAGAGGACGGAAAATTACCCAACATATTTTATGAAGCCAACATCACCCTAATACCAAAGCCAGATAAAGATTCCACAAGAAAAGAAAATTACAGACCAATCTCTCTCATGAACATAGATGTAAAAATTCTCAACAAAATACTTGCAAATCGAATCCAACAGCATATCAAAAGACTTATACATCAGGACCAAGTGGGATTTATTCCTGGTATGCAAGGCTGGTTCAACATAAGGAAAACAATCAATGTAATACACCACATTAACAAATTGAAGGGAAAAAAACCACATGATCATCTCAATAGATGCAGAAAAGGCATTTGACAAAATCCAACATCCTTTTTTGATAAAAATACTTCAAAAGATAGGAATAAAAGGAAAATTCCTCAATATGATAAAAAGCATATATGAAAAACCCACAGCCAACATCATACTCAATGGGGAAAGGTTGAAAGCTTTCCCTCTAAGATCAGGAACAAGACAAGGATGCCCACTGTCACCATTGTTATTCAACATTGTAACAGAAGTTCTAGCTAGGGCAATTAGACAAGACAAAAAAATTAAAGGCGTCCTAATAGGTAAAGAGGAAGTAAATCTCTCACTGTTTGCGGATGACATGATCCTGTATTTAGAAAATCCTGAAGTATCCACAACAAAGCTACTTGAACTAATAAATGAGTTCAGCAAAGTGGCAGGATACAAGATCAACACGCAAAAATCAGTAATGTTCTTGTACACTAGTACTGAGCAATCTGAGGAGGAAATCAGGAGGAAAAGTCCATTTTCAATAGCAACAAAAAGACTCAAATACCTAGGAGTTAATTTAACCAAAGAAGTACAGGACCTATATACAGAAAACTACAAAACAATGCTAAAAGAAATTTTAAAAAGACCTAAACAAATGGAAAGACATTCCGTGTTCATGGATTGGAAGAATAAATATCATGAAGATGTCAATCTTGCCCAAACTGATTTACAGATTCAATGCAATACCAATAAAAATCTCAACAGCTTACTTTACAGAATTAGAGAAGGCAATTACCAAATTCATCTGGAAGGGTAAGTACACATGAATAGCCAAAAGTATTCTAAAAAAGAAGAGCAATGTAGGAGGAATTTCACTGCCTGATCTTGAAATGTATTACCAAAGCTACAGTGGTCAAACAGCATGGTACTGGCATAAAGATAGACATATCGATCAGTGGAATAGAATTGAGAATCCAGAAATATACCCTCACCTATACAGTGACAAACCTACCAAGCCCACGCTGATGGGAAAAAACAGTCTCTTCAACAAATGGTGTTGGGAGAACTGGATATCTATAACCAAAAGAATGAAAGAGGACCCCTATCTCATCCCCTATACAAGAATCAACTCAAAATGGATCAAAGACCTAAATATAAAAGCCAGGACCATAAAACTACTAGAAGAAAATGTAGGGAAACATCTTCAAGACCTTGTAGTAGGTGGTGGTTTCTTGGACCTTACACCCAAGGCACGTGCAACAAAAGAAAAAGTAGATAAATGGGACCTCCTCAAAATTAAACACTTTTGCACCTCATAGGACTTTGTCAGAAGGGTGAAAAGGCAGCCAACTCAATGGGAAAAAATATTTGGAAATCACATATCTGATAAGGGTTTAATATCCAGGATATATAAACAGATGTTACAACTCAACAATAAAAAGACAAATGACCCAATTAAAAAATGGGCCAAAGACTTGAATAGACATTTCTCCGAAGAAGAAATACAAATGGCAAAAAAACACATGATGAAATGCTCAACATCACTCAGGATTAGGGAAATGCAAATCAAAACTACAGTGAGATATCATTTCACACCTATCAGAATGGCCACTATTAAAAAGACAGAACTACAAGTGTTGGAGAGGATGTGGAGAGATAGGAACACTTCTTCACTGTTGGTGGGAAAGCAGGATGGTACAACCACTATGGAGGACTGTTTGGCAGTTCCTAAAGAAGTTGAATATAGACTTGCCACATGACCCTGCAATACCACTATTGGGTATATACCCAGAAGAACTGAGAGCAGTGATATGAACAGACATCTGCACACCGATGTTCATAGCCACATTATTCACCGTTTCCAAAAGCTGGAAACAACCCAGGTGTCCATCAACAGAAGAATGGATAAACAAACTGTGGTCTATTCACACGATGGAATATTATGCAGCTATAAGAAGAAATGTAGTCATAAAGCATATGGCAACATGGATGAACCTGGGGGACATTATGTTGAGTGAAGCAAGCCAGACACAAAAGGACAAATACTGTATGAATACTGTATGAATGAACCAAATATATTGTGGAATATATTGTTTGATTCAAAATAAATAAATAAATAAATAAATAAAATAAATATATAAATAAATAAAATGCAGACCAAAAAGTGTGTAGCTGAATTTTCAAAAGAAAATACTATAGTTCTGGTTATGGGAAGAAAAAGAGCTAGTCATTTGATACTTGGAGGAACTAAGATTAGGTAGTAAAACCAAACTCATGGAAGGGAAATTTAGGGTTAACCAAGAATTAAGTCCTTCAGAACACTGGATTTAGTATTTCATGATCTGTAAGAATGTTATGTCAAGAAAATATACAAAGTAAGTTCAACTTCATTGCTAACCATAGAAGTGTAATTCAAATGATATGTTTTCATTCCTCAAAATGTTAAACAAACAAAAAACACACATGCAACAAAAACCACTTGGGAGAAATATCAAGAAATGGGTTTTCTTGTATTCATTTGCTCTGGGATAGCCCTTCTCAAAGGAACTGTGATAATAAGTATTAAAAAAGTTTAACATTTTGCATGGCTCAGCAATACCTCTTCTTAGAACTTATTCTGAAAAAATAACCACAGAAATGAACAATATACTTTGAAACATTGTTCAATGATGAAAAATATGAAACTTAAACATCTTAGTAAGTTAATCAATAAGTTACAAAAATCAACTATGGTACATTCACACCATGAAATAGAATAGATAATAGAAAATTATTGAAGAACTGTATAATTTAACACGTAAAAATACCTAATCCAATCTAAACAATGGAGGTTCAATATTACATAAATAAGAGATTAAACAGAACATGATTTTTGGAAAATGAAAAGCCATAATAGGACATGTAACAGGAAAAGTTTGATTAGTATTTATTCCTCAATATAATTTCAGGGGTTCTTTGCAGATGTTTTCCCAGCAAATTGGATACTTTAAAAATTAATGCAAAAAACAAAAAGAAATGAAAAAAAAAAAAAAAGAAAAGAAAAAAAAATTAATGCAATAATGAAGAAAACTTGTGGTGAATCTTTTGGTAAAATAACTCATTTAGTAAAACAATCATACCTTAATCTCTTAGTTTTAATTTTGTATTTGTTTTCTAAAAATACAAACTCTGGATTCAGGCAATGTTTTAAAAGTATTTAATACCATCTTAAAGAACAAACACAAATATATAGACTTGTCTATTTTCTTTTAAATAATATGGTGGAAGAGTTATAAGCCGCTGGTAGAAAGGACAGTTTGGCTTCCTTTAATAATTCTGAAAATATTACTTTCATGGACATTGTTTCTATTCTCAAAGTATCCTTCAATCTATCTCACTAAGCATACTATTATGACAAAAAAGTCATGTCAGCTCTTGCAATTCAGTGAGCTACAGCTCTGCCCGATACTTATTCACAACTGCTGCCAGGGAAAACAATAAATAATGAAGACTATGGAAATGTAAAAATATTACCAAGGGATGCCATAGAAGAGCTTTAAAATGATATTGGTAGAGTTAACATATGACCATCATTCAAATATTGGGAAGCAAGGAAATCAGTATGTGCTATACCAATCATGAGGAGCAAATACAATACCTGTTTTTGTCACATATGCTCTGTAAAATATTTTGGAAAAGAGAAACACTTTAACCCCAATAATATTTTTTTGTGCTGCAAACATTAACCGCCCACACGTAAACTTTAAAAAAGCTCCCCTACTGCTGAACTAAATGATCTTGCCATTTTAACAAACATTCTTAACAAAATCTGAAAAGTTAATAAGCTTGATTCTTCTTGTGAACAATGTAATTCATCTCCCTGATTTATATAAATTCTATCATTGCTAAATACTTTAATATCTTATTTACCAGCCCCATAACTATGATTATCATTTTGTTTAGTTAATATTTGCTCAAATTCACCCACACATTTACCACCCCCTCTCATCTTCACTGCTTATTTCTCAGACCTTCCATCTAGGATCCCTAAAGTTTGCTTGTAGCCAATTCTTAAGAGCTTGGGATTATGTGAATATACATTTATTAAGCCCTCATCATTAAAAATTATTTTTCTGGATACAGAATTCTACCTTGACATTTGTTTGCATTGAAGATATTTCACCATTTTCTGGCTTCCATTGTTGATAAACTAAGTCAGCTGTCATTTGATCTGATACTTTTAAAATGATTTTCACTACTTTTCTTTTTAAACTGTTTTTATGATCTACAAATTATCTCTGGTGTTCTGCTGTTTCACTATGGTATGTCTATATGGAGATTTCTTTTTATTCTGCTTATAATTAAGTTGAACTTCTTAAAGTTATAGTGTGGGTTTGAAGCTGTATGTACCCCTAGAAAAACATGTTCTTACATCTAATCCATTCCTGTGGATGTAAACCCATTGTAAGTAGGACCCTTTGATGAGGTTATTTCAGTTAAGGTGTGTCCCACCTCAGTCAGGATGGTTCTTAATTCTATTACTGGATTCTTTATAAGAGAAATTCAGACAGAAAGAGATAAAGCCACGGAAGCAAAAAGCTGAAATCAGTGAAACCTGGAAGAGAAGAGAGACTAGCAGATCCATGTGACTGAGGTGCCAAGGATCGCTGACAGCTGCTGGTCTTTGGGACGAAAGCATTGCCTTGATGATGCCTTCATTTGGACATTTTCCTGGCTCAAACCTGAGTGAATAAATTTCCATTTTTAATCCTATCCATTTTTATAGTATTTGCTTTGAGCAGCCTAGGACTGGTGTCTCTCATCAGTTCTAAAAACTTTTCAGCCATTAGCACCTTCAAATATTGCCTCTGTTCCTTCTCTCTCTCTCTCCTCTTGGCACTCTAATTAGAATTACATGGGATTTTCTCATTCTAATCCACCATGTCTCAACCTTTCACTCTTACGTTCCATCTCTCTTGTTTTCTCTGGGCTGCAATCTGGCTAATTTTTCTGACCTATCTTGCCATGCACCAATTCTCTCTTAAGCTGTTAAACTTCCCAGTGAGCATTTAATTTCTATATTTTTCAAATCTAGAAATTCTTTCCAAATCTCCTTGTTCATTTATTTTCACTCTCATTTCTTGAACTATATTAAATATACCTTTAAAATATTTGCTATCATTATCAATATGGAAATGATTTCAATCCTAAGATAAAGGTGAATTTCTCCAGAAAGAATCTGTTTGCTCCAATCAGACATTCAGGGATACTATCAGTCCAGCGCCTTATGAAACCAAATTTTCACCTTAAGATTTTCCACACCATCCCAGTGGTGTGAATCCAAGTTGCAAACAGACATGAGAGCCAATTTATTTTTACTGATGAATCCCCTAGGGAAAAAAAAAATTTTTTTTCCTATTCCACTTATGCCAAGGTTCAAGAGAGGTAATTTCCTTGCAGTCCCAGAAGTAGCTGGAATTGAGGCAGAGGTGGCAGGTTTGTTCTTTAATCACCCTTACACTAAAGTTTATCCCTTTGGGGGTCCTAGCTTATTGGAAAAGGGGTCTTCTATCAGACTCTCATGTAGGTCGGAGCCCTGGGTTTTATCTTCTTCCCTCTGAGTCCTCGAGGGCATAAGAACTGATGCTCCAAGTTTAATTAGTTTGACAAATGTTCTCAAGACAAAGTTTGGCTTTAGTGCTCTCTGGGTTCCCAATTTCACTTAGAATCCTTGCTTTCTTGACAGTTCATACCTTAAATTAAGACACATATTTTTAAAAACAGTGTTTCAGTTCATTTCAGCTGGAGTGTCCAACAACTATCCGATTTGTCTAATTAGTCTTTGTCACTCCTGTGCGTAGTGGTGGGTTGCAGTGAGCCAACTGTGCATATGTCTTCTCAATTCCACATTCAATGTCTTCACATAGGTAGCTTGAAATAACCATGACAGGAATGTTTACACTATAGAAATTGGCAAAAGCTACAAATCAGGGTTTGCTCCCTTCCCAGAGAGGCAGCTGTTAAGCATTTACTAGCACACTACTTACTGTGCTTATACAAAGTATTCAAATATCAGACTGAACCTAACAAGAATCTTCCAATTATTACCCTATTTTTTAAGTCTATCATCACTGGTAAATACAGTTCTTCAAACTGATTTCAAATTATCATAACATAACATGGCTTCTGTTTCATAATTCAGAATATATAAAAATCCTAAATCACATCAGAATATACTAGCTCCCCATTGCCAAACGCTTTCTGGTATAATATATTATAGCAATTAATAGGTTCAAAAGGAACCTTTCATGGCAGTGCCAAATACTATTGCCTAATTAGTTTCGCAATTCTCAATAATTTCACTAATTTAACTCTGCTAAATTCAAGAAGATACATTTACTACTTCTTAACATTGCCCAAAGAACTGCTGGTCGACTGGTGCTAGCTCTGTCATAAATTAGCAGTGTGAGCGGGGACAAATTCATTATTTGTTTTGAGCTTAAGGATTCTCATTTATAAAAGAGACTTGATCATCTCTAAGGTCACCATGATTTTAGAATAGACTATTTATAGGCACTGGCTCATATTTTAAAGTTGCCTGTTTTCTTTTACATAATGCAGCCAAATTTCTCCCTCATGTTCATTTTTTTGAGGGAGGGGCAACTGAAGTGATCTCCATTTAGGTGAGGAAAATCCTTGTGAGTTAATACAGTGAGATCTTTCCTCTGAGGCGTTCAAGGGAAGGGAGCCCTGGAGGTGTCCCAGAGATAGCTTATAACAACAGTGCTTCAACCTGCTGGACACGTACCCTGGGGAAAAGGGAGTTGTCCCCATCAGCTCCTCTCCCATGCCCACTGCAATGTGTAGTGCTTCCCATACATGCTTATCACACTGGAATTTCCAGGTCCCTAATACCATACCTATTAAAATGTTTTTTTTAACAAATCATTTTGATACATATTAATAAAGCATAAAATTCATCCAAAGTGTATAAACAATGGTATTTGGCATAATCAAAGAGTTGTCCATTCATCACTTCAATCATTATTAGAGCATTTTCATTATTTCAATAATAATAATAAAAACAAAACAAACAAGAAAATTCCTCACCTCCTAATATCTCTGTTTCCTGTTTTACACTGCTGCTATGTACTTGTGTATCACAGAATTCAAGACCTTAAGGATCTCAGATTCTATGAGACCTTTCCCTTATTGAAATTTTTACCATATTCCAGGCTCTCTGCTAAATCCTTTATCTGTATTTCATTCAATCTTTATACTACAGTTCTCCGAAATAGTTACATTGTCAGTTAGATTACATATAGATGGGGAAATTGAAGGTTAGGGAAATAAAAGTTAGCAAATGGTACTGGGGTAAATGAACACAAGACTCTGATTCTAATGTCACTATGCAACAACACAGAAAAAATACTGTTTATACAGCATCACATAATTCCTTATATACATTACTTAAAATTTTACTCATGGTAAATAATGACTTATGAGAATTTCATGTTTAATATAGGCAACTTAAAGACAAGCATGCATGTGGAGGCAGTGGTCACCGGAGGTTCTGAGTGGAGGGAGAGGGAAAAATGGGTATAATATGGGGGCATTTTCAAGACATTGGAATTGTCTTGAATGATGCTGCAATGACAGATACAGGCCATTATATATCTTGTCATAGCTTACAAAATTGTGAGGGAGAGAGTTTAATGTAAACTATAATCCATATTTAGTGGCAATGCTCCAATATGTGTTCATCAATTGTAACAAATGTACCACACTAATGAAGGATGTTGTTAATGTGAGAAAGTGTGAGAGGGGTAGGGAGTGGGGCATATGGGAATCCCCTCCATTTTTAATGTAACATTTATGTAATCTAAGTATCTTTAAAAGGAAAAAAAAAAAAAAAAAGCATGCCTTGTCTATAAGTAACCAATCATCCCTGCCTAAAAGAATTTGAAGAACAGAGTAAAATCATGAGAACTTCACATAAAACACCATAAAAAAGGTACCAAGTGGGAACTAATTGTGTTTTTTGCCTAACTTAACATTAAGTCCTTAGAACTAAGATGTCTCACAAGCGCCTCTGTTAGATTTGGCTTTTTATTTGGCTTTCTAGAAATTTAAAATTGTTTTTTTTTTTTTTTTTTTTTCAATTTAAACCTAGAATTTAAGATAATTTATAAGATAAAAATCCTTCAAGGTAATTTCCTTTTTTCCTATGTAAAACGTGAAAGTAATACAGAAATGAAATCCCCTTAATATATCCAATAGTATGGAACATATTCTTCCAAATTTTTAAAATTATATAACCTTATTTTTTAAAAAGGCATCCTTTTAGTATCATTTTGTAACTTTTTAATGAAACAACAATATTTTTTGTATCTCTTCCTTGTTAGGACATATAAAATCTATTCTTTTTAATAGCTACATACTACTCTATTGTATAAATTATATGATGAGTTGTCCAATCCTAATTGATAGACATTTAGATTATTTCCAAAATTTCCTGTTATAAATTAATTATTTAATATTCTAATGAATATTCTTATACACATCTTGGTATACTTGTGGGTGCATGCCTGTAAGAGAAATTATTTTAATAACTTGTTTAAAGATGCCTGCAATTTCTTTGCTACATCTCTCATGCAGAAGGGAAAGTCTGTTTCTTACCCCAAACCCTTTAGAATATGGGCTGGCCAGATTCTGATCAACTGAATATGGCTATGTACTTTCCAAGACTGGAACTTAAGAGAGCTTCAGCTTCTGCCTTCACTGTTTAGAACATCCTTTCCTGGAACCCAGATGCCATGCTGTAAAGCCCAAGCAGGTACAAGAAGAGGCCCATATGGGGGACAGCCGAGGACACTGGCTTACAGATCAAGCTGAGTGCCTAGCCAGCAGCAGCCAGGATCAACTTAGTAGGAAGAGTAAGAGATAAACTAAAGCAGAACTAATTAATTTTAAAAATAACTTAAAAGGAATATTTCTAACCCAGGACTTGCTGGGTTGGAAGATAAAACTCTTTTTCACCCTCATCCTCTTCAGCTGCAAAAAAATTCCCTAAAAAATGGCCAGCTTTAAAGCTAAGATCAAATTCAGTGCACTGCCAATAAAATGTGGCCTCAGGGTGAAAATCAAGTCAAGGATATCCCTTTGTTAAGACTATAAAAAGATTTTAAGGCAATGCCTTCAAAGACCCTCTTAGCTAGACAACAGAGCTTTTAAAAATCTTAATGGCATTAGCCCACAGCACCCTGGTAGATGAGATCAGTGACTCTAGCAGACAGCCCCAGCTGAGGGTGGCCAGCCCCATCTCAATTCCCAGATGGCAGCCAGTACCAAATGCCATACCAAATTCCACCATTCCAGCACTACTAGCCAACACCACAGTTAGTCCACAGAATGTGAAGAAAGCCACAGAGTAGTGAGTAACAATACGTTTGGTTGCTCAAAGCCACTAACTTTTGGAGTGTTTAGGTAACAACAGATAATAGAAACACTAATATTGCCAAAGTGCCCTCCAAAGGTCTATATCACTTTACACTTCCACCAACATATCTGAGAGTACTCTTTTCCCAATACCCTCATTGATAATAGTTAACAGAAGAGTCTTAGATAATTTCATAGTCCAAAAACACCTTCTTCAGTCTGCTAAGATCTTAGCCCATTCATTCATATACTTTGCCTAATTTTATGTTGCTTATTGATTTGTAGGATTTAAATTGGTTTTGACAAGGCTACTTAGTCCACTTGTATATATATCATCAAAGGGAATGTTATATTAAATTAAAATAATACACATTAAAATAGGAGCAACAAATTTAAAAAGTAATTCAAATACATACCTCTTTTCTATAATGATTGGCAGCATCCAAATTGTCCAAAATTATGGTGTCTCCTAACAGCATGGCAAATACTAAAAAATTCAATAAATGAATTTCTTAAATTATGACATTTTATTTGGTGGTATTAAAATGTAACAAACATTGTAAATCTTTCTTTGATAAGATTTGATTAGAACACGCTAATGTTATTTAAGTTTATCTAACATTTCCTCTAATAGGAAAATCTAATAATAGAATAAAATATTAATAAAACTATCACTTATAAACTAAATACAAACATATTTTCATAATCAATAATTTATAAATCTGTAACATCTGTACTAAATAAATCAACCATAACATCCTTTACCTGTTTCACAATGTTCTGTATTATCTGGAAATGTTAACAAATCTCGGGCAAAGACCGGATCTCCAATGGGTTTAAAATACAACTTTCCATTTCTTAAATGAGGTAGAGGCCTGAATGAAATTTTAAAAGAACACATACAACTTTTTAATTAAAATAACAATATTATGAAAAACATATGGATACATTATCTATCATTTTGATTGTATAATCAATTCCCCATCCACCACAGCTGCTACTACTAAATGATCAGCTATTGTGCCCTCAGGAATGAAAACAATGTTGTTAATGAAGTGTGCTCATTTGCAATGAAGACAAAAATAACGATGTAATTCACGTCAATTTTCAGATTGAGATATCTATAGGAGAAATAATTTTAAAATTCAAGGCTTTGATGAAAATAGAAATTATATTTCAGAAAAATCTTATCTTTTATTTTCCTAACCTTTTCCAATCTGGAAGAGTCTTCTTATAAATAGAATCAAGGGGCAACACTTGCTGACGACCTTGGGTTTCATCGTAGATACGACGAGCAGCATCAGTGGTGAGGGTGACCACACAGTCCATGTCACTTGCCAGATGCCAAGAAATAACCATTGCAGCTCTATCATCTTCAATTTGTGCTAAATGTGCAATCTACAACCATTAAAAAATATCAAGTAAGCTTCTTTCTATATAATTTGTCATTCATATTTCTACCATATTTTCTAAGCTAGATTTCATTTTTTCCACTAAAGTGTAAGTTCTATCAGGACAAGGATTTTGTTCCATTCATCTTTGTATCCTACAGGGAGAGCATATTTCAGTGCTGATACATAATAGGTGCTTAATAAATGTTTACTGAATTAAGAAATATCAAGTAAAAAAAAATTTTAAATCCTTTAGAGACATTTGATATTAAATATTTTTAAAACCCAGGTCTATTAGCAAAAACTTCTCTTAAGCACTTACATGAATTCAAAAATAAAGTCTCAAGCTGTAAAAAACTTACCAGCATTAACATTTAAACTGTATATTTATTCTGTTGTTAAATTTTGGAAAAATTACTCCAGTAATTTTGCAAAAAAGACAATAAAAATACTTGGAATTTTATCAGCGAATTAAAGATAATTTTTTTTTGTCCTATTTCAGTATCTCTACAATTGGGATGTGTTAGTCTTAAAATACATTAAATAATATACACATAAAATAGTGGAGTTTTAAGATTCAATTCAACCTATATACAGTTATATAACATACCTTTCTAAGTAGATACTTTACTCCAATACTATTTCTTTTAGAAAATAAATTTAAGAATCACAAGTAAGAACAGTTTCTTCTGCTTAAAGGAACACTTCTTTGGAGTATAGGATAAAGAATTACTCTCCTATTTATAAATACTAGCATTCACACAAGCATTCCTGGTCAAAATTCCACCAAGGTTAGAATAGTGGCCAATTTCAAAATTGTTCACTGATGGGCATGTCAATTCTACCCTTTATTCTTACCTAACCTGGTACCAAAAACCTGTCTAGCAATGAGAATGTAGTGTGTAATTGTTGAAACATCATGATTTCTACCCTTGTATTCAATTCTCTATAAGTTTGTGGAAGGTAAGAAAACAAGCATGCAAAGAAACCGGCTCATAAAAATGAAGATGAAAAAAATTTCCTAGCCAATGCAGAAAAGATTAGTAGAGACAAAGCAAATTAAGTGACCTTATTTTACTACAAGCATAATTTTGTAGTTGACCACAAGTACCCTAGTCTCATAACTGGTATATCTGTTCCTAAGTGAAGATATGCTTGGAAGCTCACTAGACTCCTTTAACATTATGCTTACTCAAACTTTCACGTGCTACAGAGTATGTACAACAGTACTGTTTTCCCAAAAACCAAATCCTAAGATACAAACTCACATTTTGCTTTTACTTGCAGAGTAAATAAAATGTTTTGCTCCTTCAAGCTTCAACTATTTTTCCAGCTTTAGAGCCTACCTTAGGCATTTTCTAGGATGTTACTAATTTTTCCTCATTTGAAAATGGGTGATGAATAGCGCATTAAAAAAAAAAAAAAAAAAATATATATATATATATATATATATATATATATATATATATATATAGAGAGAGAGAGAGAGAGAGAGAGAGAGAGAGAGATGGGATGGGACTTCAAGACAATTGGAGTTGAGGAGGAAATAACTAAAGCAGCCAAGTTAATTGAAGTATTTACAGTGTTAGAACCAAATACGGGAAGGGGATGTAGCTCAAGTAGTTAGGCTCCCATTTACCATATGGAAGGCCCCGGGTTCAATTTCCAGGACCTCCTGGTGAAGGCAAGCTAGCCCATGCGGTGCAGTGAGCAGACGGCCCAGGCGGCGCGGTGAGCTGCGGTGCAGCAAGATGACCCAACAAAGGGAGACAAGGAGACATAGAAAAATGCACGGCAAATGGACACAGAGAGCACACGCAGCAAGGGTGGTGGTGGGGGCACAGACAGATAAATAAATAAATAAAACAAATTTTTAAAAACAAAACAAATACACTAAGTTTTGGGGGAAAAAAATCTCTCCTCATCCCTCACTATATTCAGGATTACTCATTCTAATTTTAGGACAAAGAGCAGGAAGAATTTTTTTTAAAGAAAATAAGGAAGAAGATTAAGGATCATTTGGAGGAAGCAGAAAGTTTACTCTTTCTGGTTAGGGGAGGCTTGCACTTAATGAGGGGGCAGAGGAAAAACCACATAAAGTGAGATTTTGAAGATTTCCCCCAATTTCCAAGATATGTTATGGGAAACTTTAAAATATACATCTCTTGTCAAAATTAATTTTATACTCTAGTAAAAATCTTACATAGCCAAGAATTTTGCATTGGCTAAACCACTGAAATATGGAACATTAGTATCTGAAACAAGACTATGAATATCTGAATTCTTAGAATCACAGGACTGCTGCTTTCTAGAAACTAGTTATGAGGAATAACATTTTATGTTGGCATCTTGTTATTCAATATGATTTTACATTCTTAATTTTTAAAATTTTGAGTTTGGATAATAATGCAAAAAGGTTTCGGTCATAACGACTGCTATACAATTTTAGAGTAACCACCACTCCCTATTTTCCATGAGTAGTTCCTTTGCAGAGTTAGAGACAGTACATAAAGAAACTGACATAGACTTTGGAGTAAGGAAGACCTTGATTTACATCTAAGCTCTGCCTCTTCTTACTAACTGTACTGACATGTTATTTAAGTTCTCTGAAGAAAAGTATACTCATCTATAAAAGGAAGAATGTTAACTCTCTTGGCAACAAATACGTATAAAGTTATGTTTTATATTGTTCCTTTTGTAAGTTCTAGGAGCATCCCAGAATATATTCTTTAACAACATTAGACTCAGAACTCAGAAAAATTCTGATCTTTCTCTCTCTTCTGTTGTCTTAAGTTTGAGTCACCTGTAAAGGTCCTGGTTACCTATAAAGCCATATGACAAAGCTTCTCTAAAGAGATGTTAACTTCTGTCACAGCCCTCAATGGTAGTAAGAATTATGGAATAATTTCAGGTTTTTTTTTTTTTTTTTTGAGGTACCAGGGACTGGGGATTAAACCTGGGATCTCCTATGTGGGAAGTCGGCGTTCAACCACTAAGCCACACAGGCTTCCCTGAGTTGGCTTTCTCATTTGTTTTGCTGCTTGTTGTTTTTTTCAGGAGGCACTGGGAACTGTACCCAGGACCTCCTATGTGGGAGGTGGTCACTCAACTGCTTAAGCCACATCCGCTCCACATTTCAGTTTTAACTCTGGCCAAATCCCTATAGGTAACAAGAATAGGTAACTGATTGGAAAATATACAAAGTGTAGAGAAATGGACACTCTTATTATAATGTTATTTTTAAATAATGCAAGATGTAAACAAACAAAACAATGTCATAAGCCTCTTTAAATGGCTTAAACACAAACCTTTCCCAAAACATCTGCACTGCCTTTAGTGTAGTTTGGAAGAGTACATGATCTTCTAGGTTTTTTCTTTAGTTCTTCCTGTTCTGATTTCTTTCTTTTCAAAAGTGCTTCAATGTGTGCCATCTGTAATTTATAAAGAAAAATTAATTATGAAGCTAATTATACTTCCACCAGACAGCCCATAATGAGAGCTGAAAAATCAATTTTGAAAACTCAACATAAAAATAAGTAAGTAGGCATTATTTTAAAATGCAATTGTTATAGTAATTCAAAGCCTCCATATCACATCGATTTTTTAAAAAATCTTGGTTAAGAAATACACATCCTATAATAGGACTTTTTTATTTCTTTGAAACTGAGTTACACATATAAAAGAATTAAAGTTTAAAAAAAAATCTATATATTATGTTTGTTTCTCCCATTATTTTCATTACCACAATTTATACTGATTATTGTTTTCACAGCCTCTTCAATGCAGTGTTCAAGTTTGTGTATTATTAAATTGCCGTTATTGGTTTCATAACATTAAAAAATACAAAATGTAATTTCTCTGAAAAGAGCACTCTATCATTTTGTTAGCCCTTTTAATGTTTAGTAAGTGTCTAGACTATGACCCACGCAAGTCTTTGTACCTCAAAACAATAATGTCCATAACATTCTAATAAAATATCAATGGTAAAAAAAAAAATTTATAGACTACAATTTAATAAAAAATAAATCTTTCATGTGTACTTGGAATTGTACCTGTTGTGCTGAAGGAATGTCAATATTATGCGTTTTTAGTTCATTCCGTAACTGGGCCTCTTTCAATTCTGCTTCTTCACGCTGGCCTAAAACAACAACAAAAAATCAATTTCTGAATGCTGCCAAAATATAGCTTTTGGAAAAATATTTCATTTTCTTTCCTTTCTTTTTCTTTAAATGCTTGATGCTAACATGAAATGTGACAGGTGACTATTTTTGAAATTCAAAGTTAAACTTAAAATCTAAAATTAAGGTTCAACTTGAATACATAAAAAAATGAGAAGCAAAAATAATGCAGCAAAAGGAGATGTTATAGTATACTGGATCAGTCATTCAATTTTAATCCACATGACTATACACATGTTATTGCATAAGACTGTTCTCAGAATAAAATAAGATCTTATAAAAACAATTTTAGTGCTATACAAATGATATTTTATTCTCATTATTTAGCTCCTACTCTCCTCTAAATGTCCTTGACCTTGGCTTATAATATAAAAGGACTTTGGGACAGGTAGTAAATATTTGTTGGTCAAATGATCAAAACTTTAATTATACAATTAAAATGAAGCCAACAACCATGTGGAAATAAAACCATAGGGGGAAATAAATGAAAAGAAAAAGAGATGATAGAGCACAACTCAGTAAACACCTATACAAACATTATTTGTAGTCACTCAAGAATAAATTACATATTTCATCATCAGCATATGCTGACCTGTATACTTACAAGGCCTGATGTACTGTATATATTTTAAGTAAAATACATACACCCCATGAACCAAAATAAAATTAAATTACATTATCACTCCCTCAGTGATGCTTTCAAATAGTAGCTTTTGCCAGAAGCCAGAGTTAGATAAACATTATCACTGTATGCTAAAAGTCTAAAATATAAATTTTCCACAGACCCAAATTTCTATCAGAAAACCTCAAATTTTTGTAGGTACAAAGGATGTAAATTTATTTAAAATGAAGGAATAATTTCTCTTAAAAACTATTAAATGATGAATAACAAACTTTTCATTACTACCTTTCTGCAGCAATCAGTAGTAAACTTGGAGTCTACGAAAGGAGATAAGGAGCAGAACATATTTTTGTCTCATGGTCTGCCTTACCATACCCCAAAGCATAATTTTTTATTGTCTCTGAATACAAAATAACTTACATTTGATTTCATCAAGAAGCTGTTTGCTGGTTTCAAATAAACTTCTATACACAACAATAGACTTAGATAATCGGTCCTTTTCTTTTGTAAGTGCTGCCATTTGTTGCTGCTTCCTTACATCTGAGGAAAAAACAGTCAGATAATTTAAACAATGTTAAGATTGTGAATTTTCCAAAATACAATATAGCATGATTATTTAATAAACATGTTAATGGAAAGCAAAACAGTTTATCTACATTACCATAACAACAGAATTTAATCACCTATTTTCCCAGAAACTTACCATTGTAAAACATAAATGGTAGGATATATGGTTCTAATGTTCTTGATAAAGCTGGTAGCCGAGGCTCAAATATAATAAAATATTCAGTACTATCCCTTCCAGGACTATTTTCTGCCAGCACAAGAGTCTATACAAATGAAAAAAAGCAGTAAGGAAAAACCAGATTTAAAAAGATATTTTTCCATGTATAAATGTTACATATTTCATTGTGCTCTGTTTTCAAATAATTGGTAAATTTTAAAGTATACTCTATTTTCAAATAAGTGGCAAAAGTAACCGACTTTAGATTCATTAAGCATTCATTAAGACATCACAATCACCAACACCCCAAGACATAAAACATTTTACCTTTTGGTAATGTTTTGAAAGCCAAAAGATTTCAAAAAAGTCATGCAAAAATTATATATAGTGGAAAATTAAGAGCATCTTTTCTTCAGGATCAGAAATATCAATGGCCACTATATCTTATGCTGCAAAATCTTGATTCCCAATCTTTAAGTTGAAGCAGTATGCAACAGCAATGATGAGAAAGTTATAAAAACAATCACAAAGAAATGCCCAAAGCCCAACGCTGAGTTTAAGTTACAGCTGTTACCATGGAAGTAGAACCACCAAGTCCCAGGTGACGGTACAAGATGGCCTGAAAGGCCCTACTGATTTGTTTTTTAAAAACTGTATTTTCTTCATTAACACTCTAAAACACCTTTGTTATATTTTAGCTTAGTATATTTTAGCTTGATATGCTTTAACTACAACATATAACTAATAAATGATGCAAATATAAATATTTATATTCCAAATGATTTTAGTAACAATTCTACGGGAAACAATGCTAGCTGCTGCTGTTGTTTTTGAAGGCCGTACGATAACACAATGTACAGAAAGAAAAGTAAAATTTTTAAAATTTACATCAATAGGACATTGTAGAACAATCCATGAAATAATAAAATTATAAATGATAACAATTCTTTTTTCCAAAGAATACAGAATAAAAGCTCCCCATTAAACCAACCCTGGATCCCATTATTTCTAAAAACTGTTTTCAATGTATGAATGAAAACACATAAAAATATAATACTGTTTGCATTTTAAAAACAATATAATCTTTTTGCTTCAGTAACTTGCTTTCAGCACTCGATTTGTTGATCAATCCTTGTGAATAGTTGGTGATCAATCCATGTGAAAATTTACTTCAAAATTTATTGTAATATGGATATACTACACTGTAACTTCTATAAAGCCGGTGGTGTTCAGTAGATTTATGAGCATTTAAATTGTTAAAAAATGTATAACTACTACGTACAATTCAGAATATATCTTTGAATGACTATAAATAAGTTCTTTAAGATGGATAAAGAAAAATATAATGGCTAGTTAAAAGCTTAATTTAATAGGTAGAATCAAATTTCCCTTCAAAAAGGTTGGATCAATTTAAAAGAAATAATGAGAAATATAAGGACTATTAAAAAGTCTATTTTAATATGGTGGAAGATGGCCTGTGGTTAACAGTACAAATATGAGTGTTCTCTCATGAACTATAACAAATGTACAATAACTAATACACGGTGTTCGTAATAGGAGGTGTATGGAAAAAATTTAACAAAGATAAGCTATGGACCACCATTAGTGGTAACAGTCTGATGATGTTCTTTCATAATCTGTAACAAATGTTCCACAACAATGTAAGGTGTTGGTGGAGGGGTATTGTATGATATCTGCACATTATGCATGATTGTCCTGTAAGCTCATAACTTCTCTAATAAAAAGTATATATTAATAAGTTTCTTTTAATAGGTAGGATCAAATTTCCTTTCAAAAAGGCTGTATCAATTTATCCTCTCACCAGCAGTGCATGAGAGTGCCCAATTCCCCTGAAGTTGGTCAACAATTAATATCAATCATGAATTTTTTTTCCTTAAGAGATGAAACAGCAAATCATTATTGTAGTATCCACAAATATCAACTGTTGTTTTAACCTTGTCAAAGATGTTTATGGTACAAACATTATGGCATATAACAAACTTTTAACTTTTAATGTTAATGTAAAAATCTTTTCCTTTACTTCTTGTTTAAGGAAGCCTAGCCTACCTCAAAGTTTTATACTTTATAATCCCTAGTACAGAGTTACCAAGAAAAAAAGATAAACAAAATAACAGAAATGAACAGGACTGCGAAGAGTACAAAACTGGATACAAGTATAAATGGGAATTTGGCATAAGAAACAGGCAAATGCATAACAGAATGAAACATGAGACACCTCTTTCAGAAATATTCAGATCAAACAAATATAGAGAATTTGAAAAACAAAATAAACATGAGCATTTACAATTTAGATTATAACTTTAAACAAATAAATACATGTTCAAGCAAATGTGAAACATTCACAAATATTGTTCATGTTCTGGGCCAGTGTTCCCTAAACTTCCCTAACAATAAGAACCACTTACTTGTTAAATATCAGAACCCAAAGCCTCACCCCAGACCTATTATATCAATATGTAGGGCAGGAGACAAGCAAGACTTCAAAGTTTTATACTTATTTTAATAATACTAGAGACCTCTAGTGGTTAGACAAAATTAAATGCATAACATGAAGCCTGACAGCTACTGGGAAACTATGTCACTGCCTTATATTTAAAGTTAGAAACTATATAAAGCAGAGTTAGATTTCCAATGACTACAGAATGGCCAAGCAAATAAACAGTAAAGTGGGCTGGATGTATTCTTCCAAAAATACCTATTTTACAAACAGGTCTCCCCATCTTTTTTAGCAACATGTCTTTCATTAGCTAATTTTTATTAAAGTACAAGAAAATTTTACCTTACTCTCCATTACAAGAACAAGTATAAATATGGGATACAAATGGCACTTGCCCTGAATGTCAGGAGATGAGAGGAAGTGGCATGGCCATGGTTTCCTGGAGAATAGATGTACTGCATGGGAAAAGTAGGTACTGTGCAGTCCCACATATACTGCTGCCCTAGGAATCCCAACCTGGTTTGTTAGATTTTTGGATTTCTCCAAGTAAGAAACACAGAACTTCATGTAAAAACTCCAGAACTTCATATGCTAGAAATTAATTAAAATGAAATGCTGGTCATTGCCAGACCAACAGTGCTGCAAGCCTGGTGCGGCTGGTAGGCTTCTAGTTTGAAACCCTCAGGTTATTAGGTGAGACAACCAGCAAGATGGTGGCAGAGTAAGGAGCTCCTAGAGTTAGCTTGTAAGTTAGGGCAGTTAGTAATCACCCAGAGCTATCTAAAGCACCTGTTTGGGGGCTCCAAGAGACCAGAAGTGCATCCTGCAACATCCTTGAAAGAATGGAAGGACGAGACTGCCCATCTGCAGAGAAGATTCATAAGTAGAGCATTCCACACCCCACAGGCCGGTGCCCATCCTCCACAGGTGGCACAAGCCATATCGGAAGCTATTCTGCGGCTGGAATTGGAAGAGCCACTTCCCAAAAACGGGGGAGGAAGATATGGCTGGGCACCAATTTCAGCTACTGATTAGTAAATTTGGCAGACTGGATTTGGTATAATCCTAAAATCAGCTAAAGTCTGAACCTGTCCTAGTCAGAAAGAGGATGGTGGCCGCCATCTTAACGTCACCCCTAGCACGAGGGGAAGGGGGATAGACGGAAAATTACTGTGCTGGTAGGGACTGGCTTCTTTCCATCTAGATCAAACTACAGCTCTAGCATAAGCCCCAGCCCCACCTCCTGTAGGGAAGAAGCTGAGGGGAGCTTCTCCAGCCTCTCTGGGAAATTACAGGCCACGCTGTGGAGGACGGTGATTATCCTACTTTGGCAGCGCAAGCCACCCCAGGAACTATTCTGTGGCTGGAACTGGAAGCTCCATTTCCCAAAAACAGGGGAAGAAGAGACGGTTGGCCACCGATATCAGCTACTGATTAGTAAATTCAGCTGGCTAAAGTAGAATCCTAAGAACAGCTAAAGTCTGAGCTTGTCCAAGTCATAAAGAGGCTAGTAGATGCCATTTTGACTCTGCCCCCAGCATGAGGGGAAGCTGGGCTGATTAAAAATCACAGCGATGGAAAAAACCGGTTTCTTTCACCCAGATCGGCCTGTAGCCCTAGCCTACGCTTGAGCCCCACCTCTAGCAGGGAGGAAGCTGGCGGGCCATGCACCAGCCTCTCCGGATAACTGCAGGTACATCTGGCTGGCACAGACTGAATACTCGGATGTCTACTGGGGCAACTGCGGACATTTTGGACACGCACGGCACAGGTTGCTGCCCATACCTGCAGTTCCATCTGCGCCCCAGGCAGGGAAGAAAAGGGCGTGAAGATTCATCATTCTCTCTGGGCAACTAGAATCTAAGCCTGCATGACTTGGATTATTTACACAAGACTGTGGCTCTGTCCGTACCCCTGGTAAAGGAGAAAGTTGGGAGAAGCTTCATCAGTTCCTAGGGCAGTGAGGGCAGCTTGAGTCTCCACAGCTTACAGCACCAACTACATCCTTGGCTCCTACTATACAACCAGCAAGGAAGAAAGGGCAAGAAAGTCCTAAACTAAAGAGAGAAACTGCACCCGGAATAAATACTCTAATAAGCCAGATGCCACGACACCACCAAAAAACTACAATATACTCCAAGAAACAGGAAGATACGGCCCAGTTAAAGGAACAAGATAAGCATCCAGATGACATAAAGGAGTTGAGACTGAGAAAACTAATCACAGATGTTCAAACAAATCTCCTTAATAAATTCAATGAGATGGCTAAAGAGATTAAGGATATTAAAAAGACATTGGATGAGCAAGCAAGGAGGAATTTGAAAGCACACAGAGAAAAATAGCACATCTTACAGGAATGAAAGGCACAATAAATGAAAGTAAATATGCACTGGAGTCATGTAACAGCAGATTTGAGGATGCAGAAGAAAGGATTGCTGAACTTGAAGACATGGTCTCCGAAAGCAAACATACAAAAGAACAGATGAAGAATGGAAAAAATTGAACAAGGTCTCAGGGAACTAAATGACAGCAAGAGACGTGCAGACATATGTGTCATGGGTGTCTCAGAAAGAGAAGGAAAAAGGAGAAGAAGGAATATTTGAAGAATTAATGGTAGAAAATTTCCCAGCCCTATTGAAGGACTTAGATATGCCATGTCCAAGAAGCACAACATACTCCCATCCTAATAAATGTGAACAGACTAACTCCGAGACACATACTAATCAGAATGCCAAAGACCAAGAGAGAATTCTGAGAGCAGCAAGAGAAAAGCCATGCATAACAAATAAAGGATACCCAATAAAATTAAGTGCTGATTTCTCATCAGAAACCATGGAGTCAAAATGACAGTGGTATGATATATTTAAGATATTGCAAGAGAAAAACTTCCAGCCAAGACTCTCATATCCAGCAAGACTGCCTTTCAAAAATGAGGGCGAGTTTAGAATATTCACAAATAAACAGAAACAGAGAGTTTGTAACCAAGAGACTGGCTTTGGAGGAAATACTAAAGGGTATGCTACAGCCTGAAAATAAAAGACAAGAGAGAGAGGCCTGGAAAAGAGTTTAGAAATGAAGATTATATCAATAAAAGTAACTGAAAATGTCAAGAGTGGTGAAACTAAAATATGACAGATAAAACCCATATATTCAGGAATAAACTTAACCAGCAATGGTTAAGTGCTTAAAGCACTTGTATTCAAAGAACTACAACTCATTGTTAAAAGAAATTTAAAAAGATGTAAATAGTTGGAAGAACATTATATGCTCATGGATTGGAAAACTAAATATCATTAAGATGTCAATTCTACTCAAATTGATAGACAGATTCAATGTAATCCCAACAAAAATCCCACCAGCATTTTTTTTTTTTAAATAAATGGAAAACACAATTATCAAATTTATTTGGAAGGGTAAGGGGTCCTGAATAGCCAGATATATCTTAAAAAGGAAAAGCGACTGGGATCGGATGTGGCTCAACTGGTTGGGCGTCCGTCTCCCATATGGAGGGACCCGGGTTCGATCCCCGGGACCTCCCGGTAAAAAAAAAAAAAAAGGAAAAGCGAAGTTGGAGAACTCTCATTTCCCGACTTTAAATCATATTACCTAGCTACAGTGGTAAAAACAGCATGGTACTGGCAAAAAAACAGACACATATCCCAATGGAACCAAATTGATGGTTCAGAAACAGACTTATGGTCAAGTGATTTTTGATAAGCCTGTCAAACCCACCCAGCTCAGTCAGAACAGTCCATTCTATAAAATGGTGCTGAGAGAACTGGATATCCATAGCCAAAAAGGAAAGAGAACCCCTATTATCTCACACCTTATACAAAAATTAACTCAAAATGGATCAAAAACCTAACATTTAAAAGCAAGAATTGTAAATCTTCTAAAAAATGTAGAAAATATCGTTAAGACCTGGTGGTAGGTGGTGAATTCTTAAAGGACATAAGAGGAGGACTGAGATGGACTACTGATGTTTAATGTACGTAGAAGTTTTAATTAGCTTTACTGTAAAATTGTGGAAATGAACAGAGTTGATGGTAACACATTATAGTGAGTATAGTTGGTTTATAAATGGGAATGTGGCTGAAAATGGTAGTCTAGGGATGTAAATGCCAACTGACAGAAAGCTAGACAATAATCTAAGGACTAAATAGCACAGTAAAACCAGAGGTGGATGAGAATTGCAGTTGATGGTAACAGATGCAAGAGTGTCTTTGTGAGCTAGAGTAGATGTATGACACTATTGCAGAGCAGTGGGAATGTGGAGAAGCATGGGAAAAATACAACTGGAGTGACCTATGGACTGTGGTTAACAGTAAAAATATAACATCCGTGCATCTATGTCAAAGATGTACTTTGTTGATAACAGGGGGATATGGAAAAAGTGTGCCGAATGTACATTATGGACCTGGTATTAATCTGAGATTATTTTATAATCTGTAACAAATGTTCCACCACAGTGTGGTGTATTGATAGAGGGGTGTTGTTTGGGAATTCTGCACATGTGTGTTGTTTTATAAGTTTACAACTTCTGTCATAAAAATATATTAAAAAACATAATAGGATGGGTTGGGGGAAAATACACCAAATGTAAGATAAGGACTATAGTTAGAAGATTTTCACGATATTCTTTCATAATTTGTAACAGATGTCTCACAACAATGCAAGGTGTTGGTGGTGGGTTGATGTATAGGATCCCTGTATGATGTTAAGCATGTTTGCTTTCTAAGTTCAAAGCTTTTATTATGCACCTATGCACTTGTTTATGTATGCTCATGTATAAACGACATAATAATAATAGTAATAATAGGGTGGTTTGGGGGAAAAATACACCAAATATAAGATAAGGACTATAGTTAGTAAGATTTTGACAATATTCTTTCATAATTTGTAACAAATGTCTCACAATAATGCAAGGTGTTGGTGGTGGGTTGATGTACAGCACCCATGTTTGCTTTGTAAGTTCACAACTTTTACTATACACTTACTGTTTATGTATGTTTATGTATAAATGATATAGAAATAATAATAACAGGGTGGATTTGGAGAAAAATACTTTGGTTAGTAGTAATATTTTGAGGATGCTCTTTAATCATTAGTTAAAAATGTTTCACAACAATGCAAGGTATTGGTGGTAGGGTGAGGTATGAGAGCCCTGTATGATGTTATATGTTTTTTTTGTAAGTTCACAACTATTACTATACACTTATTGTTTATGTATGTATGAGTGATATACTTCAATAAGTTTAAAAAAACAAACAACAAAAAAAACCAATATGATGTTAACACTGATTTAGATACAAAGATTAACAAGGACAATGAAAAATACAAGAGAAGATGACATTTAAAATGTGTTGGGCTACAGGAAGAATTATTCAATAAATGATACTTAGTTAATAAGTTTAAAATAGGCCAAAAATCAAATCCAGTCAGATCAAAAATTAAAACAAAGAATATCAGAAACAGCACTGGGAATATAATTTTCCCTCATATATTAAAAATGATCACCCATACTAGTGGCAAAATAATTTTTATAATATAGGAATGTTGGTTAGAATTTTAAAAACTGGTTATATCTAGGGTTTGCAGTATTACGAAAATGTACGCATATTTCTGGCAGGAATATAAACCCTCTGAAGAACAATGGCAACAACAATCAAAAGGTCAAAATGTGCATCCCCTGTGTCCAACCAATTCTACTCCTAGCAACTTCTTAAGGAAATAATCAGATATATGCAAAGGATATATATAGACAAATGCTGACGTAACATTTACTAAGAAATATATTGAAGATACATTAAACAGGAAAATAAGATTTTTAAAACAGTACAGCTCTATTACATTAATGAAATTTCCTATTAATGAAATTAATGAAATTTTACATACATATATATAAATAATACACACAGGAGATGTGTGCACTGTTAGTATATATACAGAAAAGTATGTAAGGCTATACACTAACTGATAATCATTGTTATTTCTTAAGGTATCTGTATTCCAGTGATTATTTTTTGTAAGTTCTTGCTTTTTTTTTTTTTAATACAAGTACAAATATTTTCATTTTGGAAAAGAAAAAAGAAAAACAAAGATAGCTGCATTATTAAGTTTTCTAGAAATGTTTGTTTTACTTGGGCCATGTTTTATTCTGTTTCTATCCACAAAATAGGAGCTTTTCAACAAAATATGATACACTGTCACAGAAGGTAATAAATCACCAGACTCACAGAAAGGTGCTGTCATTCACAGTGAAAAAAGGAGCCTTATTACGATCATGGGTTCAATTTGTAATAGTTTAGAGCAAAATCACAAAATATTTCAGATGACTTTCCAATTTTATGCTCTAATTAGTATATTTTCATAGCCATACATAGTAAAGAACAGGTATCTTAATATGGTGGTTTAAAGTATTAAAGACAGGAATTTTGTGTACCAAATGGTATAAAACTTTACCGTGATTTCAGCTGAACCATTCACAAAGGGAAATTCAAGTGTTCTAACTTTCCCGATAAAGAGTGGTATATCAGTATCTTCCGCATTAGAACCTTTGATAGTAGCTATTATAGTGCCAACCAAATCAATTCCAGTATGATTGCTGTATTCATCCTTAAAATAAATAATGGAAAATGACTAATTAGAAAAACTGGTTAGATTAAATCTAGAGAAGAACATGTACAAATAAAAAATGGCATATTTTAGAGCCCCAAATATTAAATTATCTGATTCTTCTTTATCCAAGCACAGAATTCAGTTTGAAGATAAGTGCTCCAGAGGAAATAATCCCAGAAAGCCATAAAAGAACCAGAGGCATGTATCTAATAGAATGGCTTCCATCTTTATAATTTACAAGGACCCCCATTTAAAATTTTCACCTTCCTTTACACTTGTAGCACCTACTGAAGTGAAAAAATGCTTAATAACAGAAAGATATTATGAATTTACAATGGCTTTTTAATTATTTTATTAACTTCAACAGCATCTGTATACATTTAAAAAGCAAGAGAAACTTCCACGTGTGATATATCCTGTACTGTTCAGACAATGTTTGGTGCATATATGGATTCAGATACTCCTTGCATTAATTCTGTGGCACTATTTTTACCTTGACAAGAGGTGCGGGGAAGAGAAGTTAAGAACCACTCACTTGTCTAAAACAGGAAAATACAGTTTGAAAGGAGTAAAGTATGTCACTAGCCAAATTTTCCATAAGGTGAAATCCCACTATAGTGCTTTACATGTGTTTGCTAATATTCTTAGCAGCTCTGTTGCTGCTTGCTCTCCAGGTAATCAGCAGCCTTCAGGAGCACTGATTTTCTTCCTTAGCAATGAACTGGACATTCAAGAATCAATTTAGTTCATACACATTCACAATACAAACAGGAAATAGGGGTCTAAAGATAAATATTAGGATAGGTAGGCAGATTTTTGCATTTTAAGTCAGTTCTAAGTATATCTGGATTTAGTTTATGGATGTCATGTAGTCTCCATTTGTATTCAAATAAAAAGATGCTTATAAATATTTAATTCATCTGTAAAAGTTTGCCCTGAATCTGACTCCTCAATAACTATTTTCATTCCAAATTTAAAATAAATGTTCTTGTTATACAGGGTAGTTTTGGGAGAAAAGAAACATTACCGTGATACTGAGATGTAAATCTTTCACCAAGGTCCTACTGGCAATTGAGCGAACATTAGAAACAGCTGGTGTAGCTGGTTGAATTTTAGGAACTAACTTCACAGGCTGATTAGGTAGAACATCAAATATAATCTTTCAAAACAAAAGAAGTACTCTGATTAACAACACATTGATGCTTTAGTATGTAAAAGGAAGAGAATAATAGCATACACTAAAAAAAAATGTTACCTTTTAAATTTTATTTCCATTAATCACTTAAATCAATTTGCATAAAAACTCATGATAATTTATTAGTTATAATCATCTAAGAACTGAGACACATTAAAAATACAGGTAATGAAAAAAAATTAAATGGAGAAAAAATTTTAAAAATATTAAATGAAGGTAGTGTTTGTTAAAAGAAAACTACCTTAAACTTAATTATGCAGAATTCTAGTAACAAATGTTATCAATTGAAAGACTTGTGTATGGTTGTTAACAGGCATGTACCGAAATATTTACTAAATGAGTCTTCAATAGAGAGATGGAAAAGTGACTTCTGGGAGAGGAAAAATTACTGAACATAATTTAAATATATGCTATTCTAATTTTCCTGATATTTGCATTGTTAATACTTTGCATCCAATAATTAATTCACTTTAAAACAAAATCTTTCATTCCTAAATGAGAAAATGTAAATTTAATTGTGGTATATACAGAAGTAAGCAAACCTGTTCACTGTTGAGAATATTTGCTTTATCCATCATAAAACTAAACTGGATACAATATGCCCCCACTTTGTTAGGAATTACTTTATCCCTAGGTTAAAAAGAAACAGATGAGATTATTGGTAACATTTAAATAAAGGGAAGAATTCAAAGCATCAACATTTCTGTTTCTTCCACAACAAGTAAATGAATGAAAGAAGGAAATTACTATTAATACATTTAACTTCATTCACTCAACGAATCAGGCTTATTCCCATGTCACTCTTACCTACATATTTCACAAAACATTCAGAACAAAGGCTCTGGATATGGCAAAAATTGAAAGTATAGGAAAATAAATCCGAGAAACTACTAAACACAAAAAATGTTGAATTATATGTGAGGTGAATTTTGCTTCATTTCTAAATTATACATTACCAACTGGGTTATTATATTTAAAAATTATAAGACATCGTGCTGATATTTTACCTTGCTTCATTTTCCATTCAAGTACTATTCTAAAGATTGGACTTCATATATATAAAAGGCACTTGTTCTGATTATCAATAAAGAACTCAGAAACTAATAAGAAGTACAATGAATAGCCTGTTTTGATCCACAACCACAATGAGAATATGAACAAGAATCTCAGGTAAATGTTGCCTGATGGGTGCACTGGGGTTCATGATCCCAAAGAATGCCATTTTATATTCACAAAATACTGGCATAATGTAGTAAAAAGAACATAAGCTTTGAATATTTATCTGCACTGAAATCGCAGCAGTGTAAGATACATGCAAATTATTTAACTTTTCTCTATAAGCCAAGTTTTCTCCAAGAGGATAATTCCCCCAAAAGTTACAGTAACAATTAATTAATCAAGACATCACTTCCAGAGGACAGACCAACCCTTCCTGATGAAGACAACCATATTAAAACAAAAAATAAAAATTGCTTGAAGTGTTCAAGAGCTAACAGGCTAGTAAAAAAGAACTCAGCCAGGCTCTAAGTCAGGATGGTGGCCCAGGAAGGTAAGCTTCACATATAAGGTTACTTTACTCCTGGGAGGATATCTAAGGACTACAGGTGGGCCTAAAGCAGACAAGCCCCCAAGGGAAATGCAAGTCAGCTTTGAATCACCTCAATCTCTGAAATTGAAAAGAGGTGATAACAAACTACTAGTGGGCCAGGCAACTAGCAGAAGCAAATGTAAACCTCTGGGGGAAAAAAAACACCACCCTAGACTTGAAAATATTTCTATAAATATTCATATATAAAATGTTTGATACAATAAGAATTAACCAGATACATGAAGTAGCAAGAGAACTAGAATAAAAATCCAACAGAAAAACAACTGAAACAAATCCAAAGAAACTCCAGACACAGACTTTAATAAACTCAGGGTGATAAAAGACAAGGTTGAGAATTCCAGTGGAGAACTGGACCTTTAGGGGAAAAAAATATAAATTCTAGAATTGAAAATACCAAATACACTGAGAACTCTAAAGGTGGATGTAACAGCAAATCAAGTGCTACTGAATAAAGAATTAGTGAACTGAAGACAGTTCAGAAGAAAATGCCTAGAAAAAGGAAAAACAAAAGAATAGGAAATAGAGGAGAGAAGGTAAGAGCGAGAGCATACTCTGAGAAGGACTAACATTTTGTAATTAAGAGTGCTAGAAAAAGAAGAGTGCAAGATGGGGCAGAAGCAGTATCTGAAAAATTATGGCGAAAAAATTTTCAAAACTGAACAAAGATCACAACATCAAAGCCCCTGGACACCAAACCTGTTAAATAAAAGAAATCTACACCTAGGTGCATCACAGTTAAAACTGCTAAAAACAAAACTGAAAGCAACCAAAGAAGGGGGGAATGATGATTACTTTTATTTTTATTTTTATTTTTTTATTATGGGTAAAAATCAAAATTCTCACAATACATACAAACATTTGCAAAATGATATATAAATATATATGCATATATGTGTATTTGCTTACAAAAATGTTATTTATATATATATATACACACATATATTTTAAGAGGTGCTTAGATTACCCAAAATATTGCACGGAACAAGAACAAGAAGACTGACAGCTAGCTTCTCAACAGAAATAATGGGATAGTGAAGGATGGCTTGAAAGTACCGTAAGAAGAACCCAGTGAAAATATCCTTAATGTATGAATGTGGAATATATTTTCAAGTTTAAAACAAAAGGGGGGGGCAGGTGTGGCTCAAGCAGTTGGGTGCCTGCCTACCACATGGGAGGTCCCAGGTTCAGTTCCCAGTGCCTCCTAGAAAGATGAGCAAGACAGCGAGCTGGCATGGTCAGCTGATGCAACAAGCAGGGAGCAGATGTGGCTAAAGCAATCGGGCACCTCCCTCCCACATGGGAGGTCCCAGGTTCAGTTCCTGGTACTTCCTTTAAAAAAAAAAAAAAAGACAAGCAGACAGCCAGAGCACACAACAAACAGACAGCAAGTGCAAACAACAAATAAATAAATCTTTAAAAAAAAAAAAAAGATAATTCTTCACCACAGACACACAATAGAATACTAAAGGAAATTCCTCTGATGGGAAATGATCCCAGATGAAAGCCCTGAGCTGAAGATTAACAAAGTGTAAATGAGTGAACAGATTCAAATGAACACTGATTCTGCAAAATAATAATCATGCCTTTATATATTTAACAAACAGAACAATAAAGGTATGTAAGTTTGGGGATGAAAAATAGAGTTTAAGTGTTCTAAGAGCCACATACTGCCTGGAAAAAGGTAAAAAATACAAAGTATTATTAGACTTTGGTATGTCTTAGTTTGCCAGGGCTGCTATTACAAATACCACAGACTATTGGTTTAAACAACAGAAATTTATTGTCTCACAGTTTAGGAGGCCAGAGGTCCAACATCAAGGTGTTGGCAGGATCATACTTTCTCCGAAGTCTGTACATTTTTGTTGGTGGTTGCTTGGCAATCCATAGCTCAGTATCTACCTCTCTCACATGGTCACCTTCTCTTCTGTCTCCTACTCCTGGCTATGTCCAAATTCCTGCTTATAAGGACTCCAGTCATGTTCGATTACAATGTACTCATTCAATTTGGCCTCATCCTAATAGAAGTTTTAAAGATCCTATTTACAAATCAGTTCACATCTACGGGACCACAGGTTAGGACTTCAACAATATGCCTTTGTGGGGAACATGATTTGATTCATAAGATCAAGTATGCATGCTGAAAGGTCTAAGAAAAATCACTAAGGATAATAAAGGAAAATAACTACCAAGTTAATAAAGAGTATAACAATTTAAAAAACTTTCACAATGTGCAAATAACATGACCCTTTACCTAGAAAGTCCCCCAAAATTGACAAAAAAAGCTAAAAGACCTAATAAACAAGTTCAGGGGAGTGGCAGGATACAAGAATAATACACAAAAATCAGTACTATTTCTATACACTAGTAATGAGTAATCTGAAGAGGAAGTCATAAAAAAAATCCCATTTACAATAGTGACTAAAAGAATCAAATATTTAGGAACGAAACTTTAAAAAGGATGTAAAGCACTTGTATTCCAGAAAAATACAATGCATTGCTAAAAGAAATCAAAGAAGATGTAAATCAAGGGAAGAACATTTCACCTTCATGGACTGGAATACTAAATATCATTAAGATGTCAATTCACCCAAATTGATATAGATTCAATGCAATCCCAATAAAAATTGTAACAACCTACTTTAGAGAAATGACAAAGTCAATTACCAAATTTATTTGGAGGGTATGGAGCCCCAAATAGGTAGAAACATCTTAGAAAGGAAGAACTAAGTTGGAGGAGGACTTTCACTTCTGGACTTTTAAATCATATTACCTAGCTACAGTGGTAAAAACAGCACAGTACTGGCATAAAGACAGACATATAGACCAATGGAACCAAACTGATGGTTCAGAAACAGACCCTCATATTATGGTCAAGTGATTTCTGACAAGGCTGTCAAACCCACCTCATTGGGGCAGAACAGTCTATTCAAAAAATGGTGCTGCGAGAACTGGATATCCATATCCAAAAGAAAGAAAGAAGAACCTTATCTCACAACTTTTACAAAAATTATCTCAAAATTGATCAAAGACCTAAATATAAAAGCTAGAACCATAAAACTCCTAGGAGAAAATGCAGGGAAGCATCTTCAAGACCTGGCGGTAGGTGGTGGATTCTTAAACCTTACATGAAAGCAATAAAGAAAAATGGATAAATGGTACCTCTTCACACTTAAACATTTTGTGCTTCAAAGGAATTTGTCAAAAAAGTGAAAAAGCAGCCCACTCAATGGGAAAAAATATTTGGTAACCATATATCCGATGAGGGTTTGATTTTCATGCTATATAAAGAGATCATATAACTCAACAATAAAAGGGCAAGCAATTAGATTGAAAAATGGAAATAAGACTTAAAAAGACATTTCTCCAAAGAGGAAATACAAATAGCAAAAAAGCACATGAAAAAATGTTCAATATCACTAGCTATTAGGGAAATGCATATCAAAATTACGAGATATTTCACACCTCATGGAATGGACATTTAAAAAAACAACAAAACAAAACAAGTGCTAGAAAGAATGTGGAGTAACAGGAACACTCCTTCACTGTTGGTGGGAATTAGAATAGTGCAGGCTCTGTGGAAGACAGTTGAGTGGTTCCTTAGGAAGCTAAATATAGAACTGCCATATGAACTGGCATTCACTCTACCAGGAATATATCCAGAAGAAGTGAAAACAGTGACACACAGACATTTGCATACCAATGTTCAATGGTGACATTCACAAATGTCAAAAGATGGAAACAACCCAAGTGTCCATCAAATGATGACTGGATAAACAAAACGTGGTATATACATACAATGGAATACTATGCTGCAGTAAGAAGAAATGAAATTGGGACACATATGATAACATGGATGAACCTTGAAGACATTATGTTGAATGAAATAAGCCAGACACAAAAGGACAAATATTGTATAGTCTCTCTAATATAAACTAAATATGAAGAATAAACACATGGAGTTGAACCCTAGGGTATAGGTTACTAGGAGATAGGTTGAGGGCTGAGAAGATCTACTGATTCTTAATTAGCGTGATTGTAAAAATGTGGAAATGGATAGAGTTGATGGTAACACATTATAGTAAGTATAACTTACACTTTATAAAAATAAATTGAATTGTGGCTGAAGGGGTAGTTTAGGGATGTAAATGTCAACTGAAAGAAAGCTAGAGAATAATCTAGGGACTGCATAACATAGTGAACCTGGAAGTGGGTGAGGATTGTGGTTAACAGTACAAATACAAGAATGTACTTCTATGAAGTAGAACAAATGTATGTCACTGTTAAAGGTGGTAAGAATATGGTGGTGCATTGGAAAAATACAATTAATGTAACTTATGGACTAGAGTTAACAGCAATCTTGCAATATTCTTGTATCAATGTCAAAGAAGGTATTATATATCAACACTAAGGGTCAATAAAGAAGGGTATGGGATCTTTATTTTAGACTAAGGAAACCATTTAAAAACTTACTGAGGTGATGACTGCACAACTCTGTGATTAAAGTAAGAGCCAATGAGTGCACATTTTCAATAGATTCTACAAGGCATGGGGCTGTATAACACAGTGAACCATGTGGTAGAAAATGGACTATGGTTAACAGTACAAATATGAGAGCTTTCTCTCCTGAACTATAACAAATGTACAATACTAATATGTGGTGTTAATGATAGGGGGTTCTGGAAAAAATATACCAAAGGTAACCTATGCGCCATAGAGGTAATAGTCTGATGATGTTCTTTCATAATCTGTAACAAATGTTCCATAACAATGCAAGATATTGGTGAAGGAGTGATGTATGAGAATTCTACACAGTATGCATGATTGTTTTGTAACCTCACAACCTCTCTAGTAACAAAATCTATTTTAAAAAACACTCAGTAAATAAAAAGGGAAGGAAAAAAAAAACAGAAAAAAGGAACAAAGAGCAGTTGGATCAAATAAAAAACAGTAACAGATTTAAAAACAAATATAATAGTAAATTTTATGTAGAAAATCTAAATTTTCAACTGAAAGACAGATTATCAGGAAAAAAACTATAATCTAATTTACAAGATACACTTATCTTGTAATAACTGAAAGTAAGTAAAAACTGAAGCAAGTATAGCTCAGTGGTTGAGTGCCTGCCTCGCATGTACGAGGTCCTGGGTTCAATCCCTGTTACCTCCTAAAAAGAAAAAAAAAAAAAGTAAAAGGATGAAAGAAAGATTTATTATGCAAACATACTGCAGTGCGTTCACACAGTGGACTCCTATACAGCAATGAAAATGAATAATCCCTAAGGTGACTTTTGCCTATCATTCCCATGGAAAGTAAGTGAAACTACTAATCTCAATAGTAGACTTTAAGGAAAAAAGCATTACTAGAGAAAAAGAGAAATCCTTCGTAATGACAGTAAGTTCAACTCATAGTGGAGTTAAGCTAGAAATCAATAACAAAAAGATAACCAGAAAATCCCACAATTTAGAAATTAAAAAAATATACTTCTGAATAATCCATGGGTGAAAGACGAAATCACATGGAATTTAGAAAATATTTTGATCCAATATTTGTAATAGTGAAAATACAACCTACCAAATTCATGGATGGAGCTAAATTAGAGGGAAATTTATAGCTCTACATGCATATATACATTTTTTTTAAAGACTGAAAATAAATAAATGAGCTAAGCAACCATCTCAATAATTTTTTTAAAAAAGAAAAAAATTAAACCCAAATGATGTCAAAGAAAATCAACAATGAAACATAAAAACAAAATAGAACACATTCAAAAATCTAAAAGTGTTTTTTGAAAAGATCTACAAAACTGAATCTGTTAAGATTACTCAAGCAACAAAGGGTACAAATAACTAATGTCAATAATGAAAGAACATCACTATAGAGCCTACACACAAAAAAGAAATTATGAAAACTCTATGCCAATAAATTTGAAAATTTAGTTAAAATTAATAAATTCTTGGAAAATTACACATTATCAAAATTGACCCAGGAAGAAAAAGAAAATACAAATAATCCTATTAACTACTGAAGTGAAGAAACTGTATGCATAACTACAGCCTTCTCCCCCAAATCTTCAGACCCAAATGACTTCACTGATGAGTCCTACCAACATTTACAAAAGAAATGACACTTATACAACATCATCCAGAGAATAAACCAAGATTGAGGGAACCGTTTCCCAGCTACTTTTTTGTAAGGTCTACATGACCTAAATACCAAACCCTAGAAGAACTTGTAAGAAAGAGTAAATGCAGGAAAGTAAATGTGGCTCAAGTGGTTGGGCTCCCCTCTACCATATGGGAGGCCCTGGGTTCGGTTCCTGGGGGCCTCCTGGTGAGGGCAAGCTGGCCCACACCCACAGAGAGCTGACTGCTCGTATCCGCAGAGAGCAGATGGCCCGCGCCTGTGTTCGTGGAGAGCTGACAGACTGCGCCTGCACTCGTGGAGAGCTGGTGCAGCAAGATGATGCAACAAAGGGAGACAAGCAGACAGAGGAAACACAGAGTGAATGGACACAGAAAAGCAGACAGAGAGTACAAGTGGCGGGGGGTTTGGGGGAAGGGATTAAAAAAAAAAAAAGGAAATGCAAAAATCCTAAAAAATACGTTAGCAAAATAAATTCCCCAATATATAAAACATAGAATATCATGATGAAGATGAGTTTATTCCAGTAATGGAAAGATGGCTCAACATTTGGAAAACCTAATGTTCTATAATTCACCACATTAAGAAAATAAAGGAAAAATGTCATATCTACAATAGAGATTAATGAAATCTAATATTGGTTCATAATAAAGAGAATTCCTCTCAGAACAAGAATTAGAAGTAAATGGTCTGGGGGGCAGATTTAGCTCAAGTGGTTGAGCAACTCCTTCCCATGTATGAGGTCCCAGGTTTGAGCCCCAGTACCTCCTAAAAACAAAAACAAACAAACAAAAAAACCAACTCAGGGAAGCTGGTGTAGCTCAGAGGTTGAGCACCAGCTTCCCACATACGAAGTCCCGGATTCAATCCCTGGCCCTGGTACCTTAAAAAAAAAAAAAAAAAAAAGTAGTAGTAGTAAATGGTCTACTAAAAGAAAAATCTTAAGAAGAACACCATACTTATTGCTAAAATGTTGAAACTTTCCCTTTGAAATTGAGACTATGATAAGGATGACCATGCTTATCATGGCTGTCTAGCACTTAAAAAAAAAAAAAAAAAGATTTACTTTTTATCCATTTTTAACGCCCCCCCCCATTTCTGTTGTTTTTGTGTCCTTTTGCTGGGAAATTCTCTCTGTCCATTTTCTGTCCTCTCTTCTCCTCCTTCTCCTCCTGTCTTCACCAGGATTCGATCCTGGGAACCTCCGATGTGGGAGAGAGGCGTTCTGCCACCTATGCCACCTTAGTTCCTGTTTTTTTCCCGTGCATCTCGTCTTGGCTCTCCCTTGTGTCACTCTTCTGTTAGGTCATCATCTTGCTGCGTGCAGTGCACCCACGCATGGGGCCTGGTGGCGCACCTGCTTGCGGGGCCTGGCGGCCAGCACATCTTCTATATTTTTATTTTACTGGGAGGTCCTGGGGATCGAACCCAAGTCCCTCCATATGGGAGATGGATGCCCAACCATTTGAACCACATCTGCCCCCCTGTCTAGCACTTTATAAATCCAAGCTAGTGTGATAAGGCAAGGAAAAGAAATTAAAATCAAAGATTGGAAAGTAATAAGCCTATCATTATACACAGATGTAACTGTGCAAATTTTTTAAAATCCCAAAGACTACAAATAACATTGGAAATAAATGAGTTTAGCACAGATACTATCTACAAGGCCAATATACAAAAATAAACTTATTTCTATAACCAACAACAGAAAATGAAAGTCTTATTAAAAAATAACATAAAAAATATCAACTTTCTAGGAATTAATCTAAGGAAAGACGTACAAGAGCTCTATTAAATTGCAAGATGTTCCCAAATTTTTACGCAAACAAAACCCCAACAAATTTTGCTCCTGAAGGTGTGTTTTGTTATTTGAACTTGATAAGATAAGCTAATTCTAAAATTTATATGGAAGAACAAAGGCCAAGATACACATGAAGGAGAAATAAAGTTGGAGGACTTGTTCTACAGAACACCACACTTATCAAGATAGTGTAGTACTGGCAAAATAAAGAAAAACAGACCAATAAATCAAATCAGGATGGCCTAAAACAGACTCATGTGTATGGATACATGATTTATTATAATAAAGGAGGCACTGCAGAAAAATGAGAAACATAGTGATAGGCACACATTAGGATTTAAATATTATTTTCACTCATTTAAGCATATCCAATATATGAAAATATATTTCATTATATTACATGTGCAATTGATTTTTTTTTTTTAATGAAGGGAAATTCACATAACATAAAATTCACCATTTTAAAGTATACAGTTCAGTGGCATCTAGTATATTCACATCGTTGTGAACCACCATTATCTCTAGTCCCAAAAACATGTGGGATTATTTTTAAAGATTCACTAAGTGGTTAGTTCAAACTGATGCCTTGGAGTGCTAAATCAACATTCAATTAAAATTAATTATGAAAATATTTTTGGAATATAATGAAATAGCTCAATTCTTCCACAATTAGAAGACTCATACTTTGAAAGATAATTTAATAGACTGTAAAGAAGGCAGTATGCCATGTATGGGATATCTAAAATCAGTTCCATTGAATAACTCTGGAATATTCCTAAAAGATTTAAGGTAATGTTATTCAAAGTGTTGTTGGAGCCCAGGTATTGGTCTGAACATTTTGTTACTGGTCTGTCACAAGATAGTTATAAAACTCAGAAAGTGGGAAGCGGCTGTGGCTCAATCAGTAGGGCTCCCGTTTACCATATGGGAGGCCCCGGGTTCGGTTCCCGGGGCCTCCTGGTGAAGGCAAGCCCGCCCACACGGCGTGGTTAGCTGACCCAGCGAGCACAAGCAGCAAGAGGGGGATAAATGAATAAATAAATAAAAATCTTAAAAAAAAAAAAAAAAAAAACTCAGAAAAGTTTAGAAACTTTTACAGTACTTTGGCATTGCCTCAACAACCCAGTGTGTGTTTGATGAACTTTTACTTTTTTCTTTTTTACAAAAAACATCGGTCTATGACAGACGGGGAATTTTAAAAAAAAGAAAACAAAATTGGTTCTTCCCCACAGATAAGACTGAAAAAGCATTGACCTAATAAGAAGCATTTTGATCCTACTAATGGAGATTCAAAGAATTTTTAAATGAAAACAAAACAAAACAAAACAAGAACACAACAACACAACAACAAACCCTCTGAGAAATAAGCCATTCAAAACCATTTTTCAGATTTGAAAATGGGGCTCCAGAACAAGGAAGCATTATGGTCAAAGTCACATAGTTAAAACAGTGAAAAGCTAGTCCAGCCTTCTAGTTTTACTTCATAAAATCTTAAGTTTAAAATTATAGAAATCTCTGTGCCCTGATAGTATAAAGCAATTCTTCTGATAGCTTTGTTTGATAATTTTGAAAGCTAATTTATCCATGACAACAATCTGCCCCAAACCATTTAAAAAAGCTTAAAAACAAAGCACACACCTTTTATAAAAAAAAAATTTCCCCACAAATTAATTTTAATATTTTTCTATTATTTAATCATATATCATTTTCCCCTAGGTGAGCAGGCAAATATCTCCAAGAGCTGAAATGGTTACAAAATATGCATAAAAATATTAAATGATTTGAGAAATACCTGAAATAGAAGCAGCCATCTTCTTTGTCATTATCTTTTATTTTATTACAACTAAATGTTTCTGCCTAGAAAGGGGAGTAGGAGAAAGGGAATTACAAACATTTAACAGTATATTTATAATGAAAACATTATATACCAAACTAAATGTGAATCCAGATGACATTTGGATTTATAAGAATAAATACATAAATATACTTTTTTACAATGTTTGAAAAATACAATAGTGAGATTAGACAGTGGACTCACATCCCATTATTAAAGAGCACACAATGGATCTCTGCAGCAGCAATATTATTTTAAGGTAATAGTAGCTTTTATGGACTGATGGTCTAACTTAAGCAAATAACTGCTGAAACAGATTATTAAATCAGGGTCCTCTGATAAGGTTTAAGATTTAGTTTCCAATTTGAGATTTATTTCAGATCTGTGTTGTCCAGTGTATTAGCCAACATCAGCTACACGTGGCCACTGAGCACTTTTTTTATGTGTAATGTGTAAAATACACACCAAATTTCAAAGACTTGATAAGAAAGAATGCACAATCCCATTAATAATTTAATATTGAATACATATTGGCATGGCAATATTTTTTATATTTTAGATGAAAATTACATTAAAATTTATTTTACGTTTTTAATGTGGGTAATAAAAAACTTTAAATAGTATGTGTAAATAGTATTATATTCCTATTTGAAAGGCTGTTTTAACAGGAGGTTGTTTTGCTGAAACTAAATTGCCACTCAATGAGATTATGGTACTAACAAGTGCCTGAGATGTCTAATCCTGTATTGTTCTATAAATTAACTTTGTTTCTTAGGCCTTTTTAAGGTAGATTTTCTGTGGCTTTCAACCAAGACTTTACTCAATATTAACTTCTGTCTCCACAACTTGAATCCTTTTTTAAAAATTTAATAAATTTTATTGTGGAAACATACACATAACATAAAATTTACCATTCTAACCATTTTTATGTGTACCATTCAGTAGCATTAAATACATTCACAATGTTAGGCTACCATCATCTCTATCCATTACCAAAATGTTTTCTTCATTAACTTCTAATATACTTTCAGTCTCTATGAATTTGCTTATTCTAGATATTTCATATAAGTGGAATCAGACATCATCTATCTTTTTGTGGACAGTGCTGCTTTAGACCCTCAAACTGAAGTCTATCAATTACATCTCATTTCATTTTCTCTACTACCCCTTAGGATAGTTAATGGCTCTTTGCACTGTGCTACTGTCCTTTAGACGAGGCTACTTTAAAGCATAAACGTTGTTAAGAAAAATCACAATGTAAGGTAAGCTACTGCTTTTCAATAATGTCAACAATTTTTTTTCAAAACTTTTATTTGGTAACAATTTCCATTAAGTGATAATAATTACAGTGATTCAGTGATAATAATTACATTACCTGCAACCACAGTGGTATTAATTACCATCACCACTATCCATTACCAAAAGTTTTTCATCACTCCAAACAAAAAGCTCTGTACCCATAATCAATAACTCCCCATTCTCCCCTCTCCCCAACCCCTGGCAAACTTAATTTTGAAACATGCCCTGATGCATTTTTTTTAATATCCCAATGACAGAGCAGATTAATTTCTAATTCTCATATGTATACACACTGTACTTTTACATTAAATTATATTTAAGTAAACACTAAACAAAATTTTAGAAGTTAACTTCTAAAATTATTCTCCAGGACTCACATTTGCTGGTGGTCGGGTCCCACTGCTAGACAGTTTCCACATTTTCATGGAAATGCGTGTTGAATTAATATTTTTAATGATACTTTCATCTTCAGAAATAACACTTATCATAAAATCTGTCACAGTAAATATTAAGAAATTATTTTCTTTCAGTCCAATTAATAGATATGGTCCAATAAATGTATTTCTTAAATCAAACTTGTTTAAATGTTAATAAAATTCTGATGAAAATAAAACCACTCTTTAACCACAATTCCTTAACAATCTGTCTATAAAACTTACTAATCACAAAAGGCAATTTTAGTGCTAAAACTGGATACCACGTTCTCCCCAGAAATCTAACAAATCCGTCTTTGCCCCTAATATTCCCCTCTCTTATTTTCATAGTCTGCTATGCTGTGAATTCTAGCATGCAAGACCAGAAAGGCTAGATTGTTTATGCTTAGCAACGGAGAATTATGCTAACTGGTCACAAAATCATAAGCTTTATGGATTCCCAGAAAAGAATGTTTCTCTTACGATTTTCAATAGCATACAGAAATTACATTATATATAAAATATTATATATAGTATTACCAATATATTTACCACCTATAACACATTAGGCATCTGTTATCATTTTTAAATCACAGATCTTACTTTCCCAAACATTAAAAACTCTATGAGGAAAAAGGCTATGTATATATGTAAGAATTATTTAAAAATTTTAAATGTAAATATTCTGGTATGCTTCTTTCATGACTTAAAAATATGTATGAGGGGAAGCGGCTGTGGCTCAATCAGTGGGGCTCCCGTTTACCATATGGGAGGCCCCGGGTTCGGTTACCGGGACCTCCTGGTGAGGGCAGGCCCGCCCGCATGGTGTGGTTGGCTGACCCAGCGAGCACAAGCAGCAAGGGGGGGATGGATGAATAAATAAATAAAATCTTTAAAAAAAAAAAAAAAATGTATGAGAATTCATCCCTTTAAGAAAACTGAAGTCTTCCAGAAAATTACCTGTGTAAAGCAGTCCTATTGAGTTAGCATCTGTCACACTATAGTAAAATTATCTGCTTACTTGACTATCTTCTACATTACATGGAACTCAATGAAAACTGTCATATTTATCATAATAACTAAGAGCTGAGTACAGCGCCTGGACAGAGCAGGCATTTAGTAAATGTTTGTTGCTATGAAATATCTTTAATCATAAATGCTTGTGTGATGTATTTCCATCCAAATTAAGTTAAAAGTTCCTGGGTCTTATGAGTTTAAGGTATTACCACAACATATTAAGTTCTCTCTATTTAGCAGTGCTTATTTCTTTTGCAGAATTTCACAGTTCAGTGAATGTACAAAGATAAATTGAACTAATTACCTCAGGCTATCTATTTATTGTTTCAACTTTCTGTTGACTCTTGACATTAAAGGAAAAAAGGATACAAGAATGAGAGTAGACACAGCCAAGTCAAATGTATTTTCTTTGCCATTTAAGAGGCAATATTATTTGCATGCTTTTTATCATGCTGAACATCTAAGATAAATAATTTATTCCAATAATGTAAGAAGCAAATTACTACAAGTACTTTGAAAAACTGAATTACTCACCAGTGAAGAGACTTCCTGCTAAAAAGGAAGCATCTTTATCATATTTAACATTGAGACGAACGGGTTTTTCAGGGTCTGGAAGAATCATTAACTTAATTATAGGCCCTTCTATGGTGTTCTTGTTATAGATGCCTTTAACCTGCATAATATGTTCTCCCCTAACAACAACCAAAAAAAAGAAAAGAAAAAAAGGGGTTCAAATTAAACTAGTCATAACCTAAAAATTCAAACAATTTATACAGAGTTTAATTTATTTAGGAAACTTTAGTTTTCTACCCAATTCTCATTCATTTTATTCTCTAACTGGTGATTAGCCATACTTTAGTAGAAAAGCACAGACAACTCTCCATACATACATTAAGGATGTTTCTATCTGAAGAGAATTACTTGGTTTAGCACACACAAATATGAAAGGTAAGAAAATCTGCTACTTCCAAACTCTCTACTCCTGTTCTGTACCAACTTCTAACACTAAATAGAAGGCTGGCTATTACTGTGAACTTCAGCAAGTAATAAGAAAAACAAATATGCATAATACCAACAACTATCAACTTTCAGTTCTTACCTAGGTGCAAAAACACTGAACACTCCCAAATTAGCCCTGCCCTTTTCATCTGTTTTATGTTGTTGGTTTGAAGGAGTGAGCTAAAAACAAAACAAAACAAAACAGAAATTAGAAAATTCTAGAGATAAATAAAGTTCTTTTCCTTTTAACAAACAAGCAATTCTATTACAATTTTATTTAAAGCCATTATTTGCACATACTTTCTAAACGTAATTTTCTAATATGAACTAGGTGAAATTATGTAACATGTAATCACACTGTAAGATACAAACTTTACTTCCTCAAAATAAATTATGAATAAATTTTGGTTGATTTAAACTAAACAGTAATAAGATTACATACACTATAATAATAATAAAAAGGACTGTGACATTTTAAAACATTATTATGAGGGAAAAACTGAGCATTTTAAGCAAGTGAAAGTGATTTAGAGGAGTTAAAACTTACCTTTAAATTGCTAGCTTTTATAATATTTATTTTAACTTGTGGTACGGGTGCTGGATTATCCCACTGATCACAAAGTTGAACAACAAGTGGATTCTGTAATTCTTTTCCATTAATCACTGGAATAGACTAAAATAGAGAATATTTTAAGGAGCACTAAAACATATGTACCAAACAATATAATTACCAATTGTGTAATGATCACTTGTTATATCTCTGTTCTATTCACAAACAGCTTCTTTCCATTAAAATCTATTAAAGTGGAATAAAAATTAATGCTGTGCTATGGGACTTTTAGTTTTTTTTTTTTAAAAGATACCATTGAGGCTAGTGTGGTTAGTGCTTGGCTACCTTGAAGTTCACATAGCTATTACATTTTTATATTTTTTCTGCCAAAGTTTATAAAAGTTTGAGAGGAGCGGATGTGGTTCAAGCAGTTGAGTGCCTGCTTCCCACATGGAAGGTCCTCGATTTGGTTCCTGGTGCCTCCTAAAAACAAAAACAAAACAAACGAAAAAACCAACTCAGTAAAGCAGATGTGGCTCAGTAGTTGAGTGCCCGCTTCCCACTTATGAGGTTCTGGTTCAATCCCTGGCCCCAGTACCTCAAAAAAATAAAATAAAATAAAATTTTTTTGAGTAAAAAAAGTGCTTCAGATAGTTTCAAAATGTAAACATGTGATAGCATTTTATTCATAATGACATAATTATCTACCTTTCAAATAGTAACTACTTTTTTAGGTTATCCTTCAATGAATGACTCAAGCTGATAGTTTTCTGGGAAAAAGTGAAAAAAGCAGATCTCCATCATTCATGAATACAAATCTGTCTGTCCTCTGCCACTTTTTCATTTCGGCATGTTATTTAACATTTTGGGATGTCAGTTTCCTCATTTATAAAGAATGATAATATATCATAAGGCTGTTGAAATTTGAAAATATATCTATGTGTATATTTATAAGTTTTTTAATATTTATCATGCTTAGATGTTAAATCAGTTCCTCTTTTCCACTTAGATCCTGTGGAAGAAAGGTGAGTCAAAACAAATTAGGAGATTCTAGGAAAACATATTACATGATTACTTTTTCAGTCTTATTACATATAACCATATCACTAACAGAATAAGAAATTAATTTTAGGTTTTACTTTAAAAATTTCTGGATTTCTACAGTATCTGCAAATAAATTTTATAGTTAATTTTTGAGATAAAAAGCTATCATTATATTTGGCATTCACCAAAGATCACAGAAAAAGATGAACACATAAAATTTTTCTACCTCCAAGATATACACCTATTCCTGAATATAGTCAACTGACAAATCCTTATTGGCTTCAAGAGGCACCAAAAAAATGTGTTGATTTTATAAAGTATAAGTGCTCCCAAATAAAAATAAACTGGCTTTTCCCTTATTCAATAGAGTATAATAAAAAAATTTAAAAAGTTTTTTATAAGCATACTGCCATATACTAGTTTAGCTGCTTTTTAATTTCACAAATCAAAAAGAGCAAAATCATACTAGGGCACATACATATACATTTTCTTAGATGACCTGTTATTTTACTAGTATAATTTCATCTAATACTCTAGTAATGTGAGTTTCTTTTCCTCTAGAAAAAAAACAAAAGTTATCACACCAACAGCTAAAGCTCTGCTACAGTTATCTGAGTACCAGAATCTGTACATTTAAAATTAGAGTTAGGGGAGTGGGTGTAGCTCAGTGGCTGAGTGCCTACTTCCCATGTACGAGGTCCTGGGTTCAATTCCCAGTACTTCCTTCTAAAAAAAAAAATAGTTAAAAAGTTTTAGTGAAAAACCAATATAGGTAACAGATTTGACAGATATTTGCAAAAGGAGTATTTAAAATTTAAGTACATGTGTTGGACGGCATACTGAATGGATGATAATGACTTGATGTCTGGAATACACTTTTAAAAAACTCCAGAAAAATTTGAAGTTAGTGAAAGAGAACAATGAAATGGAATTGGTAAATTCAGAAACTGTTGAAACTGGGTAACCAGCAAAGGGGTTCATTATAGTATAAACTTTCATGTTTGAAATTTCTGTAATAAACTACTCAAAATTTGAATTATTCCACTAAATAATTTTAACAAAGTAAGGACACAATGATGAATCAAAATAGTATTAAGAAACTCATATTACTTTGTCCTTTTGCTAGTTACTGTTACTATAACTATTGTTAGTTGCTGTTACTTCAACAAAATATATCTATTTGGATCCACCAACAATACGAAAGTAATAAGCCATGTGATAGTAAATTCATTCAATCAAGACAGGAAGTTACTTACGTCCTTTAATTCGGGCCAATCTATAAGGAGAAGTTTAGCAGGGGGTCCAGAAATCAGTTGCACTCGAATAAAGTCAGAAAACTCACGCCAAGTAAAACAAAGATCCTTATTTCCAGGAGGACCTGGAATAAATTTGATGCCTCTTACACTTATACTTTGTGTGTTTTCCTGGTGAGGAAAAGTAGATTGAGAAATGAAAGGCAAATGTTTCATTTCCAGAAAATGAAAGAAAATGTTTTGTGCATACAGATGGCTTATCTGGGAAACATAATGGCAAACAATATATACACGCCAATGCAGGCATACCCTGATTTCCATTTCCATGAGAGGAAAAAGAGAATTTCTTTTGGATGGAGGAGGGATCCAAAAAGTTCTGGCTACAACTTTTACTTTATCTTTTTATTTATTTACTTCTTTCTTATTCTGCCTCCTTTCAGTTCCCCAAACAGCCAAACATGTTCCTACCCTATAGTTTTTCCACTTGCTCTTCTCTTCTGCTTGCAACATCTTTACCAGATATGTAAGTGGTTTTTCTTTAGGTTTTGCAGAAATTCTATCTTAATCAGAGGGGTCTTCCCGATTACCCTATAAAAGGACTTTCTATGCCCTTACCACAATTTTTTGTTCTTTTCACTTATCTATCTGTTGCATGTCCTTTCCATTACAAGGTGATCTCTATGCAAGTAGGAGTTTTGATTTGTCACTACTCAGTAACTTGTAAACTTGGTAGTGCGATTAAATGATATAAACTGGTTTCATACTGGCTTGAGAACTATAGCATTCACATTTTAATAGTGCCCCTTAATGACGTATTTTAAATTTCTACTAAACACAAATCTACTTCAACAGATTTTAAAAATCAGAGATTTTTTCATGTTTTATATTCTGAAACAAGTTTATAAAAGATTTTCTCTAAAACAAAACTGCAAAATAATCACAAATTAATGTTCTCAAATTACCCAAACTACTCTGGAGAATTTTCAATATTTAGAAAACAAATTAAATATTTGTTAAACTTTTTCAAAGTTCAAAATATGGACATTTATCCTAGAATTCTACATTTAATAGCGAAACAAAGAAGTGCCCTGTAGAAGATATGATTTCTGTTTTAATTCACGTTCTGGAAGTGTTCTAGTATTATTTCAAATTTGGAAAATGAAATTTGTATATGCATTTACAAACCCATGATGAGTACAAATAGAGTATAAATTTTTGAAAATGACCCAAGATAGTATACATCAGCTATAAAATGACAGAAAGCAGAAAGAAAGCCAATTTGGCTGGAGAATATGAGCTACTGGGGAAAAAAGTGTGATATGATGCTGGAATAGAATACTACAGGGTGTTACAAACCATTCCAAGGAGATGGATTTTAAATTTAGTGGAGTATAAAATGCTGATAGGTCTGACAGGTGGCATTAGATGAGAACTAAAAATTGAACACTAGATTTGTACAGGTGGAAGACAATGGAAAAACATGGTAAGAGTGGCTTGCAGGAGTAAGAAAAGGAGGTGAAAACAGAATACATGCAACTCTTTCAGACTTACACTACAAGAAGAGGGTCAGAAATAAGGAAGCAGATGGACAGGGATGCAGGGCCAAAGGAAATTTTGGTGTTTTCTTTTTTGAGGGGTGTAAGGGGGGGTGGTTTAATATGAGTGCTATAATATGTTTATATGGTGATGGGAATGATCTAATAGAGTGGGAAAACTGAAGATGTAGGAAGACAGACTACAATTTAGGAGCAATTAGGTAAAAGAAGATGGAATTCTGTGCATAAAGTGAAAGGAGAAGGGAATGTTCATTCATAACAACAGAAGCATGGTTGTTTTCTGATTTCTTCTACACATGGGATAAAGCTAGATAACGGAAGAACCTGAAAGTTAAAGAGGAGACTTTATCTTTACCGAGCAAAGAAAACGTCATTAAAAGTTCTTCAGCAGAGCAAAGATACAGTGAAAGTGGTATTCAAAAAATTAGAGAACAATAGCATAATAGATTAATGGAGACAGAAGACAAAAATTCTAGTTAGAAAGGGCAAAAAGGACACTATTCTCATGATCTGTCCGTCAAGTTAAAAGTGCAATGGAGGCTCTAAAAGAAGAAGAGTTTTAAAAAGCATGTGATGCTCTAAATGAATTCAACTTTCCTGAGTCCTGACAGAATTCCTACTCTGTCATCCACTCTGGCCTCACAGGTTCTTGAAGACCTAACTCCAACATCTCTTTTTTCCCAAAGCTGTAGTGACCTCTCCAAGCAGAGTACATTATGCCTGTTTTTTTGTTTGTTTGTTTGAAACTGAAAGAATTCATCCAGGGTTCTTATTTCTCAAGCTAACCTGAATTAACCATATAATTGTAAACAATTCATTTTCTCCTTACTATCCCATGTGATGTAGAGGGTGAGCACCATGAAATTTTAAAGCTCCAAGAAAAAGACCTTTACATAAAATATAAATAAAAATATATTAATAAAATATAAAAATATTTATAGCTCAATGGACTAAGTAAGATATTAAAAATGGCTGAAGATAGGCAAAAACCATAACCAATCTCACAGAATAATGTGGAGGACTGAAGAAAACTGAACAACTTCAAAATCATGAAAATGAAGACATCTACAAATTGGCTGATAAGATCACTGATCAGTTTTCTTCAGATGTTATTGATGAAGATCCTAGCCTTGTTCGAGGCAATACAATGTGGAACATTTGGTTTCTATTCATCGGCCAATGTACCAACAGAAGGGTTCCAGTTTTAGAAACATGTTGTGGAAGTTAGGCCCAATGCAGCACTGAGATATATATACACACATACATATATATAAAAAGACCTGATCCATTAAAAAAAAAAAATGGGGGAGGGCCTGCTTCCCACATGGGTCCTGGGTTCTGTTCCTGGTGTCTTCTAAAAAACAAACAACAAAAAAATACAAACAAACAAAACAAATGAAAAGATAACTCAGGCGAGCCAATGTGGCTCGGTGGTTGAGTGCCAGCTTCCCACATACAAGGTTCCGGGTTCAATTCCCATCCCTGGCACCTCAAAAAAAAAAAAAAAAAGAAAAAAAAAAAATTATGGATAAAATGATAGGATGTCTGGAATGTGCTTCACAATGATATATGGTAAGGGGTAAGTGGGTAAGAGTATACACAAAATAAGATTAGCCATAACTACTGAAGCTGAGTGATGGGTACATGAGAATTCTTTATACTATTCTGTCTTCTGTATAATATGAAATTTTTATACCTTTTTATTAAAAAGGTTTTTAATGCCTTTTATGACTTTTCACTTTAAACATTAAAATCAAACTTCTCTTAGTCATTTTGGTTCTTTCCAAACATTTTGCTATACATAAAAAAATGGTATAAACCAACCTATATGGAGAGTAGCCATACCTGAAAAGTAGTTTTCAAATTTGAGCTATCAAGTCCAACCCCAGCAACTCCCAAAGCAGATAAAGAACTTGGTGAAAATGCTTGAATCTGATTTCCATACTGATCTGTAACTAGTATAACTTAAAAAAAATAAAAATAAAAATAAGGAAAATTTTTAATGACATATTTTTAATAAAATGAACTTAGAAGTTTACACTTAGAAAATCACTCAATTTGGTTTTCTTATGTAAGTAATTTTTTGGCAAAAATGATTTTACTCTTTTATGTAATTGCTACAAAAGTATAATTCAAGAATCAACAAATGTATATTTAGATTATATATTTAGAATGATGCAGATGTTAATTTTTTTTCACCATGAAAATTTGAAGGATTTTAATATGATGTAATAGCATATAAAAATATATAGGCTACACAGGATTCCACTGCTATATTTTAAAAGGAACTATTACTCTAACAAAAAGCAACATTTTTTCAACAAACTATTTTTGCTAAACTGATTTTACAGGTTTGTCAGCCTGGGAAAATATGGTCATATAATACTTCAATCTTCCAACAATGAATTTTAAACAAATAAGACTACATAAACCTAAAGCTTTCCTTTCAGATTATGCACACCAAAGCAAGAATATAAGGAAACATAAAGTGCTTTAAAGAAAGAAAGCAGGCCATACTTACTGATTTCTCCTTGAAGCTCTTGGCCCATCTGTACTGTTTTTCCTCCTTTCAATTCACATTTTAGATGTTTAGGTTCATCAGGAAGTGGTCTGAAATTGGTTAACAAATTAAAAGGCTTTAGTTACACCATAACTGTAGAAAAAAACTAAAGTAGGGCCAATGTGCTAAGAATGTGTAACATTCATATTCTACACTTTAATATTGCTCCCTTCCAAATACCTCTTCATATATATATATAGTACATAGCTATTAATCCAAAAGGAAATGGGGAAAAGAAAGCTTGCAACATGATAGAGAATACTAACCAAAAAATTACAGAAGTGTTAAGTCATAATATTTACGCTGGATTTAAAGAAAAGTGTGAATATAGAGCACAGAGAAAGAAAACAGATGGGTCAGTAAACATAATTCATCAAAGCATCTGGCTGTGGCCAGGGAGAAGTAAGTTTGAAATGTTTAAGTGCAAACATGGAGCTGTTCTAAATTCGGGAAGACTATGGAAATGGGAGAGGAATTAAGGTAAAGGAGGTTATTAGAAAAGAGGTGGCCAAGGAATTGATAGGTCACAGTGTTAGGCTTTTTTACATATTCATTTAAATCTTCCCCCAGTCCTACATATTAGGTCTGGTTGGATTCAGCTTTGACAATCATCACTAACCAATAAAAACATTTTTCCTTCTGAAAAACAGACTGATCACACTGCATCTTTTGTATTTTTCATGTCTTTATCATTTTGCAGATGTTTTCATTATTGCTTGCACTAGGAGGACTTTCCTTTAATGAAGGTTCTAGTTCTTCCAGATACTAGAAAACCAATTAAGCAAAGAGTAACAGTGAAAACAGGAATGAGTTCCTAGCTCCAGTGAAGCTTTATTCCAAATATAACCTATTTCACAGAAACTACAATATTTCCTACATTAAAAACAACTTTTACACAGGTGTATTACACAGAAGAGTATTTCTGTTGCCATATGCTGAGTTTTAAAATACCTCAAAATATAATAAGCCCACAAACCTTACTGTAAATGCACTTTCCAAAGACACATGATCATCTTGGAATGAAACCTGGCAATAGCGCATATCTTTTACAGATGTTGGTACTTGTACATCAGGAAGTAGACCCTGGAGCAAGTGTTCTTTGTTAATCTCAGGAGTCCAATTAACCTAGAAGAGAAATTATATTTAAGAACAAAATAAAGCATAGTCTGTCTAAAACCCTCCTACTGCCACTTACCTTACTGAAGACTAATTTTAAAGTTAAATTATAACTCATCTCCTTCCATCCCCCAAAGAAAAAAGTTCCCACTATGACCTCATATTACTATGGTAAAAAAAAAAAAGTATCTTTTTTTGCCTTTGCTGTTTATGTTCTGATATCTTGCAAGGCACCAGAATAAGAATTTTTAAGTCATTTCTTTAATTAGAGCCTTGCCACAGATCATCACTGGGATTATTATAGTTTAAAAATAAATTACAGATCAGGTCACGTAACCACTTCTGAGAGGTAATATTCCCTTGCTTTTTGAAAAGAATCTTATTTATAGAGGCTTTGAATAAGATCTAGGTGAACTCTTATTCAGTAAGGTAAAAAAAAGTTACATAGAATTCATCTTGCTGACCACTCTTTTTTCTTAATCTTTTTTTTTTTTTTTAAGAGATTTATTTATTTCTCCCCACCCCCTCGTTGTTTGCGTTTGCTGTGTCTGTTTGTTATGTGCTGGTTGTCTTCTTTTTCAAGAGGCACCGGGAACTGAACCCAGGACCTCTGACGATGTGGGGGATAGGTGTCGAATTGCTTGCGCGACCTCCGCTCCCTGCTTTGTTGTGTCTCTCATTATGTCTTCCTTGTGTCTCTTGTTGTGTTATCTTGTTGCATCAGCTTGCCACCTCACTGTCTTGCTCGTTTTCTTTTGGAGGCACCGGGAATTGAACCAGGGAACTTGCATGTGGTAGGCGGGAATTCAATCAGCTGAGCCACATCCGCTTCCCTCTTAATCCTTCTTGAGGAACTTTAGCTCTATCTTAATTTTATACCTCTTGCATTTCGTATTTTAATGTTACTTGACTCATTTTTTAAAAGTTAGTATTATCCTACTCTATCCTAATTTTAGAATTCCATCCTATCTAAAACTTTTTAGCTAAACTTTCTCTTTGCTTTTAAGCTTTCTATAGTTGTGATTATTAAATCACAGATATTCTAATATTTTGAATTCTTCTCTAATCTGTTCTAACGTTCTTAGCCACCTTTTAATCTTTTTAAACCACCTTTATTTCTTCATTTACTTTTATTTTTTTAATTTTTTTATTTGCTTATTTTTTTTGTTTTTAGGAGGTACCGGGGATTGAACCCAAGAACATGTACATGGGAAGCAGGCGATCAACCACTTGAGCTATATCCACTCCCTACTTTTATTTTTATAATGGAGGATAAGAGGCAAGCAAGAGTTACACAAAAAAAGATGAAGGCTTCTTCCCTTACCCTACCTGCAACCCCTCAATGGATTCCCAACCCAGTTCAGGTTGATATTCCTAAATCTTGGCTTCATTCTCTAAACACCACAAAACCACTATAAAGACCATACACTTAATTAAAAAGTAGCATTTACTATCTCACTGACAATAAAGATGTATATGTTTTAAAATATTTGGTGCCCAAGAAACATATAACTACTAGATTTGAGACAGAATGCATAAAATGGAGACACAAGCTTAGAGAATGACAAAAAGAAGTTCATGTTCAGGGAGAGGCTCTATAGTGAATGTTTCTTCTCAACCTTGATAGGAAAACAGAAGGTGCTAGATTCCTAAAAGATATTACTGTAAGAAAGCAAAAAAGCAGACCAAAAGCCAAGTTCCTGGCACGTCTTTGAAACCACTCAGCTTCAAATCTGCTGATAGGTAAAAATGGCTCGTACCCAAGCAGAATCAAGAATACTTCTTTCTCGATCCTCCTTTTTCCCTATTATGGAAGGAAACAATCAATTGGCTGGGGCAAGAGTTATTACAAGTAAGATTTAAAAAATAAGATTGGTTGTACTTCTGCTATGTTTTAAAATATCAGATTCTATACTTGGAAACTCATGATGTAAAAAGAGTATAAAAAAGTAATTCTTACATCATGTCCAATGGTAACTCTCTAAAATTTAATCGGAACCCTTTTACAAATGTTGGTTCTCTTGAGATGGGAAGATGTTTCTCTCCAAATTCTATAAAGAAACCTGGATTTTCCCCATATTCAAGATTTGAGGAGTTTTATCTCTATAGACGCCAGTTCTGCAATAATGCTTGTTTTGTAAATGCAAATTTGTTCCAACACAATTAATAATAAGGGAACAATTTGAGCATAAAGCAAATTTCACTTTTGCTTATGCACAATTTCATTCATGAAAAGAGTAGGTGAACGCAGAGAAATGTACCCAGCTGAATCAAGTTTTGTTCACACAAAACAACAAACCTCAAACACATATCAGCTATTGTGGTGTACTGTGTGTTATAAGTGACACATGTCCACATCTAGTGTTACAACTTTTCATCCCATTTCAGATAATCATCCTTTCACCACTTCACATTAACTCAGGGGGAGTGGATGTAGCTCAGTGGTTTGAGCACTTGCTTCCCACATATGAGGTCCTGGGTTCAACCCCTGGTACCTCCTAAAAAAAAAAAAAAGACTTGGACAGTCACATTAACTCAGAAGCTGCAACCCTACTGGCATGCACAAAAATCAAGGTAAAATGACACTTTTATAATTCATGTACTGAACTATTTAATATGTTACCTTTCTGCTACCCTTTTATTAGGTTTCTATCTATTTTTGGAATGGGTCACTAATAAAGTTTGAGTGTTAGACCTCTAATTCCTACTTCTTCCATAAAGCATGTGATTTTTATTGTATGATTTTGCTTAGAGCAGTGATTTTTTTGCAATGTGTATGTAGCATTATAGTAGAACTGATTGCACTTTGAAAGACACACAAAACTGTTCACTATTCTTTCAACCATAAATGGACTGCTACAGAGCTGTTCACTTCATACAATAAAAATCTTCTTGCCAGTTTTGATCTGGTTCCCTGTTAAGTGAGATGTTAATATGCAGATTCACCCTATATCAAAGTACACAAGGCACATCTTGATAAAGCCTACCTGAAGTTACTGAGGAATGACACAGAACTATTTTCCCCAGTGATAATACTTTAAAGAGTGGTACACCAGTTTCAAATGGCCACATCAGGGCTCTGTAGTTAATGCTGTTTCACTGCTTTCCTTTAACAGAACTTTCATTTAGTGCTTTCAGAATAGCTACAAATATATTACTATATGCAATAAAGATATATTTTTGGTAAGGTGGTAGTCTTGATTGTGACTACAAAAATAAAATTGGTCAGAAGTACAAAATTCAACAAAATGACAACTGAAATTTTTTCAAAATTATTTTCCTAAGTAAAAGTTTGTCACATATGAACCTATCCATATTTCAATCTCATCCATGAAAAAAATCTTATTTAGCCTAGAATTTTGATAATAGAATTTTCTTCCTGTGATAAGCTGCTTCTTAGGTTACCCTAGGAAAACCTTTTTCAGTCTTTCTAGCATAGAACAAAGAAAATCTTGCAAATAACCAATCTGTTTGAGATACTTACTTTAATTTTTTCTGCTAAAGCTGAAGTTATATGAATTTCTCTCTCCCCTTCATCATACATTTGAAAAATAAGATTATGCATAATATCGCCTGCTATCCAATTAACTTCATCCTGATGTTTGATCTGGATTGCCTTTTGTCCTTCCACACTGAATATCTGGAGTCTTGCAACATGGCTACTGGGAAGCAACTTAATAGTCTTCTCCACAGCTGCCACATCTTTACAACTCTAGGAAGAGGGGATAAAACACAAATAGATACTTGAATGGCATCTGTACTGAAGACAAATAATTGGCTTTAATGATGAATTCCTTATATTGCTGAAGAATCTTAGCTTCAATACTGTGGAAGATCATCTTACATAATGTTATATTCAGGGGCTTTGTGAATAAAAGGGCATTATACTATTAATAGTGCCATATTTTATACCATCAAGATATACATAGTGACAGTGGCCACATTTTTAAAACCCAAAAAGCTAGCACACTTAAGACTTAAAAGAATTCCCTTCCTCCTACTGGTGAAATTATTTAAGTTTTGAAAAACTTGTGAAATTTTCATCTTATGTCACAAGTTCAGTTACTAACATTTATCAATAAGAAAAAAGATTTAAGAAAATAAGAACCTTCCAAAAACATCAGAGACAAACAGTTGCCATAAAATACATGTAATGATATTAGGTTACAATGAAGCTTCCACGCCTTTTCAATTTTTAACACATTGGGGTAAGTGAACATGGTTGCTTACAGCCAGAGAAGGGCTCACGATGTCCTGAAGGCTAAGGAGGTCAATATACTAGCTTATTTATAACTTATTATTGGCATACAAATATTCCACAGATCGGTTAACAAGAGCTGGATTATGCTACATAAATTGAATTTAGGCACACAAAGTTAATGATCTAGCTATTAATGCATTCCTATGGATACACAAAACTCAAAATAAGCCTAACCCTAAAATATCTTTACAATCTTTTTTTTAGGAGGTATCAGAGATTGAACCCGGGACCTTGTACAGGAGAAGCACGAGCTCAACCACTGAGCTACACATGCTCTGCCCTTTACAATCTTAGCTTCTGTCTCCTTCCCTCATCCACTTGTTGCCATTTCCTATCAAAGCCCATCGATGTGAGTGATGATATATGTAAAACTGCTACCTCACAGATTATCAGATGAATATCCCATTCTCTAATATAGGTATATCTTTTTTGCTTGACTCCTTAAACTCAAGATTTACTGGCTTTGGGATAACATTTATAACTGCATATTATGGGATATACCTTGGTTTCTATCTTAAATGACTTGGATTCTTCATCTTATTTCTGTTGCTGTTTTGTGGTATTTACCTAATCCCTAATGCTTGCTACTCTTGCCTGCAAACCCAGATTCCTCCCTGATTTAAAGTCCTAATATTGCTGAGCCTTTGCAAGACAGGATCTTCAAAAATATGATGCACACATCACTGAATACAGGAAATGCATAACAAGTATTTGACGAGATTGGAAAGTTGTCATCTCACTCTAATGGGAAAAAAAAAAACAGAAAACAAAAAAACCCTTTTATCATTTCGAAGCTCAAAGATACGTTACTAATTGATGTCTAATTAGTAAACAAGTATAAGTAGGTTATTCATTATCTACCATATCGATTATTAAGAAATCCCACTTAAGAGGTGGGCGGGCAGGATGGCAGCAGAGTAAGTCAGCTTGCCCTACTGGGCAGTTAGTAATCACCCAAAGCTATCTAAAGCACCTCTGTGGGGGAGCCCAGAAGGGCATTCTGCAACAACCTTTAAAGAATGGAAGAAGGAGACTGCCTATCTGCAGCAAAGACTCGTGAGTAAAACACTCCATGCCACAGAGGCTGGTACCCATCCTACACTGGTGGTACAAACTGCCTCGGAAGCTATTCCGTGGCTGCAGTTGGAAATTTCATTTCCCAAAAATGGTGGAAAAAGAAAGGTCGGGCACAGACGTCAGCTACTGATTAATAAATTTGGCTTGCTAAAATATAATCCTAAGAAGAGCTAAAGTTTCAACCTGTCCAAGTCGGAAAGAGGCTGGTAACCAGCATTTGACTCCGTCCCTGACATGGTTTGTTGAGCACTTTCCATTCCATCTCCACCCCCCCCTCCACCTCCCGCACAGAATACAAGGCTAGTGGTTTGTTTTTTTTTTTAGCCTCTTCGGGCAACTGCAGGTGCTATTGGCCCACATGGATTAGACTGTTGGGCATTCTGGAAGGTCGATCTCCATCCCAGGCGGGGGGGGGGGGGCTGGTGCTACCTCAGTCTACCTGGGCAACTACTGTCAGTTTTGACCCGCACAGCTTAGTCTGCTGCCCACACCTGCAGCTCTATCAGCACCCCAGGGGGAGAGGAAGGGACATGAAGCTTCATCAGTCTCTTAGGGCAACTAGAGATGATCTTGGCCTGTACAGGTTGGATTGCTGCGCACAAAGGTGGCTCTGTCCCTACCCCCGGCAGAGAAGAAAGGTGGGAAAAGCTTCATTGGTTCAAGGGGCAATGCGGGCAGCTACAGCCTCAATGGCTTATGCTACCAATTACATCCTCGGCTCCTACTACAAAACCAGCAAGGGAGAAAGGGCAAGAAAGTCCTAAACTAAAAGGAGAAACCACCCACAATAAATATATCTAGTAAGCCAGATGCCAAGACACCAACAAAAAATTACAATCCATACCAAGGAACAGGAAGATATGGTTCAAAAGCCATAAGCATCCAGATGACAAAAAGGAATTGAAAACAAAAGACCAAAAAAAAAAAAAAAAAAAAAAAGGAATTGAGACAATAATCATATATTCTCAAACAAATCCCCTTAATAAATTCAATGAAATGGCTAAAGAGGTTAAGGCAGGGGTTCTCAACCTTTTTTTCCCCCCACGGACTCCTTTGCCAGTCAGGTGAAAACCATGGACCCCTTACTAAGTCCACACTATACTGTCTATTATTTAATAAATATATCACACCTGTACCAACAGGTCCCCACAAGAATAATGTTTTGTGTTTTTTTTGAATTTCAATTCAAGCTCATGGACCCCCCTTAAGAACCTGTGGATTAAATATATTAAGAAGTCAAGGGGGGAGCACAGAGAAGAATTTGAAAGCACACATAGAAAAATAGCAGATCTCATGGGAATGAAAGGCACAATAAATGAAATTAGAAATACACTGGAGGTATATGACAGCAGATTTGAGGAGGGAGAAGAAAGGATTGGTAAGCTTGAAGATAAGGCCTCCAAAAGCAAACATACAAAAGAACAGAGGAAGAAAAGAATGTAAAAAAATTGAACAGGGTATCAGGGAACTAAAGGATGGCAAGAGATGTGAAAATATACATGTCATGGGTGTCCCTGAAGGAGAAGAGAAGGGAAAAGGAGTAGAAGGAATATTTCAAGAAACAACGGTAGAAAATTTCCCAACCCTATTGAAGGACATAGATATCCATGTCTAAGAAACACAACGTACTCCCATCCAAATAGGCTTACTCCTAGACACATACTAATTAGAATGTCAAATGCCAAAGACAGAGAATTCTGAGAGCATCCAGAGAAAAGTGATGCATTACATACAAGGGATCCCATTAAGATTAACAGCTGATTTCTGATCACAAACCAGGGAGGCAAGAAGGCAGTGGTGTGACATATATAAGATACTGTAAGAGGGGAGTGGATGTAGCTCAAGTGGTTGAGCACCTGCTTTCCATGTACCAGGTCCCAGGTTCGATCCCCAGTACCTCTTAATAGCAAACAAACCAAGAAACAAAAAAAACAGTTCTCAATGGGGGAGCAGATGTAGCTCAGTGGTTGAGTGTCTGCTTCCCATCTACAAGGTCCAGGGTTCAATCCCCAGTACCTCCTTTAAAAAAAAAAAAAAAAAAATACTGCAAGAGAAAAACTGCCAGCCAAGAATTTTATATCCAGCAACACTGTCTTTCAAAAATGAGGGTGAGTTTAGAATATTCACAGACAAACAGAAACTGAGATAGTTTGTAACCAGGAGACCCACTTTGCAGGAAATACTAAAGGGAGTGCTGTAGCCTAAAAAGAAAAGACAAGATAGAGGGCCTTAGAACAGATCCTGGAAATGAAGATTCTATCAGTAAGAGTAACTAAAAGTATAAAAGAATGGTGAAAATAAAATATGACAGATAAAACCCAAAGGTCAAAATGGCTGAAGAACTGCCTTTACAGGAATAACATTGAATGTTAATGGATTAAACTCCCCAATCAAAAGAAACAGACTGACAGAATGGATAAGGAAATATGAGCTACTCACCTTAGACCCAAGGAGACCATTAGATTGAAAATGAAAGGCTGGAAAGATATTCCATGCACACAGTAACCAAAAAAAAAAAAAAAGAAGAAAAGAAAAGGCTGAAGTAACTACCCTTTTATTGGATGAAACAGACTTTCAAAGCAAAAATGTTATTAGAGACAAGGAAGGAAATTATATAACAATTAAAGGGGCAAGTCACCAGGAAGAAATAACCACCATAAATACATAAGCACCTAATCAGGATTAACCAAATTACATGTGGCAAACACTGGCAAAGCTTAAGGGAGAAAGAGATGTCTCTACAATAATAGTTGGAGATTTCAATACACCACTCTCAGCAATGGATAGAGAGCTTGAATAATATGATAAATGGACTAAACCTAATAGACATATACAGAATACTGCAGCCCTAAACAGCAGGATATACATTCTTCTCAAGTACTCAAGGATCTTTCTCTAGTATAGACCATATGTTAGGTCACAAAGACGATCTTGTGAAAAAAGAAAAATGACAAACCCATTTCCCTAATGAATATGATGCAAAAATCCTCAACAAAACACTTGCTAATCAAATCCAACAACACATTAAAAGAATTATTCATCATGATCAAGTGGGTTTTATACCAGGCATGCAAAAGGGTGATTCAACACAGGAAAATCATCAGCGTAATATACCACATTAATAAATCAAAAACAAAAAATCATATAATCCTATCGGCTGACACAGAAAAGGCATTTGACAAAATAGAGCATCCTTTCTTGATAATACTACTACAAAAGATAAGAATTGAAGGAAACTTTTTCAATATGATGAAGGCCGAATATGAAAAACCCACAGTTAACATCATACTAAATTGTGAAAGACTGAAAGCTTTCCCGCTGAGATCAGGAACAAGATAAGGATGCCCACTGTCACCACTGTTGTTCAATATAGTGCTAGAGGTTCTAGCTAGAGCAATCAGGCAAGAAAAAGATATAAAAGGCATCCAAATAGGATTTGCAGATGGTATGATCCTATACCTAGAAAGTCCCGAAAAATTTACAGCACAGCTGCTAGAGCTAATAAACTATTTCGGCAGAATGGCAGGATACAAGAGTAATATGGAAAAATCAGTAGTGTTTCTATACACTAGTAACACGCAATCTGAGGAGGAAGTCAGGAAAAAAAATTCCATTTACAATAGCGACAAAAACAATCAAATATTTATGAATAAACTTAACCAAGGACATAAAGTACTTATGTTCAGAAAACTACAATGCATTGCTAAAGAAATTTTTAAAAGACCTCAAGAAATGGAAGAACATTCCATGCTCTGGATAGGAAGACTAAATATTGTTCAGATGTCAATTCTACCCAAATTGATATACAGATTCAATGCAATCTTGATAAAAATTTCACCAGCATTTTTTTTAAAGAAATGGAAAACCCAATTATCAAATTTATTTGAAAGGGTAAGGGGCTAGAGTAGCCAGAAACATCTAAGAAATAACACAGGAGGAGGAGGACTCTCACTTCTAGACTTCAAAGCATATTACCTAGCTACAGTGGTTAAAAATAGCATGGTACTGGCATAAAGATATACACATAGACCAATGGAACCAAACTGATGGTTCAAAATCAGAACCTCACATCTATGATCAAGTGATTTTTGACAAGGCTATCAAACCCACAACTAGGAAAGAACAGTCTACTCAACAAATGGTGCTGGGAGAACTGGATATCCATATCCAAAAGATAGAAAGAGGACCACTATCTCACATCTCATGCCTTACACAAAAATTAACTCAAAATGGATCAAAGACTTAAATATAAAAGCTAGAACCACAAAGCTCCTAGAAAAAATCGTAGGGAAACATCTTCAAGACCTGGTGGTAGTGGTAGATTCTTAAACCTTACACTGAAAGCATGAGCAATGAAAGAAAACATGGATAAATGGGACCTTTTCAAACTTCAACACTTTTGTGATTCAAAGGATTTCGTCAAGAAGGTGAAAAGGCAGTTCACTCAATGGGAGAAAATATTTGGAAACCACATATCCAGTAAGGGTTTGATTTCCATTCTATCTCTATCTAAAGTGATCATACAATTCAACAAATAAAAGAGCAGGAAATCCAATTAAAAAGGGGGCAAAAGACTTAAATAGACATTTCTCCAAAGAGGAAATACAAATGCCAAAAAGCACATGAAAATATGTTCAATATCACTAGCTATTAGGGAAATGCAAATCAAAATGACAATGAGATTTCATCTCACACCGCACAGAACGACCATTAATAAAAAAACAGAAAACATTAAGTGCTGGAGAGGATGTAGAGAAATAGGAACACTCCTTCACTATTGGTGGGAATGTAAAATGGTGTAGCCTCTGTGGAAGACAGTTTGGTGGTTCCTCATCAATTCATTCTTGCATCAATGCCAAAAATGTACTGCGTTAATAATAGGGGTATATGGAAAAAATGTACCAAATGTATGCTATAGACCGTAATTAATGGCAATAGTTGATTATATTATCTCATAATCTGTAACAAGTGTTCTACAACAATGTGGTGTATTGGTGGAGGAGTGTTGAATGGGAATTCCACACACATGCATGATTGTTTTGTAAAGTTCACAACTTCTCTAATAAAAATACATTAAAAAAAAAAAAAAATCACACAAGGGTTTTACTTGTTTAAAAGTATTTGCTATCCCATTCAGCAATCTTAGGAAATCAAGTGTTTATAGCACCTCCTCCTTCATCCTGGCTTCACCATCAGCCATGATGCACGTTCGATAAGAAGTATTCTACCAGCACATTAAATAGAATTCCCTTTATGTCAAATTGTTAATAAAAAGTATGCATTTATTCAAAAAATGGTGCTTTATGTGGGGATTATTTTCCAGCCTTCCTAAGAATCAAATGTAAACTACAAAAAACAAAAGTATAACATAAAATTGATACAAAAGTAATTTTAACACAAGGAAAAATTAATTTGAGGAAAATGTAAATCAACAGCTATAGATGTAAAAGTCTAGATGAAGAAAATTACAAATATTTGATACGAAATGTCAAGTGTTCACTATACAATTTTATGTTCCCCTCTTTTCCTTTCTTTGGCAAAAGAACCTCAAAGACTTCATTTTAAAAAGTTAACTTTACATAAAATATAAAGCTTTAAAAAACATTTGTATAAAAACTCAAAACGGGGGGAGAATAAATAAATAAATAAATTTTAAAAAGACTATATACTCTATTTTTAAAGTTTACATAAAGTATTATAAAGCTTTTAAAGAGCATTTGCCTAAATACTCAATATAATTATCAATGAATAACGGTAACTTACAGGTATTTCAAGTCTTGCTTTCAACGTCTGGTCTTTTTTAATATTCTGAACTTGAATTGCAGATCCAGTTAAAATACTAGTTCCAGAACTACTGCAATCCACAACATAGACTGGGAGATTTGGTGCACCTAAAAACTATTGGAAGAACATGTAAAACAGTTTAAGACTATTATCAAATGTAACCTACTCAGTAACTGCTCTCCAAATTTTCAAATAATCTACTACAGGTACAATTTCTGACTAAAAATTGGCTAATTTTAAATAAAACACCAAAATTCTAGGCAATTTCTGAATGAAAAGAATAATTTTCTATAATGTTAAGTAAAATATATCTATTTTGGGAGAAAAAACAACTTCCCCAACCATTTTTTTCCCCTTTTCCTTTATCTATTTGGGTTTACATTTCCTTTTTGTGGTTATCTACCTCCATTCCTCCCCATTCTGAAGGACATTACTACCATGTAGTAATAAATGAAATGAAATGAAATACTTCATCTGAAAGGAGGGAAATGGAAGCAGGGTAGAAGAGGGGAAGAAACTTTCATCCAAAACCTTCTTTATGAAGCCAGCATCTTTATTGGATTAGAGATGCTAAAAACTATTGGCAATGAAATTTCTCACACATTTCTCCATAGATTAATCAGTAAACACCTAGATACTATGTAAGGCTTACTCTAAGATACAGTCATTGTCATTTACTAACATTGGACTCAAAATAAAATCTACATATTCTTATTTATAAGCTTACCTTACAATGAACAATCAATTTTGGTTGTGCTGTTATATTGTCAGATTCATCCAAAACTTCTACCTGAAATGGGAATGCTGTTCCATTTTCTATTACTAAAATTTCAGAATCAGGTTTCACTTTTAATCGATGAGGGGGACCTTTCAAGAAATTATATAATAAAATACATTCAGGTTTCAAAGACTTGAATTATTGAAGTAAAGAAATTACTTTAACATTTAAAGCTTTATTGATATTTTAGAAATAATGCCAAGAAAAAAAAAAAAGCAATGTTCATGTTTATTTCAAAAAATGCATAGATTCTATACATGATCGGGGTTGTCTCAATTGTATAATTTGTTTGATATCTAGGCTTAGTTTTATGCTACAAGCTATGACATGGTGATAAGTCATGCTAGAAATCACATAAACATGTAAAAACCTTAAAAAGATCATAGAAAAAGTATTCAAGAAGAAAAGTAAAATTCTGTCAAACTACTTTTTTGATTTACTACAACTTTACACACTGATTGATTTCTCGAGTAAATGTAACTATCCAGCTGTTTTAGATGTTAACATTCAAAGGGTCACTTCATGTAATGACAGGAGTGCAAACTTTAATGGTTAGATTGCCCACAACTTTGATTTCATAAGCAATTAGATCCCAAGTTTCCTATAAGAGTAATAAAAGTAGATTTATACTTCTTCAGTAAACTAACCTGATTCACTCCTTAAACATTAATATTTTAAAATTCAATTTATGATAGTGAATCGCAAGCTTAGAAAGAACAGCTACTGGAAACACTTTATAGTAACAACATGAATTAATACTATTTACTATATGTCAGACACTGTCCTAAATTTGAATTAAGCACTATTCTCATATAATTCTCACAACAATTTTAATGAAGACAGTAATATTATTATCCCAATTTTAAAGATGAATAAACTGGGGTCCAGAGAGGTTTAAGTATCTTAATCAGGTTACCTGATTAGTAAATGGCAGTCAGGTTTAAATCTGGTTTGTAATTTGAAACCCCTTGATCTTTATATAACTTCACTGTGACAGTGCTACTTCCTACTTAATCTTTTACTCTCAAATTCCAAAAGTATGTCAGAACTACCTAGCGAGTGAGAATTTTACTACTCAAAACCCCTAAAATAAAAGCAGAAGCATTTATTAATGCATACAATTTTTATTATAGTTCTACCACAGAAAATGTGCCAATTTTCAAACCTCAAACCACCTGAATTTATGAAAGCAAGTTGCTAATATGTTCTTTTTCTTTAAAACCTGTACAAATAATGGTCATAAATGGATGAAAATGTGATCATGTTAAGTGTTTTATATGTACAGGCAGTTCTCGCTTTGCAAGGTACCACGTTAATGAAAACTCATGCATATTAAAACTGTGTTGTCAATTTAATTACCACAGAACCAGGCAAAGCAAGGACTGACTGTATTAACTCCTTTAATTTTCACAACCCTATGAGAGTAGGTATTATCCTGTTTTACACATGAATAAACTGAGGCACAGAACAAGTTTACCTAGCAAATAGAGCTTAGACTCAAAACCAGAGGGGCTGATTCCATAATGTACACTGTGAAATATTATAACAGACCACCTCTCAAATTAACTAGCACTTTCTATCCTGTGTAATTTTACCAAAATTTTAAGTTGTTTATAAATCATTATTGATTTAATACAAATGGCATCAGAAACTTTTCTTAAAATAAGAATAATTAAAAACAGAAGGTAAAGAAGAACAGACCCAGTACTAATAAGCCTAATAAATATAGTCCTAAAAAGATATTTTCTTATTTTAAATTTTCTCCCAAGACTATTTTTAGAATTTCATTAAAGTCTTCCTAAAGTTTTTTTTATTAGTTATTTCTGTCAGCACTGTATGACATTCAAATTTATTTAAGACTTATACCAAAAACAAACCAAAAAATCCTACCCTTTTAAAATCATTATACTTTATCATAAAAAACATTATTTAAAAGGTAAATATTAGGAATATTTCTTAAAATAATATTACCAGGTAGTAATCTAATTTTCAAAATCTGTGAGTCTTCTTTTAAACCCGGCAGGATAACCTTCAGATTAAAATTCTGTTGAAAAGAAATTTTAAAAATTAAACCCAAATCCAAAATACTTAAGTAGTTTATCACCTCAATTCTGATTTGCTTTTTGTTTTTAATTTTCATACTATTATAGAAATCTACTGAACTTTTTTATTTACCAAAATTATCATATATATGAATATGAGATGAAGGAAAAAAAAATGACATTTATCTTTAGAGACAATAGTCTCTTCAAATTCAAAATGCATAACCTCTGAATAATTATCAGAATCAAGATAGCTATTTTAAAAAAATATTGGGAAGCGGATGTAGCTCAGTGGTTGAATGCCTGCTTCCCATGTATGAGAGCCTGGGTTCACTTCCCAGTACACCTCCTTAAAAAAAATGTGGAAAAAAAACAGTGAAGTGGGGAAAAAAATCTAGAAATCTTCAAATGCAATGTGGTATTCTGGATCGAATCCTAGAAGAGAAAAATAACATTAGTGGAAAACCTGGGGAAATCTGAAAGAAGGCTGTAGTTTACTTAATAGTATTGTATCAATATTAATTTTTAGTTTAGATAAATATGTATGTTTGTTTACGATATTAATGGAGGAAACTGAGTGAAGAGTATATGGGCACTCTACACTATCTTTGCAACTTTTCTGTAAATCTAAAATTATTTCAAAGAAAAAGTTTTTGAAGTCTACAATTCTTTTTAGTTAAGTTTATCTTACTAATGTTAAGTTTGGCAACTGGAAAAAGACCTCAAATAAAAGGAAGAAAAGGTAAAGACAAATGAGTTTATATGGCTAAGAGACTTCAAAGTGAGTCAGGTCATCCCAGAGGTAAGGCTTACACATATCTCAGCAGGATCTCACAGACTATGAAAGTAGATACTACTTCAAATAGTGGGGCTCCTGAGGGCTCTGGAGACATCCAGGTGCTATGGTCAGGGCAGATAGCTCCGGAGTTTGATGCCTTGCCAGTGGGCTCTACTCTGGAGTTTGTGCTCCTGAGAGTGACAGAGTTGGACTAAGTTATGGCTTCCCTATACATGGCTCATCTGTCCCTTCAATTTGAACCTATATTTGGTGCTGGAGTTGGTAGGTGTACGTCCAAGAGACTTGAATCTTTGGCCTATGTGCAGCTTGGCCCTGAGCCTCAACAGAGTTGCAACACCTACTCTCCAGTTCATTGGACTCACCCAGGACAACTAACAAGGAGGTGAGGATTGACAACCACCATACCAAGGAAATGAGAGAGAGGCTACAACTGCAAGCAAGAGAGTCCCATCCATCAGCTGTATGGGGTTTAAGCCACCTCTCAATCAGAGGTAGAGCAGACATCACCATCCCAGAATCCTCAGGATTAGGGAATGAACTATGGACTAGAGTGGACTTACTGGTATTCTACAATAGACTTGTGATTCTAGCTATCGAAGAAATTATAGCACTGATGTGGAGGCAGTGGCCAAGGGAGGCTCTGGGGACAGGGGGAGGGAAAGACAGGTATAATGCGGGGGCTTTTCCAGCACTTGGGAAGCGTCCTGAATGGCATTGCAATGACAGATATATGTCATTATATATCTTCCCATAGCCTGCAGAATTGTGTGGGATAGAGTGTAAACTACAATATGAACTATGGTCGATGTTCAAGGGCAAAGCCCCAGGATGCATTTATCAATTGCAATGAATGTGCCACACTAATGAAGGATGTTGCTTACGTGGGTGGGTGTGGGAGGTATGGGGATCGGGACATAGAGGAATCCCTGTATTTTTTGAGTAATATTTGTGCAATCTAAGTATCTTTAAAAAAATTTTTTTAATGTTTAAAAAAAATGTCTAGTTTGGTATGAATTGAAGTTCTTTCTTCAGAAATATCTGAATTTAGAAAAATGTATAGAACTAAACCTTTAATTTGATTTGAAAGGAGTATATAGTTTTTGAAGGAATCCACATGCTCTATTTAAACATCATGTTGCTAGAAAATTTTTTAAATATTTATTGAAGGAAATAATACAGTGATTTAAACAAGTAACATATTACTTAAGTTACTAGCCATGGTGTCCCCTTTAGTCATATAATCTATTAGCTCTTTTATATACCTAACTGAAAATTACCTTATTGTAATTTATAACTTGACTAGCCTTATCCCTTCCCAAGCCCCTCCCTTTAGACAGAGAATTGCCAAACCAATTATGTTTAAAGTGAGTTAAAGTTTCTCATATTTCTAATATTGTCTTTTTGTTCTAAGAAAAATATTCAAAAAAGGATGAGAAACCTTGAGGAAATAAAAACAAACAACATAATACCAGATAACTATGTCGAAAAAATGGCTTTGAATGTGAAAAGACTGGAATGAGGATGAAGACAATTGAAAAATATTTAATTTATAAATGATTTACACAAACAAACAACAGTTAAGAACCATGCTGATTTTTCTTAAAGGTGCTAAGTCAGGTGACAGGATCCTGATAACGTATCAAGAACCCAACATTTCCGTCATCATGTTACAAAAATAGGTCATTTGACTTTATATTTCCAATTTCATTTTTACCACAAAAGAAATATTTACCATGTATTAGAACATTTATGCACAATGCTTACCTTGCCTTGACAAGAGTTTACAGGGCCCTTAGCTGTAACACCTCGAATTACACAATTTGGTCCTTTGGTTATTTCTTCATAATGTAAAGATAAACCACTGGAAAAAATTGATTATTTTTTATAATGTCCCCTCCATTATCTACAAATAAGCTGCAAATGTTTTATTTTTACATATACTATTAACATGGTTACTTTTCTAATAAATTAGAGTTTTAAAAAATATTAAGAAATAACTGAACAAAAGCAAATTCCATGAGCTTCTTTTACAAAGACTATAAAAACTGACTCAATAACTATTGATGACACCAATGGGCTAAACACTGCAAATAATACAACAGATATAATGTATAAAAACTGCATATATTAAAATAGCAAAGATACAAGGTTGGAAATAATCAAATGCTAGATCATGTACATAGACCTAAGCTATTGTAGCCCACTAAAGCAAAGAAAATGCCCAAATAAACCAGGTTTAAGGAAGTCCTCGGATTTGACCACAGGTTGTAAATTACAATCAGCAGGGTAGTGCTTCTCAAATTAATGTACACATGAATCCCTGAGGATCTTGTTAAAATACAGATTCTATTCAGTAGGACTGGGGTGTAGCCCAGGATTTAGGAGTTCTAACTAATTCTAACATGCTCCCAGGTGATGCCAATGTTATTGATCCAAGGACCATATCTGGGCAGCAAGGAGTAAGAGAACTTATTTCTAGCCTCACTTCACATTTAGTAGGTCTGGATGGAGGCTGAGAACCAATGCAAACTCAGGTATAACAATCACATAGCAGAAAGGCTTTATTTTATGGAGGAGAAGCTTAATCTGATAGCTTCAAATAATGCATTCAGTTTTTATTAAGAGAGCATGTGGGGAGGACGGATGTGGCTCAAATAGTTGGGCGTCCGTCTCCCATATGGAGGGACCTGGGTTCAATCCCCGGGACCTCCCGGTAAAAATTTAAAAAAAGAAAAATACCAAAGGTGCATGGGCGACCAGGCCCCGTGCCTGGGTGCACCGCCAGGCCCCGTGAGCCATGCAGCAAGATGATGACCTAACAGGAGAGTGACATAGGGAGAGCCAAGAAGAGATGCACCGAAAACCAGGAACTAAGGTGACGCAGGCAGTAGGATGCCTCTCTCCCACATCGGAGGTTCCAAGGATTGAATCCCAGTGAAGACAAGAGGAGAAGGATGAGAAGAGAGGGCAGGAAATGGACACAGAGAGTTGTCCAGTGAATGGCCACAAAAACAGCAAAAACGGAGGGGATAGGGGGTAAAAATGGATAAAAGTAAATAAATCCTTTAAAAAAAAAAAAAAAAGAGAGAGAGCATGTGAGGAACAGGACACACAATAAAGGAACCAAAGGCTATCTTTTAGAAAGTGGTAAGGATATGTTAAAATTTGGGAATTAAGTAAAAGCTTTAAAGTCCATTGTTATTTGCTGAAATAAAATTAATACATTCATGAAACAAATTGGGTGAATCTCAAAGGCATCATGCTGAGTGAAAGGTCAGTCTCAAAGGGATACATATTGTATGATTCCATCTATAAGACATTCTCAAAAAAATCCCACAAAACTATGGACAACAGATCAGTGGTTTTGAGGGTTATGGGTTGGGGAGGATGTTACTAAAAAGAAATAGCATGAAGAAGTTTTTCTGGGGTGTTGGAACTGTTCTATATCTTGACTGTGGTGGTGGTTACAATTTACAGAACTGTACAAAAGTCACTTTTACTGCATATTTATTAAAATAAAAAAGCCTTGGCATATAGAGTACAGTAAGCAGGTGATAAGAAACTGGAGAAAAGGGCAATTCAGAGACAGATTTGAAGGGCCTAATAGGTCATATGAAGGAATTGAGAATATCTGGTAGGCTACAAGGACCCATTCAAGTAATTTTAACAGAAGCCACATGATTATCTATGTTTTAGAAAACTAACACTGTAACTAATCCTAAATGATATTAGTAATGAGGACTACAAATACTCTCTCCAGGATTTCCTACAGTACATTTTATTTAAAATCCTAAAGAAAAAATAATGCATTCTAGGAATTGAGACACTCAAATGACAAAAAGAGCCTGGTATTCAAGAATGATACAAATAGTAAGATCGGAATACTAGCTAATTTTGACTATCAAAAATATTTTTAAGGCACCTTCTTCTCATTACTTCTTGTAGTGGTATAATTTTTTACATGTTGGATTGATTAAAAAAAAAACAAAACAAAAAAAACCAAATAACTAAAATCTTACTTTCTTATTGAATACAGTTATGAAAATAAAGCTTCAATAAAATCATAATAAATGTGATCACTTTTTGGGATGATGGAAGTATTCTAAATCTTAGGGTGTGGCTGCAAAGATATATGCAATTTCAATCCTCATTAAACTGTATTTAAGATCTGTGCTTTTCCGAAGGTTCTGAAGGCAGGGAGAAGGAAAACGGGTGTAATACGGGAACATTTTAAGACTTGGGAATTGTCCTGAATGACACTGCAACGACAGATACAGGCCATTATAAATCTTGCCATAATGCAGAATTGGGTGGGAGAGAGTGTAAATTACAATGTAAACTTTAATCCACGCTTGGTGGCAAAGCTCCAAGGTGTGTTCATCAATTGTGATGAATGTGCCTCACTGATGGGGGTGTTGTTGATGTGGGAAGGTGTGGGAGGTGTGGGGAGCGGGCCATATGGGAATCTCTTATATTTTTTATGTGACATTTGTATAATCTAAGTATCTTTAAAAAAAAAAAAAGGATCTATGCTTTTTTGTTGTGTGTAAATTATACCTCAATTAAAAAAAAAACTAAAACTAAAACAAACACTTCAGTCATTTACCAAGACGGTAATCCTGTACTAGTTATGTGAATCAGAGTTTACAACTTTCATAGTAGGTCCTACACTTACATGTCAGAATCACCTAACAGCTTGCCTGCATCCCAACAGAGACCTATACTTGAGTATTTTTTAAAAGCTCCTCATGTGATTTGTGTGTTTTGGTTAAAAAAAATCATGAGAGCCAGAATTGAATAACATGCCCCCTAGTGTACTCCCAGAGCAGAGCTCACTGTACATATTCAATAATGATTATGATTTTAAGTAATGAAGACATATATACTTAAGTATACATATAATACCAGATCACAAAATGTACACAGGATCTTGCCTGGCAAAGTCATTCCCTCCTAAAGGTATTTACACTAGTTCTAGTATGTAAGAAATCATGTGTTTGATTTCTGCAAAAAATTAAATATCCATAAAAATAGACTTATGAAAACGTTTCTTTCAAGTCTTTCACCCAGTGGGATTTTAAAGAATTTTGGCGTGGTGTTAAACTGAATGGCACTTTTAGATAAAGTTCAGATAATCAAAGGCAGCTGTGTGATGATGCACTCTGCTTAGAATGTATAACGAGATCTACTAATTTACTATCATGAGCAATCTGATTTCAAAATCAGTTTTGTAGATGCATAGATTGTTACAAGGGTAACATTTTAATTATGTCAAGGGGCCTCTACACACCCCACTGGATAAAATGCCTAATTTTTCTAAAAATTGGAATTTTAATTTTTACAGGTATTTTCTGAATAAACTGTAGAATTTAATATGCCTTGCTTGAAAAAAGATGTAAGGTGGCATATAGGAGATAAAACAGACACCCTAGTAATGATGGTAGATTAAATAACACCAATTTTCTTTGTCCCTTGAAATCCCACTAGTACGAAAAATGGATTTCTTTTATCTAACATGCTAGCAAACAAGATAGACGAATGGTAAATGACTCAGCAGTCTCAAAAAAAGAACAGAATCCTAAAACAGCAATGGGAAAAGCTAGAAACCAATTTATAACCCAGAATCACTAGGAACTAGTAATACCAGGTGCCTCTAGAAGTGGAAGCAAAAAGGGAAGTTTTCAAAAAAAAAAAAAGGGGGGGGGGAGTTTCCAATCTTCCTCCTTTCCAATTCTGACATATGACTGAAAGATTATTCTCTGAATAGGATAAAACAGAGGATGCTTAAATCAGGGGAGAGCAAATATAGGTGAAGGAGGCTAAAAAACTGGGGGGGGGGGGAGAGGGATGGACACAGAAGGGGTAATCATGGATGAAAGCATATGGAGGCTGAGACCTCCCCACCCCAGCCCTGTTTCTCAACTTTGGGTCAAAACCCTAACAAAGTATTCTACTCCTGGCAAGAGACTGATTTAAAAAAAAAAAAAAAAGATAACCCAATTAAGAAATGAGCAAAAGACTTGAATAGACATTTTGCCAAGGAAGAAATACAAATGGCTAAAAAAGCACATGAAAAAAAACTCAACATCACTAGCTATTAAGGAAATACAAATCAAAACCACAATGAGATATCATTTCACACCTATTAAACTGGCTACTATTGAAAAAAACAGAACACTACAAGTACTGGAGAGGATTTGGAGAAATAGGAACACTCATTCACTGCTGGTGGGAATATAAAATGGTGCAGCCACTGTGGAAAACAGGTTAGTGGTTTCTCAGAAAGTATAGAATTACATGACCCAGCAATCCCACTTCTACGTATATATGTGAAAGAACTGAAAGCAGATACTCTTACACATTTTGCACACCAATATTCATAACTGTGTTATTCACTAATGCCAAAAGATGGAAGCAATCCAAGAGTGCATCAACCAATGGATGGAAAAACAAAACATGGTATATACATACAATGGATTATTATAGTCATAAAAAGGAATGAAGTTGATACATGCGACAACATGGATGAACCTCAAAGACATCATGATGAGTGAAATAAGCCAGACACAAAAGATAAATAATATAAGATATCACTGATATGAAATAATTAGAATAAACAAATTCATAGGGTCAAAAATTAGAAACAAGTTCCCAAGGGTTGGGGAGGGGTAAAGAATGGGGAGTAATCAATAATGGATGGTGGTGATGGTAGCACAACATTATGAATGTAGTTAATTCCAGCGAATTATATATTAGAATGCTGTTAAAAGGTGAAATTCTAAATGAGTGTTACAATGGATGATAGATGTAAGTTAATGCATAAATATTTTACATTTATTGTTATGCTGGACGATTTTAATGTTTTATTTTTTAAACAAATATATTATTCAATTCCTCCATTACTGCTTAATATTCAAATTAATGTAACATGCAAAAAAGACAAAATGACATTTTGCAATTTAAGGGAACAAAAACTATGAAAAATGCATTTTCAATAATTTTTATGACTAAGTATTGCTTTTCTAGAACTTAATCATGGTGTATCTATAACAAGACTATCCATGCCTCACTAGTGTGTGAGCTTCTGGAAGGCAAATACTATATCCTTATTCATCTCTACTTCTCCAGCTAGCAAAAGTATCTGGAATATAGAACATACTAAAATGACTGAAAGAGTAAATGGCGCCACAGTTAAGGAAGGGAAAAAACAAACACAAACTCAAAAACACACAAACAGTAAGATAAGATAATATACATAAAAAGTGGATTAAAAAACAGAGTTGGGAAGCGGCTGTGGCTCAATCAGTGGGGCTCCCGTTTACCATATGGGGGGCCCCGGGTTCGGTTCCAGGGGCCTCCTGGTGGGGGCAGGCCCGCCCGCACGGCGTGGTTGGCTGACCCAGCGAGCACAGGCAGCAAGGGGGGGATAAATGAATAAATAAATAAAATCTTAAAAAAAAAAAAAAACAGTTGGCAGCCAATGCAAAAAAGAAATACACAGCATTTATACAAGCAACTGTTCAGGAAAAAAAACACAATTCATGTTCTAAGACTAATGAAGTAACAGTGGGAAGCTGATGTGGCTCAAGTGACTGAGCTCCCACCTACCACACAGGAGGGCCCGGGTTCAATTCCTGGTGCCTCTTTTGTTTTTTTGTTTTTACCGGGAGGTCCCGGGGATTGAACCTGGGTCCCTCCATATGGGAGACGGACGCCCAACCATTTGAGCCACATCCGTCCCCCAATTCCCGGTGCCTCTTAAAGAAGACAATCAAGACAGCGAGCCAATGCGATGGGCTGGCACAGCGAGCTGACACAACAAGAGACACAAGGAGGAAAACATAAAGAGAGATACAACAAAGCAGGGAGCAGAGGTGGCTCAAGCAATTAGGCGCCTCCCTCCCACATGGGAGGTCCCGGGTTCTGCTCCTGGTGTCTCCTAAAACGAAGATGAACACACAATGAACAGACACAGCAAGTGCAAACAACGAAGGGGTGGGAAGAAATTCACATCATTCCAAAGGGCTATTAAGTAAAGGCAAATTCTAAGGAAGGACCAAATTTCCAAGGAAAGAATAACTTTACTGCTATGGTTTTTAAAACAAATCAAAATTAAACTGCAATAGCAAATAAAAAACATACAAGAGGGGGGTGGGTATCCATCTCCCATATGGAGGGACCCGGGTTCAATCCCTGGGACCTCCTGATAAAAAAAAAAAAAAAAAAAAAAACATACGAGAGACACTACCATTAAGTTTAAATAGCTATAATTTCTAAGCAAAACAACAGCAGAATGAACAGTGGTATAACTAACAGAACTGCCAAACTTGCACAAGGAAATGTGGCAATGCATCATTATAAGCACAGGATGTCCAGTAGCTAAATTAAACTAAATTAAGCCCCTAAGTATCATAAAATTCACTAAACATTTTAAATACCCAAGTTAAAAACTACACACAAATAATTAAAGCTTTTTAATAAAAGAAAAGAATGATGCATAGCAAACATAAAAAGGCAAGTACAATTTGATTCTTTAAATTACCTTGCTTCAAGAATTGGCTGAGCATCAGTTACTAGTTGACTAGTGTGACCGAATTCATCCTGAAACTGCAGAGGGATATTGAATGGGACTCCAACCCGAAAAGGAGGATCCAGAAGACCAAACGAAAATTTCTCTGGCTTGCCCTCTTAACAAAAGCAAAAATGAAAATGAAAAGTAAATATACAAGACAGAAATAGATAACATATGGGAAATCAGACTATGATAAAGGCAACATTTTAAGTCTGTGCAAAAATTGACAATACATTTGAGAAAATAATAAAGAGTTAGATCCTTAACCCATACTGTAAATAAAAGTAAAATTCTGGAAGTATTTGAGATATGTTTTTTTTTGTTTGTTTTTTTTTAATGGGTAAAAATCAAAATTCTCACAATACATACTATAAAATTTTTAGAAAATGATTATATTTATAACCTTAACATAGGAAAGAACTTCTAAAGCAAAACACAATACTCAATAGCTATAAAAGGATACATTTGACAATGCTTTTAAAATGTTATAAGATAAAAAGTTAAAATATAAGCTCTCTTTGGGTAATGGATGGTGGTGATAGCACAAAATTGTGAATGTAATTAATATCACGTAATTACAAATGTGAAAATAGTTAATACAGGAATTTTATGTTGTATATATGTTATCATGATACAAATTTTAAACAATTAAAAATAAAGTAAAAGATAAGCACCCTGTAAGAAAATATTTGCAACACATGCAAGAAAAGATTAAAATCCAGAATACATAAAAACCTCCTATAAACCAGCCTCAAAGTGTGGTCTCTGGTCTAGTAGTATCAGCCATACCCTGGGAATGTAATAGAAATGCACATTCTTGAGACCACCTCAAACTTTCTGAATCAGAATCTCTGGGGGTGAGGTCCAGTAGCCTGTTTTAATAAGCCCTCGAGGTGATTTGGCTGCATACTCAAATTTGAGAACAACCACTTTAAACTATTAAAATGGACACAGTAAAGAACAGGCTTTCACAGATGACATGCAAGCACCCAATAAAGGCTAAAAGAGAGGTGCACAACCTAGTAATTAGAGAAAACAGTTTTAACTGCTGACTAAATAAATAAATGGGCTGGCCAGGGCTGAGCATGTGGAAAACCGGAACTCTCATATTCTGTTAGTGAGAGTACTATGGCACAGCCTTTGGGGAAGGCAAGTTGACAGTAAATATAGTAAAAATGTTAAAGCACATAACACTTCAGCTCAACACTTCTACTTCTTGGTATCTATTTTTTGAGAGGGGTTCTTAACCTTTTTTGTTCCATAGACCCCTTTGCTGGTCAGGTGAAAACCACAGACCCCTTCTCAGAAAGTAGTGGCAGATAGTTTTATGACACTCGACTAGTGTCGGGTCTAATAACTACCATAATTTCAAAGTATATATGAGCGTAAGCGATTTTTCGAGATATGCAACAACTCTAATGTGATATGAAATGAATATTACTTTAATTTATTACAAACACTTATAAGTGAAGGAAATGCTAGATTTCAGTTAGAGGTCAGAGAAAATAAAGATAATAAGTTGATTTTTTTTTTTTCAATTCAAGCTCACAGACCCCCTGAAATTTTTCCACGGACCCTTTGGGGGTCTGTGAATCCCTGGTTAAGAGCTCCTGCTCTAAAGGAATTCTGGTATCTCCTGAAAACAAAACAAATGAAAAAACCCCAACTCTCATTGGGAAGCAGATTTAGCTCAGTAGTTGAGTGCCTGCGTCCACTGTACAAGGTCCTGGGCTCAATCCCCGGTACCTCAAGAAAAAAGAAGAAAAAGAAAAACAGAAAAAACAACAAGAACAACAACAATCTCCAATATGGTCCTTCTGATTAAAGAAAGTTTCTCTCAGGTACTTAGATTAAATCTCTCCAAAAACCCTGAAGTAATACTACAGAGATTTGTTCCAAAGAAGCCCAAACCTACAAAAACAAAGAACAAGAGAAAAAAACAATTGTAACATCATTTGAAAACTGGAGGAGATATGGGTAAGTGTAAATGACTTAGCCAAGACCCAAGAACATCAAACCCTCAATCATCAACAAAGGAACAAAGAACCAATCTAATTCACACTACTGGACACCTGAAAGTCTCAGGAATGGCTATCTCAAGTTAGAGTAAAACTGGGATAAAAACAGGAAGACGTGTTGAACAGTTCCCCAGATCCCCATCCAGAACAAAGAGGGAAAAAGCAACAGGGAGGAAATAGGCTGTATGAAAAATCTTCAAGGAAAAAACTCATTAATATCCTCAGAGAATTAATAAAGGTACTGAATCCATAAAGTGTGAACAGAATGCTTTGACAAGGGAATATCCAGAGAATAAAAAGGAGATTTTAGAAACTGAAAAATGACAGCAGAAAGGGAAAACTCAATAAAAAGTCTAGAACAGCAAGTTAAAGAAAGAACTATCTCCCATAAAGTAGAAAACTAAAACAAAGATATTGAAAGGACAAAAAAGAAAAATTAGTACACCAATCAGAAAGTCTAACATCTTAATAAAAAATGTTCTAGAAAACAAAACAGGAGTTTCCAGATTGAAGGGGCATACAGGGTACCCAGGAAATGGGATGAAAATAACCCACCATAAAATTACATATTTTAACATTTCAGAAACCGGGAACAACAACAAATTCTCCAAACACCTGGGGATTGAAGGGAGAGGGAGAAGATTGGGAAGGTGGAGTGGGAGGCAGGTCACACATATTTTACACTTCACCAGTAACAATGGGAAACTAGAGAACAAAGAGGCAATGTCCTCAAAATTCAGAGGGAATATGACTATGAAGTAGAATTAAAAGTCATTTTAAGATCAAGATGGTTACCCAATCATTCAAATATTTTTTTATTGAATTATCTATCTTTTCCCACTGGACTTAAAAATGCCACCTTTAGCATATATACTTTAATATATTAGTGTTTGGCTTACCTATAACAGAAAATTTAATTGCTTTAGATGGTAGTGGTCTTCCTGCATAAGTGTCTGCATTACTTTCATTCAATACAACTTGTAATTTCAATGTATAATTCCCCAGTTTTTGAATATTTTCTGGATAAATGAAAAAGAAATTAAAAATCAAATCAATGTAAAATTGATATAATTTTGAACATTCAAAATAATAACTCACCCATTTTTTTAAACCAGTAAGGCCATTTTCCTCCATGTTGACTAATATGAGAAATTATTTCTTTATTTCCACTTGAAGCTTAAAAAAAAAAAAAAAGAAACATTTATGCCTTGAAAAACTAAGTTTAAAACATGAATGTGAAATGTCACTGATAGAATATATTTCTCTGCTCTTTACATTTTACAAATTGTTTTGATACTTCATAAGATCCTATGAAACTGAGCAGCAATAATGAAATTTTACTCATTCAACTCACTAAAATCCCTTTATTTCAATTTTCAAAAATTTATCTGTAACTAAGATTAACTGGTACAAACAAAAGAATTTAATAAAGAAATTAACCGTGGACCCCTGGTTAAGAACCTCTGTTCTAGAGCAAGGAAGCTATTAAAGAGTCACATCAAGAGGAACCAAAATTAGAAAGAACAAAACATTTAAAGGTTTAAAACCCCATAACAGAACAACAGGGGAGCAGATATAGCTCAGTGGTTGAGCACCTGCTTCCCATGTATAAGGTGTCCTGGGTTCAATCTCTGGTACCTCCTAAAAAAAAAAAAAAAACAACAAACAACTCACTGGTCATTATTGCATAGCACTAATTCCTAACTCTAGTAATTTTCAATTAAAGCAAATAATTGAGTCTTTATACTGCCTTTTCCATAAAAGCTGTGTTGTGTAGTAACTAAACAACTCTAGATAACAAAGAAAATTTCTTCACATCTGAATTTTGGGTAATGAATTTGGAAGGAATGAAAGCATCAGGAAAAAAATCACCATTTTGTATCCCCTGATAAAACAACTAATTCAAACAAAGATCATTAGTAGATGAAACCATTACATGTTAAATGAATGGAGATCTTCATAATGGAGGGTTCATGTTACTAAGTGATTTCATTGATCCATCCAGCATCATTACAAGTTTAACAATTAGACATCAAGTGCCTCTTGATGTGATACCATATAAAATACAAGTTACCTATTATACATTAATTCTTGCTTTAGGAAAAAGCAGTGAACCTGAACCTAATCAAGTTTTAGAACTACAGTTTTCATGAAACAGAAAATAGTGGAACAAATTCAGTGACATCTCAAGGAAACAGAAAAATGTGAAACACTCTACAGAATAAGTGTTTGGGTTTTGTCAACAAATCAATGGCCTTAAAAAGAGAGGTCTGCGCTAGAAAAAAAGAAACTTAAGAAGACATATAACTAAATGCAATGCATGTGCCTGATTTAAAAAAATACAAACCATGAAAGGACATCATTTTAGAAAATCAGGAAAATTTGAATGGGATTGAGTAGTAGATGATACCAAGGAATATTACTGTGATAACTGAATTTTAATTACATTAGAAAATATGCTCTTAGAAATGTATGCACTTGAGATACAACAATCAGAGAATAGATGAAGCAAGTACAGACAAATATATAATTTTTAAATTAGGCTAATCAGTATATGGAGGCTCACTATAACCATTCTACTTGCTTCATTCATAATTTTAAAAATTTAAGTTTACAAAAATGGTGCAACTGCAAATTTGTCATGGAAATTAGATAAATAAACCACCATTAGAAGTCCTCTAGAAAAGACCAGGCAATTTTCTGATTTTTAATGCATTCATTAATTCCTATATACTAGGCACTAGAAAAAAAGTGAAGAAAACAGTCAATATCCCTGCTTTCACGGAATTTCTATCTTTGAGAGTAAGGGTCGGCAAACTACCATATTGTACGTGGTTGCTTTTGTTCTACAGTATCAAGAGTTAAGTAGCTGCAACAGAGAAAGTACGGCTCTCAAAGCCTAAAATATTAACTATCTGGTCCTCTACAAAAAAAAAACCTTGTAGATGGAAGAAAGACATTTAAGAAATCAAAATTTCAAGTTATATAAAGTAAATTTAAGGACAAGAATAAGATGCTAGAGAAAATAACAGAAGAGTTCTATCATTATTTTTCAGAGAAACCTCTCTGATTAACTGACATTTCAGCTGAAACCTGAGAGATAAGTTAGCTGGTCACAGATTTGCTGTTTAATAGTTCTAGACAGAGGAAACTACATATGCAAAGGCCCAGAGGTAGGAAAACCAAACTTGTAAGGGAACTAAAAGAAAATGATTATGGCTGGGAGTACGCTGAGTGAGGATGAAGTTGAAGAGAGGGCAGGATCAGATCATGTGGGAGTCCTGCAGAGCTATGATTGGTATCCTATGCCACTAAAGGTGTAGTAACATAAAGCAGGAGAGTGACAATCAGATTTGCAATTTAAAAGGATCAACTCTGGATTCTGTGTGGTAAATAAGCTGGAGTAGAGCAAGAATAGCTGGTATGTGGTCAGGATGAGAGCTCTTGATAAGCTGGATTTAAAGAGTAACAAGATATAGAAAGAAGTGGGCAGAACAAAGATATTCTTTAGTATGGGTTTTGGTGATATATTAGATACAGGGGATTAAGAAATGAATGGGACTGCCTTAAGGGAGTAAAAAGAGTGTGTCTAGGACAAAACCCAGAAGTACCTGTACTATAACATTTTAAAGTGGTATGGAGGAAAAAGATCAAGCAAAGGACACCGAGAAGTGGCCAAACGGTTGGCAAAATATACTGTATGGTGTCACAAGAAGCCAAAATAAGAGAGTATTTCATTATAATAAGAGGTGATCAAACTGTGTTAAGTGCTCCTAAAGTCTAATAAGACATTTATACAATGAAAGTGTATACTATCTTTAAATGGTTTTTCAAATGTTGAAAACAAACATTGAATAAATAAAATACTACATCTTAAAAATTCACATACCAGATACACGAGGATATAGTAATAGAGTAGATTATAGAAACTATAAAATGAAAGTACTTTTAGGCAGTCAAGACAAAAAGCAATAGACAAAGTTATTAACAAGGTGGTTCAAGTTAGGGAAACCAAAGATAAGCAATAATATCCAGCCAAGTACTTCTGACCCACAAAATTTTTCATTTGGAAGGGAACTTAAGGAGTATCCAATCTAACTTCCTACCCAGTGCAAATTCCTCTACGTACCATATCGTTATTTTAACCATTTTAAACACTAATTATTCACAGCCCCTGAAATTCCTAACATGAATCCAATTCACTGCATCTATCTAGCTCATCAATAATTACATAAAGATATGTAAATTTGTATTTCACGTTTAAGGACAATATTAAAGACCCAAATTAGTTTATATACTTACAGTGTAATATAACTTTGAGCTCAACCAGGAGTTTCTTTGACCCTCCATGACTTGTTCCTGGAAGCTTTTGCATTGCTTCCCCCTTTTTATTCAGTATTTCAATTCTTAATGCACCTGTTAGTCCAAAATTTAAAGAAAAAAATGTGTCAAATACACCAAAAGAATCTGCTAAAAGTCTTGACATTGCATTTTAATTTTTCAGACTTTTACATTTTTGAAATGTAAGACATAAGAAAAGCAAAATTTCAGTATTAGGGGAGAAAAACAAAACAAAACACCTACCAATAGGGGTTCCAGCAGGCCTAATCTCATTTGGCAATAATTCATCTCCTTCAGGCCAAGTTATTGACAATCTATCAGGGAGCCTATTATGAAAACATCGTATTAATGCATCACAAATTATGTCAATTATGGTCTTAATTAGAAAATAACAAATTACTAGAAACTTAAAGATTTATTTCTACTATATTTTGAAAGGTTAAAACTGGAATGCTACATGATCAATCATCTAAATTTTTTTTCCTGATTAACCATCACTATTGCTACCGAAAAAGTGAAACATCTCTTGGAATTAAGAGCCGGGAACAGTCAATTTGTGAGTTATTTTTCTATTTGTTTATGTCACCTTTGGCAAACAGTATAAACTCTAAGAATAAAAAAAGAATTAGTGAGATTCATAAGAACCAAAGTGACTACCTCATTAACTAGACAAGTAGAAGAGCCAAGAAAAGAGCTCTGCTTTGCTACTCCCTTTTACTTTTTTACCTATATTTGCCTCTCAGCAGCTAATACAATGTTCTTCTAGTTGCAAGCCAAATCAAGTTGTTGTTTTTTTAATGCCTTAATCAGACTGCCTATAAGAGTGACACTTCAGGGATGAAAAAACTTTCCTCTTTTTTCTACAAAATAAATGTAGGATTCTGTATTCAAAATGACTAGAGCTTTAAATTTTTTAAATGCCAAGAAATTCATCACAATACGTACAACATCTAAACTTACAAATGCCCTAGCATAAGAGTAAAATGACAATTCAAGACTACATAAAAGCACTATGTTTCATCTTTAAATTTTTCTCGCTATTTTTGTCATCCACCTGGAAATGTGCCTTACCTCGCCATTTCATCTTCTACATATTTTTTTACAGCCTTCTCAGCAACTGTCCTATCCAGCTTTGCAATTGGCACAGTTTTTATCTCATCAAATAAAGCTTGAGGTTCCTGAATAAATAAATTTATACCAACATTTTAAAGAAAACCATTCACATTTAGCTGCACAGAAAAGCACTAATCTGTGTTTCTTTCAGAGAAATGTTTTCCCAAATATATAAATGATATTAGATGCCCTTACATTATACCACAGTGTTTATTTCCATTTTTCATGTAATTTCTTTTACTAATTATGTAGCATTCAAATAGTAACAGAGCATATTATTGGGAAAAAAATAACTCCACTTTTGGAGTTATTCTTTCTTGAGATGGAATTTTGGTTCCAATACTTAGTAGTTTTGGGCCTTGGAGAAAATATTTACATACAACCATTTTATCCAAAAGAAAAACCAAACACAAGAAAAATATAATATATTGTATCTCTAATTCAATATTTAATCAAAATAACTAATTAATTCAAGAGATTTCCAAGAAATATTTTTATTACTTGCTTGTCTTACCATTGCAATTTGAACTTCTCCTCCTGTAGCATATACTTCTCCATCATGATCACCATAAAGAAAAAATTTTACTATGCTTCCATAAAAGAGAGGAAGTGTCTTAATTGTCTTAACCTAGTATTTAGTTAAAAAGAAAAAGACTTTAGTATTAATATTTAGTAGCAGAAACAGGTTTAACAGTAATTATTTCATAGGACTATTTTATACACAGAAAAAAGCTTTGGTGTCCATAATTTTTAAAACTAATGAAAAAAGCATTCTAATAAAATTATATTTATGCAGGTCTCCACTTACTCTTAAAATCTTTGTAAACATATGGCAACTGCTTCAGGTCAAAAATGCCATGGCTAAGTATGTGTTAAAAGATCCAGAACTCTTTTAAAGCCAATTATTTTGACTGCCAACATACCACAAACCATTTTTTCCCTGTAAACTTTTGTTCTCAGTTTAAGAACACTGATTTAGAAGTTCTGATAAGTTAGTATTTCTTTCAAATAAAGTAGCTCTAAATTTGCCTATGAAAAAATCTAGAATGCCTTTAAGATTTGTTGAAAGAGATATGGACATTAAATGTGATGCTGGGGAGGGCTCAAAAATGTTATCAGAGCTGTAGGTTAAGTTTCTATCATCTTAAAGAATACATACATCATCATGAACAGAATGTTGATAGAAATATGGACATTAAAGGTGCTTCCAGTAAGGCGTTAGAATGAAATGATGGATGTGTTTTTGGAAATGGAGGAAAGGTGATCCTTATTATAAAGTAGCAGAGAACATGACCAAATTGAGTCCTAGTGTTGGAGTGGAAGTAGAACTTGTAAGTGATAAACTCGGATGCTTAGTTGAGGAGATTTCCAAGCAGTGTGGGAAGGCACTGCCTGGTTTCTTCTTGTTGCTTATAATAAGATGAGAGCAGGAAGGTATAAACTGAGGACTGAACTGTTAAGCAAAAAAGAACCAGCACTTGATGATTTGGAAAATTCTCACCTTTCCAGAGAGTATGCTCTCAAAGATTAGGGCCAGAAGTGAACCTGACAGAGGAGGGCCCTCTCCCTGTATTGCAGGAAATGAGTCTCCAGAGAACGGGGATCCTCCCAAGGTTGTGAATGAAAAGCTGTTTGCTAAGATTAGGCGTATAACTCATGGATCCAGTCAACCATCTCAGAGGAAGTCAGATTTGGAAATAAGCCAGAGGGAGAAGGCAAGTGATGGAGGCAGGAGAAGCCATGTGACAAGGGCAGAGATGCAAATCAAGGAACCCCAAGGATTGCAGCTAGCAAGCACAAAACGCCATAAAGTCCAGGAGAAAGCATGGCCTGTCAAAACTTTGATTTTGGATTTCTAGTCTCCAAAACCATTAGAAAAATTTTAATTGTTTATGCCAACCCACTGTGTGGTATTCGTCACAGTAGCCCTAGAAAACTAAAACACATGCTTATGAGATTGTTCTTTCTGTGCTTGAAAAGTCTAAGGGTCTGTCCAATTCACAAGTTCCCAATAAGGAAAACAAAAGTTTATGCCCCATCTACCTTTACGGTCTCATTTCTAAGCTATTCCTCTTCACACACACATAAGAGAATGCATTACAACCCAACTCTACTGCTTGCTGTTTTCTTGCACTTACCTATATCTCCATCTATGCTTGGATTATCTTCTCCTAAAAAAGCAATTTACTTAACCACCAGACAGCATGTGATAAAATGATCACTCTCTCCTTCAAACTTTTCAATTGACTTCAGGGATATAGAATTCTAAATTCTTTCTATCTCACCAGCTTATTCCTCAGTCTCCTTCGCCAGCTCTTCTTTCACCTTCTAACCCCTAAATTTTGGGAAATCCTCAGGCTTAGCCCTTGGCCTTTTCTCTAGTCCCACTCACTACTTCTAGGGGATCTCATCTAATTTCATGGCTTTCAATAAATTATGATGAATCTAACAGAGAGAGAGAGAATGGACATGCTTCTACTTTTGCAACTATCTGTGAAAACGTGAGCCTCTATCCCCTTTCAAGGTTCAGCTCAAATACTGCTTCTTCCACAAAGTATTTCATGATTTGCTCTCTTCTCCCAAGCCCTATCACCATCCAAAGCCAGAAAATTCTTATCCTTCTAAACTCCCAAAGCACTGAAAAGCACTTATGAAAAGCTGTTTGCTAAGATTAGGCGTATAACTCTTTTCATAAGTCTTATCCCCTTATATTATTTGTGTTTATTATCTCTATTTTTAGACTATAATATTCTTAAAAGGAAAGCACATCTCCTCAATCTCTGCATTCTCTACAATTCAATCAAAAGACAGAGTAACTCACATTGCAGTAAGTGCTCATAAATACTGCAAAAAATTCATTTCACATCACATTAAAAAAACATTGAGAATCTCTAGGGAGTAAAGTTTACTGCAAGAAAACGGTCCCATAAATATGAAATCATTTCAAAATAAAAAGTTTGAAAAAACAATAAAAACCTTGTTAATTGATCATTTGAAAATAAAAGTTCTTGAAAATGCTACAATAAATTATGTCATTAAAATAAGTTTGACTTTTTCATTCTCTGCTGAGAAGCCAAGGCAGGTGTATTTATCTGTGGGTATAGTGTTTGGTTAAAATCTAATACATCTGGAAAGAGGATATAGTTCAAGCAATTGAGCTCCCGCCTACCACACAGAAGGTCCCAGGTTTGGTTCCCAATGCATCCTAAAGACCACCACCAAGATAGCAAGCTGATGCGACAGGCTGGCACAGCAAGCTGATGCAATAAGATGATCCAACAAGAGACACAAGGAGGAAAACGTAACAACAGACACAACAAAGCAGGGAGCAGAGGTGGCTCAAGTGATTAAGCACCTCCCACAAGGGAGGTCCCGGGTTTGGTTCCCGGTGCCTCCTAAAAAGATAAGCACACAACAGACAGACATAGCAAATGCAAACAAAGATGGGGTGGGGAGGAATAAATAAATAAAATGAATCTTTAAAAAGGAAAATCTAATACATCTAAATTAGTTTCAAATTATTCTAAAAATTGAGTCTAAAAATAAAATAAACCTACCAGCTGTCCTGCTTTGTATATTTTTCCATCCCATTCTATTGCTGAGTATGTGGCCCAAGGGCCCTGCTTTTTAGAAGGAAGATCAGGACGTGTAATTACTCCTTTAAAGAGTGTAAATTTTATTTGTTTGTCATACTTTTCATGACAGTCCTTCAGCCATAAAGCAAATTCTCTGTCAATTTTCATGCGCTGTTCCTGTAAAATTTCAAAATTTTCTATAAAATAGACTGAACTAGTAAATAAATATAAACTACAGACACTTATCATTCATTCTACTTATCTTTCCATATACCCCCAATTCAGAAAAGCCTAATAAAAAGTAAAAATATTTTGCTGGCTTCTTCTCCCCTGCAAACATAGGAGGTTTCCAAAAAGATTATTACTAAAGAAAGGAAATCTTTGATATTATCCCTGGAACTAAGGCCACAATGGTTAATACCAACAACAAAGTTTCCTTTCTTGCTTTTAAGTCCTAGGATATACCAAAAATAAATAAATAAATAAATAAATAAATAAATAAATAAAAGTGACTTGGCTACCTATGAGATCCAGAACTAGCTGGCTATGGGAAAAGGGTGAGAAGAAGCTTTCTCACTGCAAACCATGCATTCTCAATGGGGGGCAATATAAAGTGTATCTGTGGTATTAAAATTTCATTGGGGTAATGATTAGGAAAATATGTCTAAAACGAGTCTTTTTTGGAGTAATAATGAAATAAAGGTGTAGAACCACTTCTATAGACCCTTTTTTTGTTTGTTTTTAATTTCATATTACATGCAACATATCTACTCAAAAATAAAAATTTAAATTATGAAATAAAGTGTGTTTTGGGGGGAGTGGATGTAGCTCAGTGGTTGAGTGCCTGCTCCCACATATAAGGTCTTGGGTTCAGCCCCCGGTGCCTCCTAAAAAATAATAATAATTTTAAAAAATAGTTTTTTAATAATACACATGAAGATCTTCATAGAGAAGACAAACTATATTACAAGCTTTCACAGAAGACAAGCCACAAAGTTATCAAAGAGCATTCCTCCCTACACACTTTACTCTATAACGCATCATATCTGAAGGAAAATGGAGCAAAATTAAAATTTCAGCTCAAGTTCTTGCAACTTTTAAATCTTCAGTTAGAGGGTCAATATGTTAGTCTTTAAATTTTTATTTTTTTCTTAAGTTACTTCAATAAGAAGTACACACACATGGTAAAGACACAAAGGTCCAAAAGGTTATATAGTGCCAAAGACGTCTTCCTCCCACTCCTGTTCCCAGGTACCAACTCTCTCCTGAAGCAACAAATAACTGTTGTCTTGTCAACTTATGTTTAATTCATTGGATATTAACTAAAATTAAAATCAAGGAATGGTAAAGTCCATCTACCTAATTTTTATACTGCACTTCAAGGCTAAGATAAAATTTAAAGAACTCTAAGGATTCATTATCAACCAGACAAATTACCAGATATATTAATTAAATCCAGAAACTCAACAGTGTGACAAAAGTCAGTGCATCAAATGTGGCAAGATGACAATTAATCTAGGAGAGGACTATATGGATATTTATTATTAGATTATTATTCCAACTTTCCTGTGTATTTGATTTTTTTTAAAAAAAGATACAATGTAACAAGGAATAGAATTAACCTATTATAGATAACTTTTGGAAAGACCAAAATGTTAATAAATGTTGGATCATTATTATAATATAAAACATTAATTCCAAGAGTATAATAATTGAGTACTAACTTATTGGATAATCATGAAAAAAGCATCTTAGTCTTATATGATTTACAATCTTTTATAATAGCAAAATTAATCACAACATCTTTTAGGGATGGATGACTATAATTACGTGTGCTACATATTTGTATTTACTATCCAGCAAACAAAAGTTGATAACAAATGCATATATTCCTTCATAATTCATCATTAAACTACCAAAAGAGCAGTAGCAAGTAAAAATTTCTGTGGGTAGAATAAAAGTACACTAGTCCATTCAACTTTTTAAAAAATTTATTCTGAGTGCAATTCTTGTTTAATCACATTAATACATGTATTAAAACAATGAACAATTTTCAAACCACCTTTTAGCCCAAAGTATTTCATATTTCTACTCCATTTTTACCCTCAAGACTAGATTAAAACTGCATATTTATGTTAATAAATATTTACACGTATCATATACAATTATTCACATATGTTCTCATTAAATTGAGATGCTTCTATAGCTTCTAGTCCCTATATTAAGTCTTGATATTAAGATCTAATAAAGATCTGTAAATGTTATCTAAATATGATCTAATCAGTTTGAAATTTTTGAGTAATGTGAAAACTCATATGCTCATGAAGAAAAATTTATTTCTACATCCTAGAGTATTGTGATTAAATAAAATCCTAAGCATGCAAAAATCAGTAAAAACTACACTACTCATGCTTTTATTTTACTTCAAAAATAGAACATTTGTTAATATTCAAAACTTGATATTTAAAATCATACCTGTCCATTTAAGATCCTCGTGAAAAGGGTGTTCTTATCTTTCAATTTTAGCTCAAGATCCATAAAAGTCAGTTTATTTGTGCTGACCTGAAATTTGTCATTAGTGAATAATGCACCAGATATTCTATTGTAGCATTCAATCGGTGCGAGCCCTCTCTTCTTAGGAGGAGTACACCAGTCAAAGCTTGAAGAGAACAAAACATCAGTTAGTAAATAGGTTAGGTCATAAAAAATGTAATTTCAGCAGAAATCAAAACTTACTCTTCAACAGATGTGTATGGTATTAATCGTCCATTCCAAAAACATTCAAAAATAGGTCTTTTCCCTCTTGCTGCTTTCTCAAGTATGAAACAATCATCATCATCATCTTCATCTTTTAATTCTAGGCCAAAGGGATGAGCGGAACAAAATGTTTACTGCTATAAGACATACTCAATTCTATCCCTAAGAAGTCAAAGTCTGTAAGTGAATTATTAAAGTAGCTACAGAGAAATGGTAACACAAATCCACATGATCTCAAATTGCATTTTATAAAAACTAAGGGTAGTTTTACTTTTGCCCTCAGAAAGATTTCCAAAGTAGATCACACATTACCAATAGTGTTTGTCATTTAAAAGTCAGTAATTACCTACTTATATATTAAGGAAACTTTGTGTTCAGAGTACTACACTGGCTGCTGAGCCTGCAATCTTTAAAACCTATCTGTGGAGTAAAAAAAAAAAATCCTCACACATCCAAAGAGATTATGCCCTATAACAGAATCCCTTCTACCTACAAATGCAGAGCCTTGAACCCTATATCTAAAACAGTTTTCACGGGGTCAGACGTGGCTCAACTGGTTGGGCGTCCATCTCCCATATGGAGGGACCCGGGTTCGATCCCTGGGACCTCCCGGTAAAAAAATAAAATAAAATAAAATAAAATAAAACAGTTTTCACAATTCTGTCAGGCCCAGTATGTTCACATGAAAATCATATGAATTTATGGTGTCAAGTTACAAATTTGTTTAGTTTGGACAATTAGTCAATACTAGAAATCAAGTGCACCTTATTTGACTATTAAATTTTCAAATATCAGATTCAGGTGAGCAAGAAATATACATACAGCAAGAAGTATACATTACTATATAGCTAGAAATATATTACTGGCAGCAAAAGCATAATCAGAGTAACTGCCTATAACATTATATTTGTTAGCAATATTCTCCTTATACTCATATAGTTAGATAAATTAGGATCAGATATTATGATACTCATACAATAGCACCTCAGTTATCCTGGCATTAAGTCACCCAACTAAAAAAAAGCCCTCCTCCCACCACAAAAAGCCCCAACAGGAGTTCCTTTCAATAAAACTAAAATCACTATGTTTAGAGGGAAAACCCCTCCGATCATCACTCAACTTATTTGAAGAACTTTATTTGTAGACTCAACTTAGTTGAAGACATCATTTGAAGAACTTTACTTTGTTCTTTGCCAGCAAGCACAGAAAAATTAGAAATAGCAAATTTAAAAGTGGTCAGAGAAATCCTTGGAAGGCAGACCCCTGAGCAATAACATTTATTGAGTACTTACTATACACATAGTGGTAGACACTGTTCTAAGGACTTGGAGCAGTTTCTTAATCAACCCTCACAATACCAGTATGAGCTATGAACTATTTCTCCCATTTTACAGATGAGGAAACTGAGGCACAGAGTGGCTTGTCCAAGGTTACAAAGGAGAAAGTAGCAAAAAAGGCAAACTCAGGAAATCTAGTTCCAGAAACCCACAACACTAGGGATATACTAAGAAAGTATTCTGGATGAGAAAATTTATTATAGACAATCTATAAATTCAATGCAATCCTAATAATCTCACTAGGATTTTTTTAAGTGAATGTATGAAACTGATTCCAAAGTTTATCTAAAGGAGCAAAAGCTTAAGAATTAAGAATATTTTCAAAGATAGGATAAAGCTACAAGAGACTATCATTACTCGTACATAAAACTACAAAATAGATCAATGCTTCACAGTAAAGAATCGAGATCTGTGTACTTATGGGAACTTAACATATAATAAAAGTGATATTTCAAACTGAGGGAAAATCATAATATTCATTAATTGGTTCTAGGAAACTCCCACATGGAAAATATTAAGTTAAATTCCTACCTCACATACAAAAAAAGAGATCACAGATGCATTAAAAATCTAAACATAAATGGCAAAAAAAAAAAAACAAAACTATCGGCTATTTTTATAATCTTGGGGTATAAGACTTAATATAGCAAGACAAAATCAGAAAGTATAAAGAAAAAAACTAATAGATATGACCACATATAGTTTACAAGTTCTTTATAAATACCCATGTAATTAAAGCTATAAGAAGACAATATGGTGAATATATAAAGAATTAATATGCAGTACATAACTAAAAGTTTAGTTCAGTGAAAGATGTATGTGAAAGAATATATGTTTTCTTAAAGCCAGTGCTTTATTCATCTGAAACTGAATATACATAAAAACCACGAATTAGTAAAATTGCAAATATCTAACAATTTAAGAAGACCTGCATAAGAAAAAAAAATGTAATACTTACTCATCTAATCTTAATATCCTAACTAATAACACTCATTAAGGAAACAAATCACTATGCTAAATCACAACTTCACATTTTATAACTAAGTTAACAGATTAACGTACTTGATGGAAAGCATGGATCGTCAGGGTAAGTTTCTCTATCATATAAGAAAGGATGATATCGGATAATCCCTTCCACTACACCGTCTCCTTCAACATGAGCCTTGAACTCAAAACTATCAGCTGCTGTGTTTATATACAACGTCTGCATGTCATCTTGTATTTCCCTTAGGTTGACAATCTTAGGTGCCTTCCCTTTTTCAAACATAGAAATCTAAAATAAAAATAAAGCAAAAATAATTAAATTCTATGATGACTTCACTTTTGTTCTCAGCTAGGATCCAAAAACAGAATAGGCAAAAACTACTTCTATTTGTATAAGCAATCTAGTTTAATGAAATATATATATGAGTTAAGTGGCTTTAGTAGCATCTTAATAAGGAATATACAACACTAAAAGATAAAGAAACGGGGAAGCGGCTGTGGCTCAATCAGTGGGGCTCCCGTTTGCCATGTGGGAGGCCCCGGGTTCGGTTCCCGGGGCCTCCTGGTGGGGGCAGGCCCGCCCGCATGGCGTGGTTGGCTGACCCGGCGAGCACAGGCAGCAAGGGGGGGGATAAATGAATAAATAAATAAAATCTTTAAAAAAAAAAAAAAAAAAAGATAAAGAAACAGCACATTAGAGCTGAAGGACAGGTAAGCCATGAGTACATTTAATTCAAGGCTTCTATCTGGAGATAGAAAGTGGGATATGCTGTATGTGAAATATTTTCTAACATGTAGACAACGGTATTGAAAACCCACCATTCAATTGTTCTCTGCTTCTAAATCCTAAGTCACTACAGTAAGACATCTATGAAGGAAAGAAAAGCTATGTTATGTCCCTTTTCCTCGCTGATTCAAGACATGATCTTCAGCAACAACTCATCTCTAGAGAAGAGAGAGGCAATACAGAAACCAAATACTACAGCAAATGAAGTTTCAAAGAAAAAAACATCTAAAGCAATCTCTTAGATATCAAATTATCAAAGTACTTTGGTAAAAGACAAGGAGAGGAGTTGTCTAAGTACTGATTTTTGTTACTCAGAGTCACTTGGGACTGCAACAGATACCTAATGCTCCGTAGTATTTTTAAATAGATTTTTATCTTACTTCAATATCAATGTTGTTGAAAGGTCCAACTTCTTTTGAAGTACGTATTTCATTTCCCTTTGGGCCATGAATATAGTAATGATAAATATGCCTATAATATAAAAGAATGACTTTATACTTTTAATTCACATAAAATTATAGTTCATATCATTTTCTACCAAAAACAATTTTAAAACTATTTAGCATTACCTATTAGGTGCCAAGCATTACATAAAGCAGTATTTATACAATATCCCATTTAATGATAAAAACAATCCAGAAAAAGGTACTCCTAAAAAACAAATTTATCTTTAATAAAAGAGAAAAAAATTAAAACTGTATTAGTATACATTTACTCAAATTAAGTGCATAGTCTTATGAGTAAATGTGAAAAGAATTTTTTAAAGCATGATTTTGTGTAGATGTATCCATTTTGCAAGACTCAGTAATTCAGACTAATGCTAATTATGGAAACAATCCAGTAAATGGTGTGTTTAACACAGCTATAGAGAAAAACTTAGAGCATTATTGAAATAGTCCTCTGATTCTGCCTAATGGGATACAGAGTCCCTAGAATAATTTTAAATTTTGCTGGAATAGCTGTACAATGATTTATTTCTAGTATTAATATGTCAAACATTAAGGATTTAAAAAAATTTAATAAGCTTGATGCATTCATTCAACAAACATTTACTGAGTGTCTACTATGTAGCAGGTATTCTTCTAGACACTGGGAACACAGCAGTAAATAAAAAAAGGGAGAAGGCAGATTAAATTCCAATGGAGGAAAACAGACAAAAAAAGTAAATATGGTATGGAAGATTATGAAAGGTGCTGTGGAATAGAAGCACAAAAAGGGGATATAGGAATGGGGGTGCTGAATTTGATAAACTCTGAAGTTTATTTTTAATTTTATAATAGGTGTCAAAAAGCATGTGCCTCATGTGCCTCATATAATGTTCAGTACAAATAATGCTATAAATATTTACAGAGTGAGTGAACAGAGAATGATTTTAATACCAATATCAAAGAACTAGATATTGTACTAAAGGGAAGGAAATGGGAAATGAGCAAAAAGGATACCAAAGAGACTTCAAATTTATCTGTAATGTTTTCTGTCTTAAAAGAGATAAGTAGCAACATGTCCTGAATCAAATATAATTACTTACGCTAACTGTCGTGTCCAAAGATGGAAATAATTTTTCAAGTACTGTATGTGTCCTGGTTGTACCCCTGTGATAACCACAGCAGTAAAGCTATCTTTTTCCTTCTCCTCTAAGATAAGATGATGTAGAAATCGTTCATCATCATTTGTAATGTGAACAGAATCAGATGGCTAGAAGAGTGAACATAAAAGATTAAACCTAAATTGTAATTCTATAAATAACATTACATCAATTTTTAATGTCAACTGAACAGTTTCAGAAACAGGCTTCAGAAAAACTTTTCGAGGGAAGTGGGACAAAATAAGAGACCCAGCTGAGTGTGACAACAATGCAAAGACAGGAAACCTTTATATACATTGCTAAACTAGTTTACATATGGAGTTCCCTATCTCATAATGCTAAACCAATTTTAGAATCAAAAAAGAAAACAAATAAGTACCGAGTAAAAATGCCTTAAAAATTGAGGACACTTACCCTAGGAAGGAATGAGTCCTTGCTTGAGATACCTACCATTTAACTTAGTCAGAACAAATGCCCAGCCCTCCGTGTTCATGAAAACTAGGGGCAGCCAAAATGCACTGGGCTTTATAAAAGTGAGTAAAATCATTCTGGACACCAGAGCTTGTGCAAGGGAGATGGGTGGAATAGGAATTACAAATTTCTCAATTTGTAGTATGACTCTGTGTTAAAATTGGCTACACACATACACAGAGTACACATACACTGTTATACACACACAAAAAATTGTAAAGATAAAGATACACATTAAACTATTATCTCTAGGAAATTGGCCAATTTTCTTTTTTAATAAGCCTATATATTATTGCTTTACTATTTTAAAAAATAAAAACAAACTCTTCAAAACCCTCCTAATCCATCACTGCATACTAAATTGCCATTATTATGGCTACAATTCATAATATACACAAGTAATATTTTATATACTCTGAGAGTTAGTAGATTAGAATGGGTTTACTAATGGTACAGATTCATTGTCCCAATATTTATCAAGCACCTTCCAAACACTATGCCTCATCCTGGGAATGAGGAACATAGGGTTCAGGATAAAGAAGACACTGCCTTTGCTCTCTACAAATTCCATCTTGTAGGAGATGAAAAACAAATGCTTATGAAACAACGTGTCATTATAAAGATGTGAACCAAGAGCTATAGAAGAGAGGGTGACATTCACCCAGCAGATGAAAGAACATTCCAGACAAATGAAAAGATGAGTGATTTGAATTATAAGAGAAACACGGTTGCTAAGAATATATGATAAACATATGATGAAAGATGAGGCTGGAAAGACTGAATTAGAACAGTGGAAAATGGGTGGAAGAATTTATTTTAAAAGAAAATTAAATGTGGTAAATGATTACTGACAAGGATTATGGTTTCTAACTGCATAGCCACGGGGTGCCATGAATTGCTAAGAGCAGTTGGGGGGATAAGGGAGGGAAAAAATAAGAAAGGTGTATAGATAGTGTTTGTTTTCAGATGTACCAAATATGAGTTATTTACAGAAAACCTAGGGAAGAACATCTAACTGAAACTGGAAATACAGGTATGCTGAATATTATCAGCATCCATTACTACCTTTTATTGTGCACTTTTAGGCTGCAGAGATTGGAAATTATATTTCCCACACTCCCTTGCATTCAGGTTGTGAATGTTAATTAGGTTTTACCAGCTAGATATATTAGCCAAGAAACTGAATGGAAAAGTAAGGCAAAAGTCATTTTCCTAAGGTTTTTAATAATAAGTTTTCTCTTATCAAACAAGGTTCTGGAAAGATCAGTGTATCCACGCTCCAGTGTCAAGTGCCAAAAGGCTACTGCAGAACTGGCTGTGGCCAGAAATTCTGTGTTCCAGTGCTGAGGCAACTGTGGGAGTGAGATCTTATCAACTCCTGGACCACAGCTATGGTACGGTGTTTCTGAATTCTAGTACCAGTAGCAGGGTAATTCTGAGTGTCCTGGCATCATTTGAAGAGGTTTAGCCTAGAGTTCATTCCTTCAGTCCTTCCAATAATCATTCAAGATTATAATTCCCCTTATTAAATTATTTTGTTTTAAGCTCCTAGAATAGTTTGTTTCCTTCACTGGACTCAGACTGATTCAGTCTCAATCGTATGAGAAAGTTCTTAAGAAAGTCAGATTTGAGAGCTGTTGATATTTAAGTGGCATATATATATGGACCCATAGAAGAGGAAAGACTGCTCATTACAGATCAAGAACTATCAACTTTACCCACAATCTGAAAACTGCCACACATCAGAGGCAAAGGAGTGATCAAAAAAGGAAAGTTGAAAAGGACTAGTCAGAAAAGAAAAGAAGAAGGTCCCTTATTGGCACTCATTAAATGTTTGTTGGAATGAATTATGAATAAAACACAGGAAAAGCTGGTAGAGAAAATGTAATCCAAGAGACCCCAGTTCTATCTAGGTATTACCATAGGAATATAATTCTGAAAATCACTTAGAAATTCTCAATTTCTATTTTCCTCTCGTTTCAACATAGCAAATAATATTCCCTCCAATACACTTTACAGGGCTTTGTGATGTTAAGGTAAGATGAAAATGGTTTAGGGATAATGTTACATAGATATATCAATATATATAAGTTGTTAAATGCAACAACTTAAAAAAAAAATTTTTTTTATTTTTATTTTTATTTTTTAATGCAACAACTTTAAAGAAAAAAAAGTGAGATCAACGAAAGTGAAAAATTTTCTGGACATAAGTTACAGACAAAATAAAAGTGGCTAATAAACATGAAAAAGAAAAGGCAGCCACTAGTAATGAAAGAAAAAGCATTACATTCACCCATCAAATTGCTAGCATTTTGCTGCTTTTACCCCCAACTCATTCTTTCTAGCAATAAGGAAATTGTCAGATAGGCACTTTCATGTACAGAGTTCAAAATTTAAGAGAAGTAATTTTTTAGATATACCAGGAACATTTAAAAAGTTCAAATTCATTGCCACTTATTAAAATTCTAACAATCTTTCCCCAAAAAAAAACCAGTAATTCAGGTAAAATTTTATGCAAAGGTAATCACTTTAATATCTTTATAATTATAGTAAAATCCTGGAAACAAGTTAAATATTCAACAGAATAGGTTAAAGTATATTCATTCAAAGAAACATTATGAAGCCATTAAAAATGTGTTGTGCATGGGAAACGAATATGGCTTAAGAGGTTCGGCGTCCGTCTACCATATGGAGGAACTGGGGTTTGATCCCCGGGACCTCCCGGTAAATAAAATAAATAAATAAATAAAAATGTGTTGTGAATATCCGATAAGGGTTTAATATCCATGATATATAAAGAGATTATACAACTCAGCAATAAAAAGACAAACTACCCAATTTAAAAATTGACAAAAGACTTGAAAAGACAATTATCCAAAGGAGAAATACAAATAGTGAAGAAAAACATGAAAAATTGTTCAACGTCACTAGTGATAGGGGAAGTGCAAATCAAAACTACAACGAGGTATCATTTCACTCCTATCAGACTAGCCGCTATTAAAAAGTCAGAAAACTGTAAATGTTGAATATGTGGAGAAGCAGAAACATTTACTCATTGTTGGTAGGAATGGAGAAGGGCACAGCCAATGTGGAGGACTGTTTGGCAGTTCCCATGGAAGTTAAATATAGAATTGCCACATGACCCAGTAATACCACTATTAGGTATATACTCAGAAGAACTGAGAACAGTGATGCAAACAGACATCTGCACTCTGATATTCACAGTGGCATTATTCATGACTGCTAAAAGGTGGAAACAATCCAGATTTCCATCAACCAATGAATGGATAAACATATTATGGTGTATACACAAAATGGAATATTACACAGCAGTAAGAAGAAATGAAGTTATGAAGCATATCACAACATCGATGAACCTGGAGGACACTATGTTAAGTGAAGCAAGCCAGACACAAAAGGACAAATACTGCATGACTGGGCTATTATGAAATATATTATGTAAACTCATAGAATTAATAATTAGAAGACAGGCCACCAGAAAATAGAATGAGGGTAGACAATGGAAAGCTGAGGGTTAATCTGTGCAGAATTAGTAAAAAGGTTGTTTGTAAATCTCTGGAAATGAATGGAAATGGTGTAAGCATGTCATGGTGTTTGTGACTAGCAGAGATATGGGTATGACAGTGGATGAAAGGGAAGTCTAAGGAAATGCATATTACTAGAAGGAAAACTAAAAACGGTAACATGGGACTGTATAGTATAGTGATAACTCATGTAAAATATGAATATGGGTGATATCGCACACACAAGAGTGTTTTACAAAATATAAATACAAATATAGTAGAAGGAAACAGAATGAGAGCTATGTGTGGAAGGAGAAGCATAGAGAGACTGAGAGGTGATGAATTTTGTTTGGTTGGTTTTTGTTTTTTTTTTATTAATGGAATAATGAAAATGACTGAAGTGATGAATGCAAAACTATGTGATTATACCAAATACCATTGATTGTACACTTTGGATGGATTTATGCTTTAATATGTATCAATAAAATTTTTTAAAAAAGAAAAGAAAAAATGCGTTGTGTATCAAAAAACATATAACATGGGGAAATAAAAATGTTAATTGAAATAATATGGGATTAAAGTTTTTTACAAGTGTATAGTAAAGAATTTAGACTAGAAGGACATCCACCCTAATATTATCAGTACTGTTCTTTAGATTTAGGACTCTTATTTTCTTTACACTTTTTTATTAAATTTTCTATTTTTTTTTTTTTTTAGAATCAAGAAAGAATCTTTCAAAAACACAAAATTACTTTAAAGATTTCAAGGTAAAAAAATTATAAAGTTTTTCAAAGAAAAGTTGAATAATGAACACTATACACTTGCACCACCAAGATTGAAATTTCTTGATATTCTACCATATTAAAATGAGAATATGAATGCAAACTTTTAACAGAAATAAATGTTTCACTTATTTCTCTGGAGTTGATTTTGTTGTTTTCTTTTTTTTGTCTATGGCTATTACATAACAAAGATTTTTAAACTCAAATTCAGACCAAAGAAAAAAAGTCTACGTTTTATAAGCAATTTGCAGTAAGCTTACTAGGCTTTCTAAGACAATTTGTTGTCTGAAAACCTCCAATCTGAGAAAGCACATAAATGATAATTTTTGCTAGTCACATGATTAAAGGGAAAAAATTAAAAAGTAATTTCTTATCTTCACATTTTTAAAGCAACAACTCTGGTACCTTAAAAATTTTTTTAAAGAGTTCTGAGAAGCAGATGTGGCTAAAGCAGTTGGGCCCAACAACCACATGGGAGGTTCCAGGTTTGGTTCCCAATGCCTCCTAAAGAAGGCAAGCAAGACAGCAAGCTGACATGAAGGGCAGTACAGTGAGCCGACAAAACAAGTTGACATAATGAGATGACCCAACGAGGAAACACAACAAGAGATACAATAAGCAGGGAGCAGGGAGCAGAGGTGACTCCCACATGGGAGGTCCCAGGTTCAGTTCCCGGGCCTCCTAAAAAAAAAGATGATGATGAGCAGACACAGAAAGCAGACAGTGAGCACAAATGGGGAGTGGGTGGGGATAATAAATAAATAAATTATATATATATATAAAGAGTTCTATCATATATGTCCAAAGGAATAAATTTACAATTATTCAATTAAAATGTATTGTACCTTTCTGTTTCTAATGTATCCACTATATATTGCTTCTTTATTTTTCTCCTTCTTCTCAAAATCTTCTTTAGAAAGCACAAGCTCATGAACATCTTGGGAATCTGCAGGTTTGCTTATCATCTGTGAAGTATTATAAGGAGTGCTTTAAAAATTCCAAACTTTTAAACCAATTAACATATTGAAAGAGAGTCAACTTCAAAATATTTTGATCAACTTTCACTGATTAGAAGAAATCTTTTTACTTACTCTGGCTGATTGTCCAACAAAGAAAACAGCCTGCTTGCCCCCAACACCAAAATAGGAAATATCACTATTTAAACTGCGTGGCACTGGTACTGGACGAACATATCCTGAATGATCACTGAAACAAACAATACGTTAAAGCAGTGGTTTTAAACAAGCTACTTAGGTGCCAAAGGACAATTTTATAGCACTTTTATTATTAATAAACTCATCCCCCACCAGATAACACTTCTATTCAAAGATTAAAGAATAAGAGCTCAAAGTCAAAGCATCACGTAGTCCAGTGGTTTTCAAAGTGTGGTTCCCAGATGAGCAGCATCAGCATCACCCAGGGACCTTAGGAAATGAAAATTCTTGGGTCCCACCTACTAAAGCAGAAAATCTCATCAAACTAAAGAAATATCCTTATCCTTATATGTCCTTATTGCCCCTAGAACTCTTCCTTCCAAATTGCTTGCTACCCCAAAACTTGTTACAAACTGTCTGAAGAATAACAGGATTAAAGCAGAAGAAAGTCTCATTTCCACGTATCATGACAGATGAAGAGCCACAAGGGAGCCTCCCACTGTACCATGATGACACTCTAGAGAGAAAGCATCACTGGTCACTAATCATAGGTAAGGTCTCTAGGGACAGCATTTCCACTATCAGGAATAAAAAGAATTGGGGTGAGGCTGGAACCACTTTTAACTCTATGGAAAAGTTAAAGAGCAGATGTGACAGATATGGAGAGAATTACAAAATTGGAACATATATCCAAAGAACTTACCCATAAGAAACAATGAAAGAAAAGGAGATGAAAAATGTCCAAGTGAAATTAAACAACATGAAAGACTAAAGGAAAATATCTAAAAAGTTTAAATGTAGTTATAAAAAGGGAGGACAGAAAGACAAACAGCTACAATATTCTCGAACCAATGAAGAAATGGCTTCACATATCCACAAAGATAAAATATGCCCAAACAGGACAAGTAAAAGAAATCAACATCATAGGGAATACCAGAAACAAAAAGAAGAACTAGAAAACAGGCTGACAGATACAACAGGATAGCAGGCTTTAACAGCAGTAAGACAGTACTATATTACCGTCAAAGTGCCCAGAGAAAATGTGACAATCTAGAATTGTGAACTAGAGCTAAGTAAAGAATTAAGAGATAAAAACTAAGGGAATCTAGCACCAAGAGATGTACTCTAAAAGAATATTCCTACAAGCACAAAAGGACAATAGGACAATATAATATGGTAAATACAAAGGCAATTTTTCAAAATCATATGTAAGATTTTCATTAAAGTATATGGTTGGTGAAAAGTGTTATGTATAAATTGTGGTATTTTTAAAAGGTCAGAATTAAAATACTGGACAACAAAAGCATTAATTTTGGAAGGAAGTAATCAGAGCTAAAGTGTTCCAAAGTCCTTAGTTTAGGGCAAGGAGATACTTTTTTAAACTTAAAGTCTAGAGGGTGTGGAGTTGTTTTTTTTTTTTTGGAGTAATGGAATTGTTCTGGAGTTTTTGTGGTGATGGATGCATAACACTGTGATTATGCTAGGGGCCATTGATTTTGCACTTTGGATAGATTGTATAGTATGTAAATATATCTTAAAACTGTTTTTAAAAAAGCTTGAAGTTATACAAGCATTTTAAAATTTCAAGGACAATCAGGAAAAAGAATACATAAATTCTAAAATATTAAAGAGGAAAAAGGGAAAGAACTAAAAGAGCAACTACAAAAACTCAAAATGAATTGGGGAAAAAAGGCAAAAAATGAGAACAGAAAAACAAGAATAGAATAAAAATATTTTAAATGGTAAAGCCCCCAAACTTAAATAGCAATAATCAAAACAAACACAAATGGACAATACTGAAAAGACAGGACACTGTAATACCAGACCTACTAAACCACAAAGCACACAATAATTGCCTTCTTGGAGACCAGGAGAAACTTCATTCATGATTCTCTAGAGCCTAGAACAATGCCTGGCACACAATAGGTGCTCATGAGAAATCTGTGTGAGTTCATATGCAAAATGAGGTGGATGCCAACGTGAATGTGCCCTGGGAGGTCTCTCATTTTGTCAGAGTCTGAAAGGAGTCTTAGGCTCAAAAACCACTCAATACAGTCACCTGAAATTCATTTTAAATCATGTGAAGAACGGCTTGTTCTAGTGATGGGGAACAGCCACACCTTGGCATCTCGAATGATATACATGTTAAGAATCACTACTTGCCACAATTTTCTCCAGCTGGAAGTATCCACTCTCTTTCTACCAGCATGGCAACATCCTCACAGTACTGCACTCAGGGAACTGAGAACAGCCAGATACCTCAAAGCAAATGTGCTGAGCTGCTGGCCATCCCGAAAGAGCTAGGAAGAGATCAGACCCACCTACGCAGGGACCAAGAGTGCAATGATGAGACTAAAATGAGGCGTCATTCACGCTAAAGGACTGGTTCAGGAGTACTTAGCTGAAATAGGACAGAATGCCAGCTCCTAGCCACCTTGTTGGCTTTGAAGGCTTTCCATCTTTTTACAAGAAGTTACAGTTCATCTCCCCTGTTCAGATGAAACTCATTTTCAATGTTAACAGTTTGTTTTTATTTCTCCCTTTTTCCCTCTCATGGCTCACTAGGCTCTGAACCTACAGATTTTAAGAGTGATCACGAAAAGATTTTTGCAGTTGATTAGGATTTGTGTTTTACGTAGTTATGAAGTACCCAGGTTTTTTGTTTTGGTTTTGGTTTTCTCCTTTAGCATTGATAGAAAAAAATATATGAAAAAGTTACCTATCTTATATCAAACTAGTTTGCCTCCAAGATAACAGTATCTCACTTGAATCTTCTCTTGAAGACATTTATGTTACCTAAATTGTTCTTTGTTCCTTTTTAATATGCTAATACAACTCTAAAGATTCTGTTTTTTAGTAAATACTGACAGCACACTTTACTTACTACTTACACACATGTCCTAGTCTGGCATGTGGTGTAAACTCTGCTTAATATAACTTTTTTGTTTAAGCATTTGCTTAACAATTAGTGCTTTTAAGTCAACTAAAAAGTGCACAAGTTATTAGAGATACAAACACATGTATTTATGAATAAAAAAAAAAAAGTGCACAAGTTATAAATACAGAAGAGCAACCTATCATACCTAATAAGGACCCCCAAAATTTTCATACTGAGACTATATGTAGATTTCAGTTCTGTGTTTCCTGTAACTTGATCAAAATGTCTGGGGAAAAAAAATGACTAAAACTGTTTACTTGATGTAATAATAAAGCTTATTTTCATTTTAAAAAACCCAAAGCACCTGCCCTTTCACAAGAAATATACAAAACTATCACCACATAACACACACATACAAACTCGCCCCCGCAAGATACAAATACAAGCCTGCCCTAACAAAATACAAATGTCTCCGCAAAACACACACTCATATACACAATGCCTCCCCCCACACAATCATGTACACAAATATAACACTCTCCACACAACATGCACGCACACAGTCCACCCAACACTCACATACACCTGACCTCAGAAAACACACACCAGTGATAAAAAGAAAAAAATACAAAAAAAGAGAGCTACGATACATATTCAGGTGCAAAGAATGACAGCTTATTTCTTATCATAAACTATATTAGACAGCAGAAAATGAAACAACATCTGTAAAGTGCTGAAATATTTTAAAAAGTCAATCTAAAGTTCTACTCAGCAAAAGCATCTTTAAAGAATTAGAAGAATAAAAACTTTTTCAGATGTACAAGAGCTAAAAAACAACAACAAAAAAAAATTCATCAAAGAGCAGACCCGAGCTATAAAAAAATGTTAAAAGTAGAACTTTAAGAATGAAAATAATGTCATATACAAATATGGATTTACACAAAGGAATGAAGAGCACCAGAAATGGCAAATACATGGGTAAATATAAAGCAATTTTCTTATTTTTAAAATTTCTCTATAACATAATTACTTAAAATAACAGCATACTCTGAGATGTATAATATATTTCAAAGTAAAATATATAAAAACAAAAGCACAAAGGCTGAGATGGAATAAAAGGAAGTATAGTGTTGCTATAATACTTATACTTAAGTAGTATATTATTATTTGATGTAGACTGTGATAAAGATGAATACTATGAATTCTAAAGTTACCAGGAACAACAGAACAGTTATAGTTAATAATCCAAAAAGGAGAAAAAATGGAATTTCACATAGGCAGAAAATACTCAATCTAAAATAATGCAGAACAAAAGGTTTAAGGGGAACAAAAAAACAGGCAAGACAAATAAAAAACAGGTAAGATGGTAAATTCAACCCAAACATGCCAATAATCATATTAAATGTAACTGGTCTATAATCCCAATAAAATGTCAGAGATTGTCAAGCTGTAAGCCACAACTATACATTGCCTACAAGAAGTCCTCTTTAAATACATACAATAGAGTAAAAGGAAAAGATTGGAAGATTTAGGGAAGTGGATGTGGCTCAAACAGTTGGGCACCTGCCTACATGGGAGGTCCCAGCTCGGGTCTCAGTGCCTCCTAAAGAAGATGAGCAGACACCGCACCCATAGCAATGAGCTAGATGCCTCAACAAGCAGACGCCTAAACAAGCAGATGCCACAAGCCAGCAGACATTGCAGCCCATGGGGAGCAGATGAGGCTCAGACTGTTGGGCACTCACCTCCCATGTGGGAGGTCCCAGATTCAGTTCCTGGTGCCTCTTGGAGAAGGCAAGCAAACAATGAGTAGACAGATTAGAGAATCATCTGGGTGGAGGGGGGATTAAAAAAAAAAAAAAAAGATTTACCATGGTAACTCTAATGAGAAGAAAGCTGGAGTGGCTATATTACTAGACAAAGTAGATTTAGAAAAAGGGAATATCACCAAGAAATGAAGAACAATGAAACAAGCAAGTAAGTGGGCAAATAAAATACACTATATATCTCCTCTCGTGTCTTTTAAATTATATTAGACTGCTGAAATCAAAATAACACTGTCTGATGTGATGCACTATGTATGTAGAGGCAATATTTATGAGAATTAAATTATAAATGGGAAAGAGTAAAGGGACCCAAGTGGTGCTAAGGTTCCTACAATTCACTTTAAATGGTAAAATACCCATACTAGTAGACTGTGATAAGTTATGTATGTACACAGTGATCGCTAGTGCACCCAATGGTAAAATAAAAAACAAAATATATAAAGAAGTATACTACAAAACACTGTAAAGAAAATGGAATACTAAAATATGTTCAAGTAACCTACATAAAGGTCAGAAGAGAGAAGTAAAAAACAAAGGAAACAAACAAAACAAATGATAAAATGACAGATTTAAGTCATAACATATCAATAATTACATTAAATATTATCTAAATACACCAAATAAAATTGCCAGAGTGGATAGAGGAAAAAAAAAAAAAACTCAACTATACACTGTATTCAAGAAACTCTCTCAAATATAATGACTTAAGTAGGTTAAAAGAAAACCAATGAGAAAGGATACACTGCACAAACATGAATGAAAAGAAGACGGAATAGCTATACTAATATCAGATAAAATACATTTCAAAGCAAGAAAAATCACGAGAGACAAAGAGCAACACTACATAACGATAAAGGAGTTAATTCACCAAGAATTCATAATAATCATAAATGTGTATCCATCAAAAAGATCTTCAAAATACATGAAGCGGAGGAGTGGATGTGGCTCAAGCAGTTGAGCACCTGTTTCCCACATGGGAGGTCCTGAGTTCAGTTTCCAGTGCATCCTGGAAACAAAACAAAACAAAAGCAAACAACAAGCAAATAAACAAAAAAACCAACTCAGGGGGCCGATGTGGCTCAGTGGTTGAGTACTGGCTTCCCACATATGAGGTCCAGAGTTCAATCCCTGACGCCAGTACCTCAAAAAATAAATAAACTGAATGAAAGTGAAAATACAGCATATCAAAACCATGTGGAATGCAGCTAACATAGTTCTTAGAGGAAAATTTATAGCACAAAGTGTTCACATTAGGAAAAAAAAAAGTTAACCTAAGATTCTACCTCAAGAAACCAGAAAAGAAATAAAATAAATCCAAAGCGAGTAGAAAGAATAAAGAGAAATCAATGAAATTGAAAGCAGAAAAAAACACAAAAAAAATTTATTTAAAGCAAAGTCTCATTTTTTTTAAAACTATCAAAAACTGTATGCTAATAACAGAAAATTTAAAAGAAATGTATTAATTCTGAGTAAACTGTAACTTACCAAAACTTAATAAAAAATAGAAAGGCTAAATATTCTTATAACACAAACAAATCAAAGCAATAGTTAAAAATTCCTCCCACAAAAAAAAATAAACCACTAAAAAACAAAGAAAATTAAAAAAAAAAAAAAAAAAAAAAAGCCCAGACCCAAATAGTTTTATAGGTGGAGGTGGTAGAGTATAAATTAGTTCAATCATTTGGAAAATAATTTGCCTTTACCTTGTAAACTGGAACATTCATCTTTACAAGCCATACATTCCCTCCTACACATACTCTGAAAAAAAACTTTTGCATTTCTGTACCAGGAAACATATATAAGACTATTCAGACATAATGTTCACAATTCCTAAAACTTGGAAAAAAGTCACATGATCAGAGACTGGAGTCTGGATAAATATACTGTGATTTCTTTTTGGTATATAAAAAGGATATTATATGATAATGAAAAGGGACTAGATACACACAAGGATGAAATCTTAGTAGCCTCATATTAAGTAAAAATGTAAATCCCTTGTAGACCATCATATAATGATTTCCCTTTTCATAAAATTTAAAAACAAGCAAAATTAGATATATACTTAAAAAAAAAAAAAGGAATACAGAATTCAGGATAGTGGTTAACTTTGGCGGGAAGAGAGGAAAAGGAATAAGGGAGGAATACAGAGATATAAGTTACTGGAAATGTTCTAGTTCTTGGTTTGAGTGGTAGATTCTGTTTGTCCACTTTATT
>JAKSZT010053813.1:9436373-9639443 GCA_026826555.1 Tolypeutes matacus
GGGGCCTCCCATATGGTAAACAGGAGCCCTACTGATTGAGCCACAGCCGCTTCCCAGGAGGAAGGATTCTAAGACTTCAGTTACTATGGCAATACTTCAAGAAAGAGTCTGAAAATACCTTCTCCTATATTCTCCTTCAAATACTTAGGGAATTATACAAAATTTAAGGAGGAAGAAGCTCACTGATAAAATACAACACATATATACTTTAATTCAAAACTCAAGAACTCTATTCTTGGATTGGAAGTGGGCACTCTCACAATTACCAGGCAATAAGTCGTCTTTTTCATACCAAACCATCCATGAAAACCTAACTTAGGCAACAACCCTATCACAGAAAATAATGTTACTCAGTACAGATTTCAAGTGAGCCTTAGACTTGTGTGAAAAAGCCCCAGAAAGTTCCTATAGCCACACTCAAGGTCTATGTAAGTATCTCTTCATGAAGCTGAATAAAAGTAAAAAAAATAATCTAAGACTCTAAGAAAGAATTCTGTAGCACAGAAACAGTCCTCTAGGTAATTAAGAAAGTTATCTCCCTTGGGAATAAATTTAGATCACAGTATAAAAGCATTCCAGAAAATTTATCATTCATATTCTTGGTAAAATATAAAAGGACACTATATGTTTATGTAACAAGGAGAAACAAAATCTGCATGCATGGAAACAACACATAGGAGTTCTTGGGGGGAAAAAAGAAGGAAAAGGGTTAAAATGGCAAATTTTACGTCATATGTATGCTCCTGCAATAAAATTAAACAAAAAATAAAGTCAACAAAATGAACTGGAACGTAAAATTAACTCCAATAAAAATTTTATGGAACCATCTTAAAAAAAAAAAAAAAAAAAGAGTTGTTCAAAGTAATAAAAAGTAAATGATGGGGGACGGATGTGGCTCAAATGGTTGGGCGCCCGTCTCCCATATGGAGGGACCCGGGTTTGATCCCCAGGACCTCCTGGTAAAAAAAAAAAAAAAAAAAAAAAAAAAAAAGTAAATGACACAAGAGAGATGATCAAATTAGTATTTTAAAAAGCTGAAAACAATACAAGTGATTTCCAGGAAACAGAGTGAATATATATTTATATGTCACTACCTCAAATCCATCAAAGGAGGGAAAAAAAACAACACCACCAAAATGAAGAAACTCTACCTCTAACAAAACTGACAAATGGCCACAGATGCCTATTAGAGCCTCTGGAACAACTCTGCCAGACTCAATGGAAATGACCAAATTAAAGTACCATGCCTAAACATTACATCCTAAATTCAAATCTGTTCAAGTAAGTAAATGGAGTTCAGAAAGATCCTCTTAATTTGCAGGAAAATACTGAAGATAAAGTAGCTCTTTAGGGAAATTAGAGAAAATCTTCTTGGGGTCTAGGTCTAAGTAGGTCCCTGCCCCTACAATCTAAAAATGGCATAGGAAGTAGAATCATGTCACATACCAATTCTATTTAAAAAAAAAAAAAAATGGCTCCCTGAGTCAAAAGAGACTGGCAAGTTGGAAGTGCAGAAAGTAGCACTGGGGGACGGGTGTGGCTCAAATGGTTGGGCGTCCGTCTGCCATATGGAGGGACCTGGGTTTGATCCCCGGGGACCTCCCAGTAAAATAAAAATATATATATATAGAAGGCGCATGGGCTGCCAGGCTTTGTGTGCCGGTGAGCCGCCAGGCCCCAGGAGCCATGCAGCAAGATGATGACGTAACAGGAGAGAGACGCAGGAGAGAAACAAGATGAGATGCTCTGAAAACCAGGAACAGAGGTGGCTCAGGGCACAGGACACCTCTCTCCTACATCAGAGGTCTCCAGGATCGAATCCTGGTGAAGACTGGAGGAGGAGGATGAGAAGAGAAGGCAGGAAACAGACACAAAGAATTGCCCAGCAAATGGACACAAAACAGCAAATGGGGAAGGGGGGGGTTTAAAATGGACAAAGTAAATAATAAATCTTTAAAAAAAAAGAAAGTATTTACCCAGATGTTCTTGCCTTTGTAAAAACATATTTGTTCTTCATAACTCAAACTACAGTAGTAAAACTCAACACATTATAAATATTGCCTTATATTTCACAAGGTTGTATTTTAAAAACTAGACTTTTAAGCTTTAAATAATATTGTCATTTGAGTAATTGTGATGATTATGTGTTTATAATAGGGACATATATATGTAGGTATTGCAAAGTTAAAAATTAATGTTTAAAGATTTATTTTATTTTTATTTATCCCCCCTGCTCTTTGTACTCGCTGTGTCCATTTGCTGTGCGTTTTTTTCTGTCTGCTTGTCTCCCTTTGTTGTGTCATTCTGCGGATTTTATTTTGTCTATGTCTTTCTGAATTTTTATTTCCAAGGACTCTTTAGATATATAAAAATTATTAATGAATTAATTCAATTTTGTGAAAAGCCCAAGGTCTCAAAGTTAGAAATTCTAGAAAATTTATTGAAGTTGATGAAAAATGATAAAATTATTGTTCATATTAAGAATCTGTCAGAGAAATATTACATATTGAAACTTCACCCAGTATTGTGCAATATTGCCTGAGGCTTATGAGAATCAATTTTATAAAGACAGTAGTTATTTAAATTTTAATTTACAATTTCATTTTCATAAATGTAAGTTCAAGTAATAATAACTTACCATATATAGACAGTGTAAGAAATTGAAGACATTCTATTTTATTTAGTCTTTTTGCTTTGGGGAAAAAAAAAAAAAAAAAAAAAAAAAAAAACAAAATCTTTCTTGATTCCACTGTGGTAAACTCAGAAATAAGAAGCAACTGTGTGTTTTAATCCATATTTTCACAAAACTATTTAGTTTATTTAATGCGATTGACTTGATTAGAAATATTAAAGAAGTTGCACTTAAATATTTAAATTGTTTCTTTATATTTATTTTATTAGGTAATATTAAAACCCTCTAAATCTTGGTTATAAGTTTTAGTGCACAAGGATTTCCTAGAACCTTTTAATGACTACCAATTATTGACCTCTGTTGAGTTGTATATCTTTGTTCTTTATCTTGTACCTTAGTTGGGTTATTGAGGCCATTGAATTTGTTCCATTTTCCATTTTCCTATCTAAAATCTTTTTTAAAAATTATATAAAGAAGAAGGAATGTTATTAAAATTCATGTTAATAAATTATTTGTTTTTACCTGTTAAAAAAAAAAAAAAAAAAAAAGAAAGTAGCACTGACCTAACAAGCAAAAGGCCTGTGTATGATGATCTGGGCTCCCACCAAGATGGTCTGCTTGGTATAAAGCAAAAGATATCTAACCCTTTCCATCTTCCTTCCTAATGAAGTCTTTGGGGAAGAGGACTCAACAGATTCAATATGATAATGCCCAAAAATAACACATCTGAATTATGGTCACCCAGTTGACCTAATGTCACACCTCTTTCCACCACAAAATAATTTATCACACAAGATTACAATAATGTTCCAGGTATTCAATTTAAATTCTAAGACAGTGATAATAATAGTGCCCAAGTTATTAGGGAAGTTCCTAGGTTCATCTAATTTTCTGCATCTTGAGAGGAGTTTGAGTTACACAGGTATATGCATTTGTCAAAAATCATAAATAGAGCACTTCCAGAATGGCAGAGTAAGGACTTCCAAAAATCCACTCATCGATAAAAGCAAGGAGAACACAGGAAAAATTATCAAAAATCAGTTTTTTCAAAACTCTGGAAATGAACCAAAGGCTTACAACTACCCGAGGAGTGTTTAAAGAAACACAGTTCAATCTCAATAAGAACAGTGAGCTTAGTGGTATTTTAACTTATCCCGTTCCCCTCTCACCAGCTCTACAGTAGTCTTGAAAACTGACAGTCCCGCAATCATAGTGTAAACCAGTAGCGTCACAGTCATTGGAAGGGCAAAATGGGTTTGGAGTTCCCCAGAGTCCCATCCCTAGACAATTGTCATTTTTGACCTGTCTGGCTGGTGACCTAACTCAGACCTTGCTTAATGTGAACAGCTCTTCCCTTGGGGCATTTGTTAAAAACAATCAGCAGCAAATTTGAGTCTTCATGTTTATCTGAGTGAAAACAGTTGGGGGGTGGGGGAACAATCTGACCAAAAACTTATAAGAAAAAGCTGGGAAATGAAAGGTCCATAGGGGCTTCTAAAAGCTCCAACATATTCATGGAAATCAAAATAGTCACACACACACGAAGGATTGTATGCATGTTCAAGAAAGATCTGAGAAGGCCCTGATCTCTCATGTCTGGCAGACCTTGAGGATCTGTGCAATCAAGAAGTGAAGGCAAAGGCAGATTTGTAAACTGTCTGCTGGAGCACTCTGAAACAGATGAATCAAATGAAAATATGTCCTAATATGCACACAGTGCCCCTCAGCAAAAGCTGGAAGACTTAGTGATTCAAGACATTTAAGGAAATCTTTGCCCAATGATTAGCTGTCCACTAAGCTGACCAAGCAGACACTTCAATGGAGACAAATCACAAGATAACAAACATTACAGAACTAGTTCCAATAAGTCATGACAAAAACAACAAACAGAAGTAACAACAAACCCTGGTGAGGGAGAGGAATCTGATTTCTACAGTTGCCACAAAAAGTTATTTAAACTGTCCCATTTTCAGCAAAAAAAAAGACATGCAAAGAAACATTAAAGTATGGCCCATACACAAGAACAAGAACAGTGAGATATGGGACTTATTAGACAAAGACTTTAAATCAGCTATTTTAAATATATTCAAAAAACTAAAGAAAACCATATCTAAAGATCTAAAAAGAAGTATAAGAGCAATGTTTCACCAAATAGAGAACATCAATAAAGAGACAAAAATTACAAAAAAGTGCCTAATATAAATTTTGGAGCTGAAAAAAATAAAAATGAAAAATTTATTTAAACAGCAGATTTGAGCTGGAAGAAGAACAAATCAGTTAACTTGAAGGCAGGTTGACTGAGATTATTCAACATGAGGAAGAGAAAAAAAGAATGGAAAAAAATGAAGAGCTTCAAGAATCTGTGAGACAACATCAAGTGTTTCAATATATACACAATAGGAGTTCTGGAAGGAAAGAAGAAAAAGAATATTTCAAGAAACAGTAGACAAAAACGTCCCATATTTGATGAAAAAACATTAACCTACACATCCAAGAAGCTCAATGAACTCTAGGTAAGATAAATTCAAAGAAATTTACACCAAGACACATTATATTCAAAATGTCAAAGACAAAGCCACAATCTTCAAAGTAGCAAGAGAAAAGGGACTCTTCATGTTCGAGGGTAAGATTAACACCTAATTTCTCATCAGAACTATGTAGGCCAGAAAGCAGTAGCATGACATCAAGTCATGCTACTGCTTTCAGCAAGTCTTTCAGCAAGTGCTGAAAGAAAAATACTACCAACCGAGAATTTTTTATTCAGCCCAAGTAGTCTTCAAAAGTAGAAGAGGGGAAAAAAAAAAAAAAAAAGTGAAGGTGAAACTAAGTTATTCCCAAGATAAATGAAAACTGAGAGAATGTGTTACCGCAGACCTGCCCTTCAAGAAGTAATAAAGGGAATTTTTCAGGCTGAAACAAAAGGGCAGTGGAAAGTAACCCAAATATACATGAAGAAATAAGGAGCACCAGTAAAAAGGTTAACTACATAAATAGAAAAAATAGTTTAACTGTATTTTTAGTTTGTAAGGTTTTTTTTTCTTTTTTAATCTCTATTTAATTTAAAAGACAACCACAGAAAGCAGTAAGAATAAAACTATGTTGATGGGACCATAATGTATAAAGATATAACTTGAATAGCAATAATAACACAAGAGTGGGAAGGGGAATGAAGCTACACAGAAGCAAAGTTTTTGTTTACTGACATTAATCCAAACTAGACTGTTATACATTAAAATTGTAACCTCTAGGTAACTGCCCCCCCAAAAAAACTCAAAAAACTATAGCAAAAAAAAAAAAAAGAGGAATTAAAATGGCATGCTAGAAAATATCTATTTAACACAAAAGGCAGCATTAATGGCAGACTGGAGGAACAAAAAGACATAAGAAAACAAATACCAAAATAATTGATGTAAACCCTACTTTATCAATAAGTACATAAAATGTAAATGGATTAAATATTCCAATCAAAAGGCAGAGAATGGCAGAATGGATTTTAAAAAAAGAAAAACAGTCCGACTTTATCTATCAGAGACACAAATGTTCAGAGCAGCATATTCATAGGAACTGCAAAGTAAAAACAACACAAATGCCCAACATCTGATGGGTAAACAAAATGTGGAATATCCATACAAAGGAATATTATTTAGCCACAAAAAGGAATGAAGTACTGATGATATATGCTACAACATGGATAAACCTTGAAAATATTATGCTGACTGAAAGCAGACATAAAAGACCACATATCTTATAATTCCATTTATATAAAATGTCCAGATACAAAACCATATAGACAAACAAGTAGATTAGTGATTGTCAGGGGCAGGTAAGAGGGGGAAATGAGGAATACCTGAAAATGGCTAATGGGTTTCTACTAGAGTGATGAAAAAGTTCTGGACTTAATTAAGAGTGATGGTTGTACCACTTCATGACTATACTAATAATTACTGGATTGTATACTTTAATTGGGTAAATTTTATGTGAATTATATCTCAATAAAAACTAAATTCAGTGAAGATAAGATAGATATGAGCATTTCACTGAAATTGTGAGCAATTCAGGAAAGGAAAATGTTGAATTCTAGATAATGATATCAATACCTAATATTAGGAGAAACTATACTGATATCTGTAATTTATTTCGAACTGCATCAAAAATAAGATGAACTAATGGTTGGTGGGATAGATATATATGTGGTAAACAACTGCCAATGGCAGATTATATGGGTTTATGGGTATATTCTCTGAAATTTCCATTTTTCTGTATGTTTAAAAACATTCATTAAAAAATGTTCAGGAAAAGAATGGTGCTCAAGAAAAACTCAGATGCAGACTGTGGACCATTCTATGAGAAAACTATCTTGAACTCTAAGGAGGAAAAAAAAAAGGGGGGGGTCATGAAAGATAGAAAACATAGGAAGTTACCAGAGAAGAAGAAGACTACACATGACAACTGAAAATTTTCTTGGATATGATAATGGTATTATGGTTATTTATGAGAATGTCCTTGTTCTCAGGAGATACAGGCTGCAGTATTTAGGAATGAAATGTTGTCTGCAATTTATTTATTTATTTATTTAGATTTATTAACATCCCACCTCACCCCACCCCATTATTTTTGTGCTCGCTGTGTGTTCTTCTGTATCCACTTCTCTTTAGGCAGCACCGGGAACTAATCCTGGGACCTTCTGGAGTGGGAGTGAGGTGCTCAATCTCTCACCACCTCAGCTCCCTGGTCTGCTGCATCTCTCCTCTGTGTCTCTTTTTGCTGTATCATCTTGCTGCACCAGCTCTCTGCGCGGGCCAGCAATCCGTGTGGGCCAGCTGGCCGTAAGGGCCAGCTTGCCTTCACCAGGAGGCCCCAGGAACCGAACCCTGGACCTCCTATATGGTAGATGGGAGCCCAATCGCTTGAGTCACAGCTGCTTCCCTGCAATTTACTTTCAAAGGAGTCGGGAAAAAAGGCAGTATGCATGTGTGTGTATGTATGTAGACAACAAATGTGACAAAATGTTAACAATTGATCAATCTACTTGAAGGTCCTACTACTGTACTTTCAACTTATCTGCTAGTTTAACATTTTTCAAAGTAAGAAAGGTGGGAAGAGAGGTTAGTTACTCAGGTGGAATGAGAGTTATGAAGAATACTGCCAAATTAGGCCTCTGATCTCATCTTCTCTATCCGCCCCTCCCCTTCACATAGTATGCTCTACCACACTGGTTTTCTTTCTGTTCCTGAAACAAAGCAAGCTTGTCACAATTCCAGAATCTTTGACTTTGCTGGTATAACTTCTACTTGGAATACTACTTCCTCAGATCTTTGTTTGGCTGCTACCTCTTAATCATTCAAGTTTCAACTCAAATGCAACCTCCTCAGAGAGGTCCTCTTCTCCAAACCCCCTTAGCTAAAGGAAAGTCCCATCACCTCTACCATTTAACTCTATTTTTTTCTTCACAGCAATAATCAGTAACTGAAATTAAATGTATTTTTTGTGTTTACCTCTGTTTCCCTTTCCACTAATACGTAAACTACAAACTTTTAAATTGAACCTAAATGTTTAGGGAAATTTTAATTTCTGGTAAATTGCTGTTGCTGGTTTCAGTCCTAACTTTAAAGGTAATTAGTCAGTTGTTTTAGGTCTTACGTGTTTGTACTTGGTTTTCAGCCCAGTTCCAGTCCCTTGATCCACTCTAATTTCTGTCCATATCAAGTGATCACCATGTCCCACCCCACCCCCAACTTCTACTCCTATAGGAAAAAATTCAGTTGCTTTACTGCTTCTACTTGAGTTTTTACTGGATACAAAGATGGATGTCATAGGAAGCAGTCTGTGGAAGAAAGTTTGTATTGTGCTAAGGTCAGGAGAAAAATCAAAGTTCCATCAAACCAGCTAAGATTTAATTTTATTTTCATAAACCATAGACTCTTCTTCACTTCTTTCTACTCTTCCACCCAATTTAACGATCTTTTTCTGATTTTTTAGTCCTGTTTACCACTAGTTCTCCTTCCTTTCTCTTCTACCTAATATTTTCTATATTATGCTATATCCTGTCCTTAGACTACAAAAGACAGGGGTCTTTGATTTCTCTATGGCTGTTTTATAAATCCTTGGAAGCAATTGTGTCATAAAATAATGAAAAATAAAATGGTTATATAAGGGGGAGGATGTGGCTCAAATAGTTGGGCGTCCGTCTGCCATATGGAGGGATCTGGGTTCGATCCCCGGGACCTCCCGGTAAAATAAAAAATATAGAGAGAGAAGGGGCATGGGCTGCCAGGCTTTGTGTGCTGGTGAGCTGCCAGGCCCCGGGAGCCATGCAGCAAGATGATGACGCAACAAGAGAAAGACGCAGGGGAGAGACAAGCGAGATGCTCCGAAAGCTCCAGAAGCCAGGAGCCCCGAGGTGGCGCAGGCGGCAGAATACCTGTCTCCTACATCGGAAGTCTCCAGGATCGAATCCTGGTGAAGACTTGGAGGGGGAGGATGAGAAGAGATGGCAGGAAACAGACACAGAGAATTGCCCAGTGAATGGACACAAAACAGCAAATGGGGAAGGGGGGTTTAAAATGGATAAAGTAAATAAATAAATCTTTAAAAAAAAAAAAAAAAATATGGTTATATAAAAGAGTTTGAGGGAAGTGGATGTCACTCAACCAATCAGGCACCGCCTACCACGTAGGAGGTCCTGGGTTCGGGTCCCAGTGCCTCCTAAAGGAAGACAAGCAGACGCTGCCCCGCCACAATGAGCAGATGCCACAAGCCAGCAGACACCACAGCCCATGGAGAGTGGATGTGGCTCAGGCCATTGGGCACTCACCTCTCATGTGAGAGGTCCTGGGTTCAGTTCCCGGTGCCTCCTGGAGAAGGCAAACAAACAATGAGCAGACAGATAAGAGAACCATCGGGGGTGTGGGGGGTATAAATAAAGAAAAATAAAGTAAATAAATAAATCTTTGGGGGTAAAAAAGAGAGTTTGAAGTTAGGAAGAGAACTAAACTAATGGTAGCTAATATTTATTGATTGTTTACCACATGCCAGGCTTTGTCCTAAGGATTTTACATGTACTGACTCACTTGATCTTCACAAAACCTTTTATGAGGCAATATTTGCATTTTACAGATATAGAAATTGAGTCACAGAGAAATAAAGTAACTTGGCCAATGTCACACAACTAGTAAGTGGCAAGGCTAGGATTCAAACTAGGCCGAATGATTCCAGAACCCTTATTCTTCAGATACTGCCTCTCAAAATGATACTGTATGTCTTTGCAAATTCAATGAAAATTCTGAGGGTGCTGAAATTTCAGAATTGAGAAGGCAAATGTGCTAACTATATTAATTTTAATACATTATTGAGATTGATCCTTAAATTTGGCGGACATTCTGTAACAAAGCAAAGGGCAAAACAGGGATATGAATAAGCATGAACTACTTAAGAAGAACACCAACAGATTCTTCCCAAGTATGGTATCTAAAGTATAAAATTCAGCTAAAAACATCAAGACTACGGGGTCACTCTTTTTACTAGAATTCAGTTCATATCCCAAGGACCTACTTCTGATACAAAACTCCTGAATAGATTTTATTCAGACAGTTGTTAATGTTTCCTGACACAAGGCCCTGAAAGAAGAACACTTTTGAGCACCACAGAAATACAGGCAGTTCTGTAAACATTTGGCAAGGGGTATCAGGTGATTTTTAAAACCTATTTAAAAAACATTCTACTTCTCTAGAGGCTACACAGGTTTCACCAAACTTTAATAAGGAAAGGGAGAAAGTTCCAAATACCAACCAATCAACTCCTACAGACTTTAGGAAATACAAAAGAACTGTTCAAAGTATATAGTGATCATAACAATTTTATAATATAAAAATCTAAATAAGATGTTTATAACATCAAATACACTCTCATATAACACGTGTATCTAAAGGCACATTAAAGTTTATATCTTTATTAAAATATAAAACTACCCATTAAAAAAAAACCAAAAAACAGTGAATAAGGTTTTCTAACCTTTCAAAGTCACCTTGCCTTGTAAATTTTGACAACCTATACACAGCCCAGTTGTTAAGCTGTTTAGAGGTCATTCCTCTTCCATTATCTACCACTGCAACGGCAGGTTTTCCTTGAGCTTCATCAAAAAGCTATGAAACAAAATAAGTTCAAAAAGACAGGAGAAGTCAAATCAATATTAAAGCCACGAAAATTTAAATATGGAAAAAGTGTTTCTACTGGCTCACTCACACTTTGCTGGTGGAAGTATGAATCAATTTAACTTTGTGAAAAGCACTTCAACTATATGCATCAAAAGCCTTAGAATTCTGCATTATCTTCAACCCAAAAATTCCATTTCTCAGACTTTAGCTTAAGGAAATAATCAGAGAGATGGAAAAAGACCTATAAGGATATTCATCATCCCAGTATTGCTGCCAAAGGCAAAAATATAGAAAAAATTTAAATGTTCTACAATAGAAGACTGATTACTAATTTGTATTACAGCTGATAAACTACTCTTCAGCAGTGAAATACAATATCGCAAAATATTAATGATACAGAAAATATTTACAAGGTATTATTAAGGGAAAGTAGATTACAAGAAAGAAAACATACAGCATGATCACACAATTGCATACATAAATGCATAGAAAAAGAGAAATTTTTACTAATGGACGAAGATAATTATTTCTACATTTAGTTTATTTTTATTTTCTAATTTTTCTCCAATGAACTTATAGTACTTTTATACAAGGAAAGTTATATTGCTTTATATCATTTTCTTACCAATTTGATCTGTATTCTTCTAATACCAACATTTCGAGAAGTAGCAGATAACGAATTGTCAATTAATTCTGCAAGAGCAAATGCTGGAAGAGATTGAGAAAACATTACTGCTTAACTTTTTACTCCCAAATACATCATATAAAAGTTCAAAGTAGAAGAAAACTCTGAAGTACCTTAAGCCATCACTTTATTTTCCAAAGAGCTAGAATTAAATTATTATCCTGATCCTAATGATATAATACATAATAAAGGCATCATCACCAATCACCACCAGCATAAAAAAGAAGTCATCAACCAGTATTTGTATATGGCATTATATGGCATGAGTCAGCCAGCCATGATTCCTGGCTTCAAGGAGTTTAAAATCTAAAGACAGACATACAGACATAAGAGACAAATAGAAGACCAGAACCATAAAATCAAATAGTAGTCTGTGGTATGTAATTACATCATGCATAAGTCAAAACTAAGCACATTTAGAAGTATGAGGCAAATATGAAGCAATTATAAAAGCGCCTCTTAAAGACTAATTTCAACACAGATTTCTTATGACTAACAGAAACTTGACAAACAGCAGAACATGTCTGCTTAAATGACAGAACTGCTACTGATTCCCTACCACACAACCACCTTGACATTCAAATTATCACTGGCTCATCATTGCTACTAGTAGTCTCCCCTTTCTTCAAGGTCACTTTTCTAACTATTTCCTGCTTTTATTCCTTTCATTAAAAAGGAAGGGTACTACACCAAATATATGTCTCTTACCTCCACTGAAGCTTAACCACCCACCTAAAGGTAACTAATCCAGAAAGCAGCACTCCAGCAAGCACTTCCATTCACCCTAAACTTATGGGACAGCTATGTTTATAACCGTCTAGTTAGAATGCAGGTTCAACAAATAAGATAAATATAAGCTTATGTAGGGCTGGGGAAGGACAGAGGCCTTGAGAGGTGACTGCTAAGGGATGTGGAGTTTTTCTTTTTTAGAGTAATTGAAATTGTTAAAAAAAAAAAAAAAAAAAAAATTTGGTGATGAATGCACAACACTGTGAATATACTAAAAACAGGGATTGTACACTTTGGATAGACTTTATGGTATGTGAATATATCTCAATAAAGCTACTTTTTTAAAAAAGATAAATATAAGGATATCAGATACCAGCTTTAAGCAGTGGCTAAGAATAATAACTCTAGAAAATGGAAAGGAATATTGTAGAAAATGGGAGGAAAAGAGAGTGAAAAGAAATTTGCGAGAAGAAATGAGTAAAACTTAATATCTGATTAGATAAAAATAAAAGGAAGAAGAAATCCAAGATGGTCTGGAAGACTGGACAAATGATCATATTTCCCATAAAGGGAAAATTTAAAGGGGAAGAAAGAAAAAATTCATTTTAGATACAATGCTACATCAAGCTAAATGAGAAGAGGTGTTTCAGAGGGAGATGGAGCAGATACCACATGTAACTGGGACAATAAAATCAGCTAGAGATAAAGATTTTTGCTTCATTATCATAGACATAATGGTTAAGGCTTGATCAGTTCACTAAGAGGAAAGTATGTGTATAAAAGTGTGTGTATGTGTGTGTATATATAATTTTTTTTTAAAAAAAGATCAGCATGACTTGAAGACATGTCCACCTAACAATAAAGAACAACCAGAAGAAGCACCAGAGGCAAAGGAAACTGATGCAGGGAAACACTCAGAAAAATAGTACAGAGTTACAGATATCAAAGCAAGAATTTAAAGAATGAGATTCTCCACTCGTTCATATAATGAAAATTGGGAATATAAACTTCTACAATATAGGAGATAATTAAACAATCTATATTAAAATCTTAAAAATGACTATATTCTTTGACTCTACAATAATAGATTTAAAAAATTATCTCCAAAGAAAGAATGAAAGATTCACTCAAATATTTAGGCACCTACTAATATATTAGGCATTGTCCTAGAACAAAAAAGACAAAAATCCTGCTTTTGTAGTATTTACATACTAGTGGAAGAACACAGAAACCTAAATATAGTCATAATAAGTAAATTATACTGCATGTTAAAAAAGAAACAGGGATAAAGGAATTAAATAATAGTAAAGGCATAGAGGGACACAGTTACAAATTTAAATAGGGTGGATCAAGGTATAAGCTTTGTTTAAAAGGTAACAGATAATTGAATGGGGTGAGGGAATGAGACAAGGGGCTTTCTGGGGTAAGAGCATTCCAGGTAGAGAGCCCTACACTAGGAATAGCTGGCATGTTGTATGAACAAGAAGACCAGTGTGCTGCAGCTGAGTGAACAAGCAAGGAGAATAGTAGCAAAAAAAAGGTACAAAGCAGAGCTTGCTATGGCCTTGTAAATAATTGTAATGACTTGGCTTTTACTCTTAGTAAAGGAAGACATGAGTGTTTTCAGCAGATGAGTATACAATCTTACTTTTCACCTTATGCAGATAGAAACGAGAGAGACGAGACCAGTAAAAAGGCCACCGTGTAAACCAGATGAGTTATGATGATGCCCACTGTAGGTGATAGTGACACAGGTGGCAAGAAATGGTTATTTCTATATAAATATTGAAGACAATATCAACAGATTTCCTGACAGATTGAATGCGAGGTGAGACAAAGGATGAGGCTGATTTTTAAGCAACTAGAAGGAAGGCATGACGATCAATTGAGATAGGAAAACTAGGGTAGTAAAGGATTAAGCAAACAGATCAGGGTTCCCATTTTACACATCTTATTGGAGACCCATATGGGCCACGGGATAAACAAAACTGGAATTCAGGAGATAAGTCTGGAACTATTTTCAATATTTGACTAAAAATAACTATTTCTCACCATCTCCGTTTGGGAGTTAGTGTCATGAAGATGGTTTTTGAAACCATGAATTGGATGGGCTCACCAAATAAGGAAGTAGGAAAGAAGATCAAAGGACCAAGAAGTAGGGAGCAGATGTGGCTCAAGAGGCTGAGTGCCTGCTTCCCACATGGGAAGGTCTGGGGTTTGATTCCTGGTGCCTCCTAAAAAAAAAACAAAAAAAATCAAACAACAAACAAATGAAAAAAACAACTCAGAGGAGCCAATGTGGCTCAGTGGCTGAGTACCTGCTTCCCACATACGAGGTCCTGGGTTTAATCCCCCAATCCCAGTTCCTCAAAAAAAAAAAAAAAAAAAAGAGGCACTTCAGCATTAAAAGGGTAGGGAGGACCTCCCTCCTCCTGAGCTCCAGGCTCTCGAGTCCCTGCCCAGACTGACAGAAGTTCTGGCCCAAGGTCTCTCCAGGTATGGACCACCTACCTCCTGTCCACCTGGAGGCACCAACATCACCAGGGAAGTGAACACTCCTCCCTGAGCCTGGCTGGTTATGCCCTCTGTGACTCAGGAGGTTATGGTAGAGCCTACAGCCCCCACAGGGCCCCAAGGAACTTTCCATGTGCCAAGCTCACCCAGGACCTCTGGGAAAGAGAGAGGTCAGAGGAACCACCACATTGAGAAGAAATGACAACTTCAGCACAAGAGGTCATCATAAACAAAGCGCAACAACTCGGAGACTCAGCTTTATTCAAAGAAGCTTTTTATTCTGAAATCATTCAACTTACAAAAAAAGTTGCAAAAATAGTACACAGAGTGGGGAGCAGATGTGGTTTAAGCAGGTGAGTACCTGCCTCCCACAGGGGAGGTCCCAGATTCAGTTTCATGTGCCTCCTAAACAAGTCAGACAAACAACGAGCAAACAAAGAGAAAAAACAAGCAAATGACAAGTAGACATAGAGCAAAAACCACCAGCAGGTAAAGAGAAAAAACAAAGAGCAGACAACGAGCAAAAAAGAGCAGACAACAAGCAGAAAAACAAGCAACACACGAGCAAAACAATTAGCAGACAACGAGCAACAAAAAAACTTCATCAGAGTTTCCAGGTTGCAGCCTGCCATATGGAATCTGAACTTGTCCATCCCCACAATCTCATGAGTTTTATAAAATCTCATATTTACAGATACCTTATGTCGGTTCTGTTTCCTTAGAGAACACTGACTAATACAATGTGATTTCATTTATATTAATAACTACAGTAGGCAAATTCAGAAAGTAGATTACAGGTTATCAGGAGCTGGGGGTCATGTGTGCAGGGGAAATGGGGAGTTATTACTTAATGGGTACAAAGTTTTTGTCTGGAGTGATACAAATGTTTTTGGTGCTAGATGATGGTGTTGGTAACACAGCATTGTGAATGTAATTAATATCACTGAATTGTACATATGAATAGTGCCATAATAAAAAAATTTTAATCTTAAAAAAAAAAAAAAAAAAAAAAAGGTAGGGAGGACAGATAACAGAGGGCAGCTAGTGATAGGAAGAAAATCAAGAGAATACAGTTTCTAGAAAGCCAAGTGAAGAATGTATATCAAGGAGGAAGAAGTGATAAATATATTAAATGATGCCTCAAGTAAAATGAGAACTGAAAATTCATCACTGGATTTAATTATTGGTGACCTTATTATACTACTTACAGTTGAGGGGGAAAGGCAAATGCCTGGTCAGAGTGAGTGGGAGAGCATGGTAGGAGGAAAGAGACTGCAGATAATAAATATAGTCTATACTTTTGAAGAGATTTTTTGTAAAAGGGAGTAAAAAAAAATAGGGTGGTAGCTGGTGAAGGAAATGAGATAATGAGGTTTTTAAAATGGGAGAAATAAGAGCCTGGTTGCATGAAAAGAACAAAATGAGAGGTAGTAAATGTACTAATTGAGAGTTCAAGCTCTAAAGTCACACTGCTAGGGTTCAAATCCAGGCTCCAATATTTAACTAGCAGTGCAGCATTTGACAAGTTACCTAAAATCGTTTAACCTCAGTTTCTTTTGCAAAACAGGGTTAATAATATTTCTTACCATACAGGATGAAGGATTAAAAGAGAAAAAGCTCATAAAGCACTGGCCCAGTGCCTGGCACTGCAGCCAAGAGCAGTAGCAGCAGGTCAGGAGAGGATGTGCTCAAAAATTTAGGCACAAGAATATTGAGAGCCATTTGTAACAAACTGAAAACAACTTAAATATCAAATAATAGATTATCTAAGTAAATTAAGTAAACTATAACTACTAAAAATAAGTGTATACTGACATGGAAAGATACTCATTTTATTTTTAAGCAAAAAAGTAGATTAGGGAAATGGATGTGGCTCAAGCAGTTGGGTACCCACCTACCACATGGGAGTTTCCCAGTTTGGTTCCTGGTGCCTCCTAAAGAAGACGAGGAAGACAGCGAGCTGACACAACGGGCTGGCGTGGCAAGCTGATGCAACAAGCTGATGCAACAAGACGACACAACAAAGAGACACAACGAGGAAACACAATTAGAGACACAAGCAGGGAGCGAAGGTGGCTCAAGCAATTAGGTGCCTCCCTCCCACATGGGAGGTCCCAGGTTTGGTTCCCAGTGCCTCCTTAAAAAAAAAAAAAAAAAAAAAAGACAAGCACACACGAACAGACACAGAAAGTAGACAGCAGGCTCAAACAAAGAGGCGGTGGTGGGGTGAGAAATAAATTAATAAAACAAATCTTTTTAAAAAGTAGATTAAAAAGAAAGCAAAGTAGGCGAATTCTACCAAGCATTTCAAAAAGAATTAACACCAATTCTGTATAAACTCTTCCAAAAAATTGAAGAGGAGGGAAAATTACCCAACACATTTTATGAAGCCAACATCACTCTAATACCAAAGCCAGATAATGATTCCACAAGAAAAGAAATTACAGACCAATCTCTCTCATGAACATAGATGCAAAAATTCTGAAAAAAATACTTGCAAATCAAATCCAACAGCATATCAAAAGACTTATACATCACGACCAAGTGGGATTTATTCCCGGTATGCAAGGCTGGTTCAACATAAGAAAATCAATCAATGTAATATACCACATTGACAAGTTGAAGGAAAAAAACCACATGATCATCTCAATAGATGCAGAAAAGGCATTTGACAAAATCCAACATCCTTTTTTGATAAAAATACTTCAAAAGATAGGAATAAAAGGAAAATTCCTCAATATGATAAAAAGGCATATATGAAAAACCCACAGCCAACATCATACACAATGGAGAAAGGTTGAAGGCTTTCCCTCTAAGATCGGGAACAAGACAAGGATGCCCACTGTCACCATTGTTATTCAACATTGTACTAGAAGTTCTAGCTGGGGCAATTAGACAAGACAAAAAAAATTAAAGGCGTCCAAATAGGAAAAGAGGAAGTAAAACTCTCACTGTTTGCGGATGACATGATCCTGTATTTAGAAAATCCTGAAGTATCCACAACAAAGCTACTTGAACTAATAAATGAGTTCAGCAAAGTGGCAGGATACAAGATCAACATGCAAAAATCAGTAATGTTTTTGTACACTAGTACAACCTGAGGAGGAAAATTCCATTTTCAATAGCAACAAAAAGACTCAAATACCTAGGAGTTAATTTAACCAAAGAAGTACAGGACCTATATACAGAAAACTACAAAACAATGCTAAAAGAAATTTAAAAAGACCTAAGCAAATGGAAAGACATTCCGTGTTCATGGATTGGAAGAATAAGTATCATGAAGATGTCAATCTTGCCCAAACTGATTTATAGATTCAATGAAACACCAATCAAAATCCCAAGAGCTTACTTTACAGAATTAGAGAAGGCAATTACCAAATTCATCTGGAAGGGTAAGTGCACCCGAATAGCCAAAAGTATTCTAAAAAAGAAGAGCAATGTGGGAGGAATTTCACTGCCTGACCTTGAAACATATTACAACGCTACCGTGATCAAAACAGCATGGTACTGGCATAAAGATAGACATATCGAAGAGTGGAATAGAATTGAGAACCCAGAAATATACCCTCACCTATACAGTCAACTGTTTTTTGACAAACCTATCAAGCCCACGCTAATGGGAAAAAACAGTCTCTTCAACAAATGGTGTTGGGAGAACTGGATATCTATAACCGAAAGAATGAAAGAGGACCCCTATCTCACTCCCTATACAAGAATCAACTCAAAATGGATCAAAGACCTAAATATAAAAGCCAGGACCATAAAACTACTAGAAGAAAATGTAGGGAAACATCTTCAAGACCTTGTAGTAGGTGGTGGTTTCTTGGACCTTACACCCAAAGCACGTGCAACGAAAGAAAAAACAGATAAATGGGACCTCCTAAAAATTAAACACTTTTGCACTTCACGGGGCTTTGTCAAAAGGGTAAAAAGGCAGCCAACTGAATGGGAAAAAATATTTGGAAATCACATATCTGATAAGGGTTTAATATCCAAGATATATAAAGAGATGTTACAACTCAACAATAAAAAGACAAACAACCCAAATAAAAAATGGACAAAAGACTTGAATAGACATTTCTCTGAAGAAGAAATACAATTGGCAAAAAAACACAAGAAGAAATGCTCAGCATCACTCATGATTAGGGAAATGCAAATCAAAACTACAATGAGATATCATTTCACACCTATCAGAATGGCCACTATTAAAAGGACAGAGAACTACAAGTGTTGGAGAGGATGTAGAGAGATAGGATCACTTCTTCACTGTTGGTGGGAATGCAGAATGGTACAACCATTATGGAGGACTGTTTGGCAGTCCCTAAAGAAGTTGAATATAGACTTGCCACGTGACCCTGCAATACCAGGTATATACCCAGAAGAACTGAGAGCAGTGACACAAACAGACATCTGCACATAGATGTTCATAGCAACATTATTCACCATTGTCAAAAGTTGGCAACAACCCAGGTGTCTATCAATAGATGAATGGATAAACAAACTGTGGTCTATTTACACAATGGAATATTATGCAGCTGTAAGAAGAAATGAAGTCATAAAGTATGTGGCAACATGGATGAACCTGGAGGACATTATGTTGAGTGAAGCAAGCCAGACACAAAAGGGCAAATAGCGTATGAATGCGTTACTATGAACCAAATATATTGTGTAACATATTGTTTGATTCAAAAATAATTTATATGTATCCATTACATTTGAGAAATGTATATATTTATTCATCTGTGTTTAGTTTTTATTTTTAATTGTTTATATTTTCAATTATTAAATGTACAAAATAAATTTAAAAATTTTTTTAAAAAAAAAGAAGCACAGTATAAAACCATTTTTAGAAAGAAATCAAATATGGATGATTAATTGATAATTGCATAAAGACAGAATGATACAGCAAATGTGGCAAAATGTCAAAATTGGTGAATATGGGTTTCGGGGGAGGGAGGATGTTGGAGTTCTCCGAAAGGGTTTTATCTTATTTTTGTAAGTGTCCTGTAAGTTTGAAATTATTTCAAAATAAAAAATTTAAGAAAAAAAATCAAATATGAAAAGGTCTGAAATATAAACACCAAAGTGTTAGTGGTGGTTATCTTTTGGTAGTAGAGATATGGATTTTCTTTATGATCTTTTTGCTCATATACATTTTCTTATTTCTTACAAACTATAATAATACATATACAATAAGAAAAAATGGTAAGTACATTTATAATGAACTTCTAAGCAGTATTAAACACTTTGGCAATGCAAGGAGAAGGAGACTGGGTAAATTTGACTGATTTGTAAAGATTACTAGCAAACAGCCCAGAAGCAGGAAAAAATTTGGCAAGTAGATAAGGTGGAAGGAAATGATCAAGAAATGGAGACAAAAATGCAAACCACTTTCTTGTGCAGTTGAGTTATATATAAGTTTTTAAGGTAAAGCAAATGTTTTCTTAATTTGGGAGCGATCTATAGGAGGCCAGGAAGAATAAATCAAGAAAGGAGAGTATACAGGACATGGAAAGTATAGGCACAAAATCTCTTGAGTTGAGAAAGAATGAATTCTAATACTAGGTCAGCTTTAAAGAACAGGTATATCTTTACTCTAAAGAAAAATAACTTAGGTAGAAAAAGAAAGATGTTGCAATGAAAAGGTCAAGGTAAGGAAGCCCACAATAAAGATGACAGTCTTCTCAAAGGTAGAAGAAGTGAATTTATTAAAAGTGATTAACCCGGGGTTAAAGGAGAGTAATTGTTTATAAAATTAATATGGATGGAATACTTACGCAAAGGATTTTGTCCTTCACTGGCATAATATTCATACATGCCACTTTTAACCAGTGTGTCATAGTGAGGTAGGAAGTCAATTCGTTCTTTTGTAGCTGTTAGTAGTAACTGATTGACCGACTGTAGCAGGTATAGAGTGACTCCATCTTTAACAGTTTCATCTATAATCAAGAGATAAAACTTTAAAGGCCAAGCTAGCATCAGAAACTCAATGAACTTATAATTTGAAAATTATATATCTATGAAATAGCTTTAAAGATAGTACAGGCAAACTCCAGAACAATGAACCTACAAATTCAATTGGATTTTTCTAAAGATATCAATGAAGTGGTCTAAACACTTCTACTCATCTGAAACATTCAATTCTTAATAGGATCAGCAAATCAGATGAAGATCTGTATTATAGTAGTACCAATATGAATGGAGAAGAACTGTTTAAATTTAAAAGGAATCAAGCATGAAAATCTGGCAGGTCTTGGTAACTAAATAAAAAGAGAAATGAAAGTATCCAAGTCAGTTAGGAGAATTAGCTTCTTGAAGGTGCAAGAAGACCTGCGTTGGATGCTGAGCAAGGGATTATCTTCTATTGCCATAACCAATATTAACTATTTTCCCATAAACTCACTTGAAAAATATGACCCCTGAACAGACTATGCACGCATAGCCAGGTTTCTCTCCTAACCCAACAATCAAAGAAACCAAAATCATGAATAGTTTAAGGCTCTCTCTGCCTAGAGGGCCTGCACCTCTATCTGGGAGGGTGTAATTCTGTTCTTTTCAACCATTTCTCAATAAACTGTTCTTTTCTCAAAAAAAAAAAAAAAAAAAAAATTATTAATAGTTTTAGCTGCATATATGTTTAATAAAATAGTAGTTGCCTTGTTGTGTACTAGAACATATTAAAAACTTAATACTGTTTACTTACCAAAGTTATCACAGGTAATTTCTTTCCTACTTGTTGTTGTAATAACAAATTTCTCTTCAGATGAAATGCCAAGTACCTATCCAAAACAGAAGGAATAAATTCAATTGTCACACAAAGGAAATAAAAGCACTATTCTAGTTTACAAGAATATAAAAATACTGATACATATTTATAATCTTATTACTACATATTTGTCTGGGAAATATAAGACTCAGTATTTTTTTAAATTTTGCCTTTGAATAACTAATATAGTACATATCTATCCACAAATTACCTGTTTACTTAATGAGATTGTTTTTCTGTTGCTATATGCCACTGAGGAACACTACTGATTAGGTGGAATGTCTGAAAATAGTTTTAACATCTATCAGCAGGGCCAACTCAGAAAAATGACATGTTGAAGCAATCAACTTAACATTTGAGGTACAAATAACCACACTACGCAGGATACCTATAGAAGCAGTATATACTAAAGAACCTTTATTATAATCCCTTTCAAAAGAGTAACTTTAAAAAGTTATGGCAAATTATAAATTGCAGGAAGGAAATTGCAGCAAGAGACCAAGGGTAGCATCCTTAATAGACAAAAAGTCTTCATAAATCAATAAATGAAGATCAACAAAGAGAAAGAAAGAACATGAACAATCAACAACAGGAGAAAGCGCAAATGGCTAATAAGCATGAAAAAATGTGATATCTTACTAGTTATCAAGAACTGAGAATTAGAACAGTAAATTTACATTTTCATTTAAATTTTACATATATTTAAAATTTAAAATGTAATATATGCTCTTTCAAAAATGAAAGAATACAACAATATATAAACAGTTACAAGAAAAGGCTACCTTCTACTTCAAGTAATGAAGGATTAGGTAATCTAGACCAACCTTCCCACTGAAGACAATTAAAAAAATCTAAACTAGTGATACTCAAAGCTTGAATAATACTAAAAACCCTTACTGATCACTACTAAAATTAACTATGGTAAGAAATTCTTAATCTAAATATTGACATATTAAAAGGAAATAATAGAGTAAATTGTATCTCAGAGTAACCAAATAGCTCTAATTCTTTTTAAAAGATTACCTGCTAATGAATATAGAAGAAATGACAATCAGAATATTACCATCAATGGATCAAAATTTTATTATGGAGGGACACAGTTGAAACCATCAGAATCCCACTAATTTGATCTTAGCATTGCTAAGAGTGGGTAGAATATCCAGATATAATGCACCTACTAATGTGCTGTAATATGAAGTATCAGCATGATCTAGAAGTATTCTTTTTGCATGCTGCCCACAGAAGTTGAACCAAACTCTAATCATGCCTTTAAAGCTAACTTCTAGTTAGGACATATGGAGAGAGAAGAACAAGTTAAATGGCACAATAAAGGAACAAAGACAAATCCAGAATGTGGGATATTTAAAGAAAAACCTACTTGCTTTCTTCAAGTCAATGGCAGGAAAAACTAAAGAGATTGGGGGCAGCGAGGATTCTGTTCAAATGCTCTAAATGTAAAAAGAATTAGGAAATATAAAAACCAAGTTCAATATGAGGCCTTTGTTGGGATCCCAATTTAAACAAACCAACCATAAAAAAACATTCTGAGAAAAGAAATCTGAATATGGACTAGGATATTAGATATATTTAAAGTTAATTTTGATGGTGTGATAAGAAAAGTGCATGCTGAAGAAAATAAGTTGATGAGAATGCAGAAAAACAGGAACCCAAACACACGGTTAGTGGGAGTATAAAATGGTCCAGCCACTGTAGAAAACAGTTTAGCAGTTCCTTAGAAAGTTAAATACAGAATTACGTATGACCCACAACTTCACTTCTAAGTATATACCCAAAAGAACTGAAATCAGGGACTCAACAGATATTTGTATACCAATGTTCGTAGCATTATTCACAGTAGCCAAAAAATGGACACAACCCAAGTGTCCATCAACAGATGAATGGATAAACAAAATGTGATAAATGCATACAATGGAATACTACTTAGCTGTAAAAAAGGAATGAAGTTCTGATACATACTACAACATGGATGAACTTTGAAAACATGCTGAGTGAAATAAGTGTTTTGGCCATTTGTATATCTTCTTTGGAGAAATGTCTGTTCAAGTCTTTTGCCCAATTTTTAATTGAGTTGTTAGTTTTTTTGCTGTTGAGTTGCAGGACTTTATCATTCTAGATATTAAGCCCTTATCAGATTTGTGGTTTCCAAATATTTTTTTCCCTCCTGTAGGATGTCTTTTTACTTTCATAATAAAGTCCTCTGATGCACAGAAGTCCCATTTATCTATTTTTTTCTTTTGTTGCTTGTGTTTTGAGTGTAAATTCTAAGAAACTATCGCCTAAAACAGAGATTCTTAACCAGGGGCCCAAGGATTTTAGGGGATCCGTGTGCTTGAACTGAAAACTCAAAAAAATATTATTCTTGTGGGAACATGTTGGTGTGGGTGTGATATACTTATTAAATAATACACAGTGTATAGTGTGGACTTAGTATGGTTTTTATTTTGCTGTAGCGTGTTCTGAATGCAGTGGATAACTGCCTGCAAAAAGATTGATAAGGATGGTGGAGATGGTTTTATGATACCATAGGAAAACTCCAATTTCTAAATGTTTGCCAAAAATGTTTGAATAGATGTTGAACCGTGTTAGGTTAGCAGATATTGAAATTATGAGATAGTTGTAAACGTAACTTTGAATAATCTTAAAATTTAATTTAAAGACATGCCAATGTTGACTGTCATAAAACTATCTGCTGTTACATTCTGAGAAGGGGTCCGTGGTTTTTTTACCCAACTGGCAAAGGGGTCCATGGAACAAAAAAGGCTAAGAATCCCTGGCCTAAAACAAAGTCCTAAAGATGCTTCCCTCTATTTTCTTCTATGAGTTTTATAGTTCTGGTTCTTTTATTTAGGTTTTTGATACAATTTTTTTTTAACTGATTTTTTTTATTTTTAAAGAAGCTTTAGATTACAAAAATGTTACATCGAAAATATAGGGGATTCCCATATACCTCACCTCCTCCCCCTTTCACACTTCCCCCATTAACAAAATCTTTCATTAGTAAGATATATTTGTTACAATTGATGAACACAAACTGAGGCACTGCTACTAAGCATGGTCTATAGTTTACATCACAGTTGACACTTTGTACCACACCATTGACAAAATGTATAATGGCTTGTATGTCATTACAATATCATGCAGAACAGTTTCAATATCTCAAAAATGCCCCATGTTACACCTATTCTTCCCTCTCTCTTCCCTCAGAAGCTCTGGTGGCCACTGTCTTTATATCAATGTCACAAGTTCTTTCATTACTAGAATAATAATGTCTACTTTAGTCCATAGTTGCATTCTCATCTTATGTTTGTTCATTCCTCAATCTTGAGGATTTGGGGATGGCGATGCCCATGCTGCTTCTGATTGAGAGGGTCTTTGATCCATTTTGAGTTGAGTTTCATAAAAAGCGTCAGGTAGAGGGGCGACATTCATTCTTTTGCATATGGCCACTTGAGTAGATTTAGCACCCTTATCAAAACTAAGTTGGCCATAGATATGAGAGTTTATTTCTGAACTCTCAATTCAATTCCATTGGTCTACATGTCTGTCCTTGTGCCCATGCCATGCAGTTTTTTTGTTTTGTTTTGTTTTGTTTTAATTCTCAAAGTATGCTTTAATTATTCTTACCAATAAATTCCTAGGTTTATTCTGCTGTAAGAGAATAGAAATGTTTGTTAAAATATTCTCTATAATACATTTAACATGCAGTTTTGATTACTGTGGTTTTTTAGTAAGTTTTAAAATCATGAAAAGAAAAAAATTGAAAAAGCAAAAGAAAGAAATTAAAATCATGGCGTGTAAGTCCTCCAACTTCATTCTTCTTTTTCAAGATGGATTTAGTGGGCCTTCCACATGAATTTGATGAATGGTTCTTCCATTTCTGCAAAGGTGGCTGTAGGAATTTTGACTGTGATTGCACTGAATCCATTAATCGCTTTGGCTAGAATTGACATCTTAACATTATTTACTCTTCCAATCCATAACAGAATGTCTTCCATTGATTTAGGTCTTCTTTGATTTCTTCTGGCAATGTTTTGTAGTTTTCTGTGTATACAACCATTATATTCTTGGTTAGATTTATTCCTAGATAACTGATTCTTTTAGTTAGATTTATTCCTATTTGATTCTATTAGTTGCTATTGTAAATGTATTGTAAATGTTTTTCTTGATTTCCTATTCAGAATGTTCTTTACTTGTGCATAACACTACTGATTTTTGCATGTTGATCTTGTACTGCACCACTTTACTGAACTCATTTTTGACACTACAAGAATTTTTTGTGGATTTTTCAGGATTTTCTGTACATAGGATCACGTCATCTGCAAATAGGGAAAGTTTTACTTCTACTTCTCTCTTTCCAATTTCCAATATTTATTTTTGATCCTTTAAAATAAAACTTTCGCAAACAACAAAAACAAGAAAGAAAAGAAGAAAGGTAGAAAGGAAAGGAAGGGAAAGGACAAGGGAAAGGGAAAGGGAAAGGGAAAGGGAAAAGGAAAAGAAAAAAAGGAAAAAGGAAGAGGAAAAAAGCCCAATGGGCCCTGCAAGAGACCCACATATATATGCTTGGGAGCTTGGCAAATGTAAGAAATGACATAAAACAATGTGGAAAGGATAAACTATTCAAAAAAGGATAGTGACAACTAACTAAGATCTATGTACCTCTGAAAAGTGCTTATATCTAATTACTCTATATAATACTCTCCATAAAAATAGATAAAATACCCATCAACACACACAAAAATAAATTCCAGGTGAATTAAAGCAAATATATATTAATGCAAAAATATACAAGATCAGAGAAAAATTTGAGAGTAGAAAAGGATTTCTGAAGATACAAATAGTACAAGCCCTAAAGAAAAAGACTGGAAAATATGGAAAAATGCTCAACTTCACTGCTTTTCAGAGAAATTAACTTGAGGGAAGCAGATGTGACTCAGGTGACTGGGCTCCCACCTACCACATGGGAGGTTGCTAGTTCAGATCCCCGTGCCTCCAAAAGAAAACAGCGAGCTGGCACAACAGGCAGGTGTGGCAAGCTGACACAACAAGATACACAAGAAGAAAAAAACAATGAGACACAACAAAGCAGGGAGCAGAGGTTCCTGGTGCCTCCTAAAGATGACGATGAGCTGACGCATCAATGACACAACAAAAGACGCAGGGAGGAAAAACACAATGAAAGAATAAGAGACATACAACAAAAGGAGGGAGCATAGATGGCTCAAACAATTAGGCACCTCCCTCCCATATCAGAGGTCCCGGGTTCAGCTCCTGGTGCCTCCTAAAGAAACAAGGAAGACGAACAGACACAGCAAGTGAAAAACAAGGGTGTGGGGAGAAATAAATCTAGGAAAATAAAAAATAACTTGATATCATTCTTATGAGAATGGCAAAAAATTTAAGTCTTGATAATAGCAAATGAAGGCCTCTGTATAGGGAAACAGGATCTTACAAATTGCTAAGGACTGAAAATAGTATAACCACACTGGAAAGCAATTTGGCACACTTAGTAAACTTAAAGACACTCATATCCTAAGCAATTTCACACTAGAGAAATGAAGCCATAGACATAAACTGACTAGGAATACGATTCTATTACTTTAGCAGAGAAATTGATCTTACAGATTTTTATTATGTCTTTATTTTGACAGTCTTTTTTTTTGTAAATCATTACTTTTAATTTCTATAATGTTCCAACTGTTAGATCATGTGCTCATGCATAAAAACTGGGATTATAGTTACTGAAAAACTGTCAAGGGAAGCAGATGTGGTTGAGCAACTGCTTCCCATGTATAAGGTCCCAGGGTAGATCCCCAGGACTTCCTGAAAAAAACAAAACGAAAATACCAACTCTCATTGGGGAGTGGATGTCACTCAGTGGTTGAGCACCTGCTTCCCATGTACCAGATGTACAAGGTCCTGGGTTTAATCCCCAGTACCTCCTAAAACAAAACAAAACTAAGTGTCAAAATGAATTAAGATCTATGTACCTCTGAAAAGTCTTATATCTAATTATTCTATATAATACTCTCCATTAATCTATTATTGTTCTATTAAAGAACATGAGTTCTTTGTTTTCTTTTGCTTCACTTATAATTCTGTATAAAAACTTTCTTGAATTCATAATTTTTCTAAGTATTTTATAATAAAGCCCTAGTATTCAACAAATATAAATTGAATATTTTTATATTACTATTCATCCCTTTATTCAAGACAAACTACTTTTGTCTCTTCATATTTTTGGTCTAAAATTTATCAGACTTCAACTAAAGTCTTTCATGTATTTATACTAACCTATCCTTGAATACTAATACACTGCTGCCTTTCTGTATACTGAAAGCAGGAAGACATATTATTAGGGCAAAAGTCTTGATTAGGCTTTTCATTTTTGTAAGAGAATTTCAATCCCAACCTTTTCTGGGATAATTTTTTAAAACATATGGGTCTGCCTTTAACAGGCCAATACAGAATACTTGCCCTCTATATACTTCAGTCAGCTGCAAACTACCGCTGCCCAATTTCTGTGATAAGCTCACTTTAAAAACTATTTATTTATGAAAGGTTGACTAACTTTCAATCTGTAAAATCCTGTAAATTCTTTGCATTTCATTCACAGATCAAGAAATTACATACCTTAGCGCATTGCTCTGAAACTCTTCAAACTAGCCTTTATTGATGCATGCTCTGATCATACCTGATGGCTGAGTCCCCAAATCATTCAAAGACCAGGAATATCCATATTTCATGAATAAGAAATTTCTACAAAATTCTGGCTGGTTATTGGTGAAGCAGCTTGCATTACCCTAAATAACAATACATACTACCACGCATTAAAAGACAGGTTAAGTAGCCTTTCCTAATAATAATGATGCTGTCCATTAAACTCAGAATTTTAGCCCAGGGAGAAATTCTTCTTAAATCTTAATACCAGGAAAATATTTGCTTCTCCTAATATTGCTTTTATTTTACTGACCTTGTGAATTCTTTATCAATTATAGTTCCTTCTGTCTTGACCATTAGGAAACTCAAAGCTGATTCATGCCTCAGCATTGGTAGCAGTGTAAAGTATTATCAAATGCACTTCCAGTTATTGACTTTCCTTCAGGTTCCATATTTCTCTTCTAAATCTTCTCTCTCTCTCTCTCTCTCTCAGGAACCTGGGGCTAGGGATTGAAGCCGGGACCTCGTATGTGGGAACCCGGTGCTCAACCAGAGCCACATCTGCTCCCTGAGTTGGGGCTTTTTTCCCATTTGTTTTGCTTGTTGTTTTTATTTTTTCAGGAGATACTGGGAATGGAATCCAGGACCTCCTATGTGGGAGGCAGGAGCTCAGCCACTTGAGCCACATCTGCGCCCCCTAATCTACTGGGGTTTTTAATACACTGTACCCTTATAAACTACCACAAATACTGTTTTTGAAGAAAGCAAGAGATGGATTCATTTAACTAAAGATTTATAAACTGACTAGCAGTTAAGAACTATTTATCTGTTCTTAAATAGAATACAATATTAAATAATACAATGATGTAACAAGCGTCATGGTGGAGTAGAAAGGTAGAATGGAGCTACATAAAAGAAAAGGTAGACAATTCCCCAAAATTGGGGTGGAAGGATGCACACATTGGACTTAATGCCAATTTAAGACTTTTTTTCCATTAAAAATTTTATTGAAGTATATCATTCATACATGAACATACATAAACAATAAATGTATAGTAAAAGTTGTGAACTTACAAAACAAACATGCATATCATCATACAGGGCTCCCACATATCACCCCACCACCAATACTTGCACTATTATGAAACATTTTTACAAACTATGAAAGAGCATCCTCAAACTATTACTAACTATAGCCCCTATCTTATATTTCATGTATCTTCCCCCAACCTACCCAATTATTAACTCCCTGTATTAGTAATATATGTTTGTTAAAGTTCATGAGAAAACATCCTCATATTTGTTCTGTTAACCACAGTCCATCTTCCACCACAGAATGCACTGTGTTATACAGTCCCATGCTTTGTACGGTCCATTCAAAGTGTACATTCAGTAGCTCTCATTTCATTTTCAGAGTTGTGCTGCCATCACCTCAGTCAATTTTAGAATGTTTTCATTACTGCAACAGGATAAGTCACTTTTTAATCTTTGACTCTGCGAAGCCACAAGGGCTCAGGTGAGTCAACAGCTGTTTATCACAGGTCTAATGGCTTCTTTCAGATCTACCCTTTGCACTTCCTCCCTCTTGTGAATGTTTCTTTTCCACAAGGTGAGCTTTCTCCAAGCAACAGCTAAGGAGCCATAGTACTTCCTGGCATTACAAACATGTATTTGTTTAAGTTTTAATGAAAGATTTTAATTTTTTTTTTCCTTTTTTAAAAAACAAGTTGATTTTATTGAGATATATTAATAAAGCATAAATCCATACAAAGTGTAAAATCAATGGTATTCAGTATAATCATGGTTGTGCATTCACTTCAATCATTTTTAGAGCATTTTCATTATTCCAGTAATAATAATAATAAACCAAACAAAACTCATTACCTCTCAATCTCTCTATGCTTTCCCTGCCATACATAGCCACTGTTCTGTTTCCTTCTCTAATTTGTATTTATATTTTGTAAAAACAGTCTCATATATGCAATATTACCCATATTTGTATTTTACATGAAAGACTAATTTAATGTAATATTTCGCTTCCTCCCCTAACAAGGAAAACAAAGTGTTTAGTAAATAGTAGGGGTGAAGGTGGGGGTTAAAAAAACAAGTTTTAGACTCACGTAGACCTAGATTCCAAACCTAGTTTCACTGCTTATAAACTGTATAACCTTGGACTTTAGTAACTTTCAGTTCTTCATTAATAAATGGACACAATTTTATCTACCTCAAGTTAAAATATTGAAGAAACAGGATATGTTTCCTGCAGCAAAGAACTTCATTTGAGGCAAAATGGTGTAACAGAAAAAATATAGGTTCTGGGTTCAAATACTGTTTCTGTGTGACATGGATAAATCACCATCTTCAAGAGTGAGTTTCCACTTCTCTAAGAGGTCACTTGCCCTATCCAACAGTGAGAAGATCTCACAGGAGAAAGAGGGAGGGAAATAGTGTATCTCTATAGGGAGGGTAAATTAACACAACATTTTAAAAATGCAATTTAAAAGTATTTTAAAATGTTCCTGGCCTTTGATATAGGAATTTTACTTCTAAGATTCTAAACTAAAGGAAAAAAAGACAGGGAAGCGGCTGTGGCTCAATCAGTAGGGCTCCTGTTTACCATATGGGAGGCCCCGGGTTCGGTTCCCGGGGCCTCCTGGTGAAGGCAAGCCCGCCCACACGGCGTGTTTAGCTGACCCAGCCAGCACAAGCAGCAAGGGGGGGATAAATGAATAAATAAATAAAATCTTTAAAAAAAAAAAAGGAAAAAAAGACATAAAAGACTATATATGCAAAGATGTTTATCACAGCATTATTTAAAATCACAAAAATTATGAAAGCAATGTAAATGTCAACAAAAAGGAAGGATTTGATTATGAAAACAGTGGAACTAAACTATTTCAAACTTTGATTATGAAAACTGGATTAAAATAGAAAAAACACCTCTAACAATATTAAGTGAAAGAGAAAAGATACAACATTAGAGCTATTAAAAAAAAACGGGTGGAAGTACACTGCCAAGAAATACCTCCAAGTGCTAACAGTGATTATAATAGGTTTTACACTGAGTAAAAGTTTACTTTTTTTTTTCCCTTTGGTTCCATATTTTCCTAAATGTGCTGATATTTTTACAATACAAATAATAACTTAGAGTTTTGTGAGATAGAAAACATTAAACAAAAATGATGATGATCATTCACTTTTCAAATACACATCCAGGCACAAGAAGGAACTTCAGAGTTGATGTTTTTGTCTTCACTCATTTATCCATTCTAACTGGACATTTACTATGTGCCAGGCACTGGGGATACAGCTGTGAACAATACAAAGTCCTTCTCTCAAATAGCTTTTATTCTACAGATCTTACTTTCACTTATTTCAGCAACTGTACAGAATTATGTCTCCAGAACATTTCTAAACCCATCGGCCCACTCAAGACAAAAGTTTCAAACAGAATTCTTTTTCCTTGGAATTTCATTTATAGCTTACAAGGTACCACATGTAGTTAATTCGGGGCATGATAAATGCCTTCTTTAAATCAAAGCTCATGCAACGAAATAATTTCACATCTATAAAATACTTCCCAGTTTAAAGAAGGTTTCCTATATCCTCAACTAACCTCGGCAAACCAATACAGTGGGTATGTACCTGCTTTGGTGTTCCACAGCTACTCATGAACATTCCTCGAGTTAGTTCAGTAACTCCCAAGGGTTCAGAAAACCAGTCGGCCAGGCCCACCTGCGTAACTAACTTGAACAAGTGTTTCCACTACGGAAGGAACCGGCCAGGGCCAACCTCGCAAACCTTCCGGGCAGCACTGGACCCGGTGAATTACAGCATCATTTAATGAATCTGGCGTACACGGGCTCCAGGGATTTCACAACTTCTAACTACTGCAACGCTCATAACAGAGACATCGCGTAGAACTCTGCTCTCGTTTTAAGGGGGAAAAAAAAAATTTTTTTTTCAAGCTAAAGACAAGCACAAGTGGCTTTACCCACAGGAAGACGCCTTGCACAGCCTCACTTAACCTAAGACGAGCACCGGCCGCGTACACTCGAGATATGCAACCTGAAGTGAAGGGCCGAGGTGGAGGGAGGACCGACGGCGAGCGCGCTCCGTACTCGGAGGCCGCGGCAGGACGGGCTCTGTCCTCCTGCCAACCGACGCCGGGCATGGCGGGCGCCCGGGACTGGAGAGTCGAGGCAAGACTGCTCCACAGGGCCGGCGCCGGTGACAGGTTTATGGCCCTCGGTGAGCAACGTAGGCTCCTCGTCACCCTCCCGCCCCAAGCTCCCCGCGCATCCCTCCATCGCCCCTTCCTTACCTGACACACACAGGCGCGGAACTCCGAATAGTCTGCGCTGTCCGAGACCTGCAGCGCGCGCTCCCCGAGCTCAGACTCCTTCTCGCGCCGGTCAAACAAGTACAGCGTCTTGTAGCCATCCCTCCCGCCGCCCTCTCCAGTCCCCGCCGAGGGCCCGCGGGGCCCACCGTCGCCCGCCGCTGCCATATTGGGGCAAAAGAGAAAAAACAGCAGTGCCGATACCGACCGCGGCCGCGCTCAGGAATGAGGGGCGTGTTCCGCGCTGCGCCTTCCCCACCCGCCCCCACGGCGGCTCGAGGCCTCCGCTCGGCGCGACCGCAGCTCTTCCTTCGCGGCGGGCGCGAGGATCACCCGGGAACCGATTCAAACGCCCTGAGGCCCGGGCGCACGTCACTTCCGCGGCCCACCGCTCGCGGAGGAGAGGCCGCGCAGCGCGCTCCCTGCAGGCCCGGATCCGCGCAGTGGTCGCACACGCGAGCCTCGAGCGGGACCCGCCACAGAGGCCGCCACCCGGGCCTGTGGCGCAGGAGGAAGAGGCGCGGACAGCGGGCCGGAGGCGGGGCCACCCGGCGGGCCGCGCGGGACGGGGCGGGGCCTCGAAGAGGTCCTGGGCCCGCCCCGTCCGCCCAGTTGGAGGGAAGTGCTGGGTGTTCGCGGGCCTGAGCCTGAGGGGCGTGTTCAAGAGCCGAGGACAGGCGGACCAGTGCTGGGAGCGGTGGGGGCACCTCCCGGAGGACGTTTTTCTTTTGGCCGAGAGGGTCCCGTCACCTCCCTGCCTTGCCATGATCCCCAACGGGACCTGTCTGGCCGCGAGCTCCGGGCACGGCACTGGCCACGGCTGCATTCTCGGTGGACGCGAGCTAGAGCGTCAGGCCGCGCGGGGTGCGGCTGCCCTGCAGCCGGCACGTGGGCTCCAACCGAGGAAAACGGACGCCAAGGGAGCGTCCTTCGGGGCGGCCCGGAGCTTCCTCCTCTGCCTCATTTCTTAGTCGTGCGTGGGTTCGGCATTAGGCCGTCGAGACAAAGCTGGCCCGGGAAAACGTCAAAATTTCGATTTCGTGACGTCACCGCCGTCCCCTCGGCGGGCCTGGATCTCCTACAAATGACGGCGTTCCAGACGCCCGAGCGTCCAGCGAGTCCGGATCCCCCCATCACTCGCGCTGCTCTAAATTGGGAGGAGTAGCAACACCTACGCCGAAGTTTTAGGGTTGAATTCGATAATGTATGCAACATGCTTAACGCATGATACGCTTTTCAGTAAAAGGCTTTGTCATCGGGGCATAAGTTTTATTAAACACCCTTATCGTGGGTGTGTAGGGCCCTAACTCAACAACAAAAAATATTGTCCTTGTTGAAGCGCTAGATGTATTCACGTGCCTCCCAATTCTTAAGAATCTTATTTAGCGACTGTTTCGTACTTTATAGTGACATGTAAATTCAAGCAAGATCGCAGATAGAATCCTGACTCCTGTGGGACTTCTTTGAAGCCTCATGTTTTTTGTTTCGTTTTGTTTTGTTTGTTGTTGAAGCCTCATGTTTTACCTTTCAAATCCTTGTGAACTTTCATTCCATTCCATTCCATTATATAAGTGTTTAGTTTAAATGGTTTAAAGAAAACAAAATGTTTTTCAAATTCTTAGTTAATGGGTAAGATGAACTGCCCTTCTGTTTCAGAAAAATTGGGACTAGAGTGAGAGGTTAATTATCAGGGCTGTTTCTTCTCTGTAATACCAAATTATACAAATGCATGGATACAAACAGAAACACGTTTTATGTCTTTAGAAAAAAATTTCAGGATAGTTGCTAAGAGGAGAGATCTAAAATGCTGCCAAAGCAGTGTACGGCAATGTTATGGGCAAATATTGATGGAAAGATTGATGTGTATCTTCTTGTTGAGAGGTCAAATCTGAATCAGTCTCTTATATGACAGCCTGAAACAGTCTCAGAACTATTTGCCAATCACTTTTGTTCTCAGAGGTAAACTCCACAAATAACTTTTTCAGCAAAGAAAGATGATGTTCTTTATTTTCATCACATGTAATTAGAGTTTGAAATGAACCAGTCCTCACAATTCTGTTGAACTGACTCTCAATTTCAATTTTCATTGGCCATCTTACCATATTTAGCTAAATATTTAAGTGTTCCTTTATCAGTTATCTATTGCTGCATAACCACTCAAACTTGGTGGCTTAAATCAGGGACCAATTATTTGCTGATGATTCTGCAATTTAGGCTGAATTCAACAGTGCAGTTCTGCTGGTCTGACATGAGATAACTCATATAGCTGCAGTCATCTGGCAGCTTGACTGAACCTGGATGCTCCATGATGGCCTCACTCATGTTTAATCTGATGCTGACTCAGGCACCTCAGTTCTCGTCCATTAGGCGTCTCTAATAGGCTAGCCTGAGCACTTACCTGGCTCTGGCAGCATTCAGAAAGAGAAAGCTCCAAAGTGCAAGTGCTTTATCAAGCCTCTGCTTGCATCACCTTTGCTGATGTCCCATTGGCCAGCGCTAGACACTGGCTGAGTTCCTGAGTGATCCCCTCTAAAAAAGAGGTAGACTTGCAGAAATCACTGCCAGTTTGATTTCTGCCACGCTGATATCTGTGATGAGATCAGTTTTAAAAAGAAATATAGGGCAGTTGGCAGAAAAAAAAAGGAAAAGACAGTCTTGCTAGGATTTGCTCAGAAATTACATTCCCCCAAATTAAATTTGTTCTCTCCTTTCAGCAGCCTAGAGGGAACCCTCTTTTTAATCTGGAGAAAATCCTCCTTTCATCTTTCTTCAAGGCACTATGAATACTTGTAAATCCTTTCCTCATTTTTTTCCCCTCTCCCAAATCCTCTGAATTCTCCCAAGGTCTTAGGCTTTTAGAAAACACATTCAGAGCGGTAAAGGATCTTTTCTACTCTCCACCCTATTTCAGTTTTCAATCACTGTTCTCCACAGTGGCTGTACCATTCTGCATTCCCATCAACAGTTGAATAAGTGTTCCTATCTCTTTACATCCTCTCCAACACTTGTAGTTCTCTGTCTTTTTAATAGTGGCCATTCTGATAGGTGTGAAATGATATCTCATTGTAGTTAAGATTTGCATTTCCCTAATCATGAGTGATGTTGAGCATTTCTTCATGTGTTTTTTGCAACTTGTATTTCTTCTTTGGACAAATGTCTATTCAAGTCTTTTGCCCATTTTTTTATTTGGGTCGTTTGTCTTTTTATTGTTGAGTTGTAACATCTCTTTATAAATCTTGGATATTAAACCCTTATACATGTGATTTCCAAATATTTTCTCCCATTGATTCGGCTACATTTTCACACTTTTGACAAAGTCCTGTGAGGTGCAAAAGTGTTTAATTTTGAGGAGGTCCCATTTATCTATTTTGTCTTTTGTTGCACATGCTTTGGGTGTAAGATCCAAGAAACCACCACCTACTACAAGGTCTTTAAGATGTTTCCCTACATTTTCTTCTTGTAGTTTTATGGTCCTGGCTTTTATATTTAGGTCTTTGATCTGTTTTGAGTTGATTATTGTATACGGAGTGAAATAGGGATCTTCTTTCATTCTTTTGGTTATAGATATCCAGTTCTCCCAGCACTATTTGTTGAAGAGACAGTTTTGTCCCGTTAACATGGACTTCATAGGTTTGTCAAAAACCAGTGACCATATACCGTATAGGTGAGGGTTTATTTCTGGATTCTCAATTCTATTCCACTGATGGATGTGTCTATCTTTATGCCAGTACCATGCTGTTTTGACCCCTATAATTTTGTAATACGTTTCAAGGTCAGGCAGTGAAATTCCTCCCACATCGCTCTTCTTTTTTAGAATGCTTTTGGCTATTCGGGTGCACTTTCTCTTCCAAGTGAATTTGGTAATTGCCTTTTCTAATTCTGTAAAGTAGGCTGTTGGAATTTTGATTGTTATTGCATTGAATCTATAAATCAGTTTGAGTAAGATGGTATTGATTTTTATGTATGATATTAAAAAGGGTCCCACTTTTACGTTTTTCAAATGAAGAATTTGAAAAATTCACTGTTACATAAGTTTCTAAAAATGTGTGCTTTCTTCCTGAATTTTCTGGTCTATTCCTTGGTTAATTTTTTTCCCCTCATGCTAATATCACAAAGCCTTAATTACTCTAGCTTATTTATTTCTCCCCACCCCCTCACTGTTTGCATTTGCTGTGTCTGCTTGTTGTGTGGAGGTCTTCTTTTTCAGGAGGCACCAGGAACGGAACCCGGGACCTCCAATGTGGAAGGGAGGTGCCTAATCACCTGAGTCACCTCTGCTCCCTGCTTTGTTGTGTCTCTCATGTTTTCCTACACTCTCTTGTTGCATCAGCTCACTGCGTCTGCCTGCCGCGTTAACTCACTGTCTGGCTCATCTTCTTTAGGATGCACCGGGCACCGAACCTGGGACCTCCCACGTGGTAGACAGGAGTTCGATTGCTTGAGCCACATCCACTTCTCTACTCTAGCTTTATTATAAGTTGTTTTGTTTTTTTTTAAGATTTATTTATTTCTCCCCCCTCCCCTTGTTGATTTTGTGCTTGCTGTCTGCTCTCTGTGTGTTCTTCTATAAGTTTTGATATCCAGTAGAGCAAACCGTCTCACCTTATTCTTCTTCAAAAGTATCACCTAGTTGGTTTTTAAGTGTCACCACAAGAGTGATAATTTCCTTTTTGCTCAGTGTTTTCTCATATAAGATATTCTTGGGATTGTAGTCAACTGCATTTTCAGAGTAGTAAAACTCACAGTTTAGTGAGGAACTGAATACATTATCAGCTTTTAAAATTAACTGATATAGCTAACTACCAAGCATTTAGTTGTGGTTGGAAAGATGCTACTTGCTTCCACAACAAGCTCATTTTGAGATCCCCCAACGCTTGATAGTTTCAGATTGTTCTAATTACCCTGTATCTTTGTGTTTAATCACAGCTTTAATAGGTTATGCTATTCCTAACAACACAGAAGTACCAAGTTTTCTAACCACTCACACCTATATAAAATTTTCTCCTTTCTGGATTTTCATGGTTTTCACCCAACCAAATGAAATGGAAGACATGTTTCTATTGATTTTGCTATACACATATAGCAATAAGTTTTTAAAGGAATAAATTTGGAAACATTTGTCCCAAATCCTAAAAGTAAAATTGACCCTCTAGACTGGAATGATGTGCTGCTTTATCCTGTGATCCCCTTGCTCCATACCCCAAATTGATAAACAATAGGTATCAGCAGTCAGAAACAATGGGTGTGTGGCATAATCAGATCCATCCTAAAAATAGTATAAAGGAGGGACACCATTTTGTGCAGATCTTATATCTAACTTAGATATAAGATATAAGATATAAGTGACAGTTATTAAAGATTACTCATCATTAATTCATTCAACAAATACCTATTGTGCACTAACTAGGCACTGAGGGTGTGTAATGAACAGATTAAAGTCCCTGTCTTCATGGTGCTCACATCGTATAGAGAAAGACAGAAACAAGTAAACAGTTAAATGTCCAATGGTGACCAATTTATCATGGAGAAAACTAAAAAGGATGGGTATTCTGGAGAGTGGAGGGTCACAATTTTATATAGTGGTTTTGGGAATTGAATCATGCCCCCCCCCCCCCAAAAAAAAGAAAACATGTTAAAGCCTTAATCCTCATTCCTGTGGGTATAAACCCATTTGTAAATAGGACTTTTGAAGATACTATCAGTTAAGGCATGGGCTCATTTGTGAATAGGATCTTCAAAGATCCTATTTATATGAGGCCAAATTGAATCAGGGTGCACCTTAATCTATATGGCTAAAGTCCTTATAAGGAGAGGAAATCTAGACGGACACACAGACAGCAGAGCAGGAGAACTAGAAGCCAGAGGAGAAGCCTGTGATGGAGGCAGAGATGCAAGCCAAGGAACCCCAAGGATTTATGTGAGCCAACACCAGAATGCTAAACCAGGAGAAAGCATGGCCTGTCAAGACCTTGATTTTGGAATTCACGAGTCTCCAAAACCATAAGGCAATAAATTCACATTGTTTAAGTGGTATTTGTCATAGAAGCTGGGAAACTAAGATGTGGTCAGAGAAGATCTCCCAGATAAAATGACATTTGGGCAGAAAACTGAAGGAAGTGAGGGAGCAAGTTGTTTAGAGATCTAGGAGAAGGTTCTTCCGGTCAGTGAAAAAAAAACAAGGGCAAAGGTCCTGAGTTTTGAGCTTGTTTGGCATGGTGTTGGAGAGTAGTAGATGAGATCAGAGAGATAAATAGAGGAGAAGGGAATAATGGGAAGGGAAGGTCATATAGAGCCTTAGCCTTGTAGATCATTATAATAACTTTGGCTTTTACTCTGAATGGAATGGGAGTTATTGGAGGACTTTGGACAGAGGTGTGATATGATCTGACTTTTTTGTTTGTTTTTCTTTTGTTAGTGTAAATAAGCTTTATTATATCAAGTAATAACTACATACAAAGATGCAAATAGTTTGCATCATTTTTTCCCCATTTTGATCAATTTACAGGAAATACAGAAGTGAAATCTACATAGCCTCATTATGAAAATTTTTTGCAGTCCTTGTTAGGTATGATAGTTTGCTCTTCTGTATTTATAACTTGTGCATTTTTTAATTGACTTCAAAGCACTAATTGTCAAGCAAATGCTTAAGCAAAAAGGAAGTTACATTAAGTTGAATCTACACTGTATGCCAAACTGAGACCAGCTATTGTGTGTATCAATATTTACTGAAAACAGAATCTTAGAATTGTGTTAGCTTATGAAAAGGAACAAAGAACAATTTAGGTAACATAAATGCATTCGAAAGAGAAGATTAAAGTGAGATACTGGTATCTTGAAGGCAAGTTATAGTTTGATATAAAATAGGTAGCTTTTCTATGTATGTTTAAGAGGGGGAGGGAGAAACAACACATACCTCTTAACCCCTTAAAACACAAATCCTAATCAACTGCAAAATCTTTTCTCACTCTTAAAAGTCTGTAGGTTCAGAGCCTAGTGAACCAGGAGAGGGAAACGGGGAGAAATAAAAACTGTTAACATTTTGAAAACAAGAGTTTTATCTGAACAAGGGAGAAGATCTGTAACTTCTCATAAAAAGATGGAAAGCCTTCAAAGACAACAAAGCGCTAGGAGCTGGCATTCTGGCCTGTTTTGAGCCAAGCACTCCCGAACCAGTCCTCCAGCGTGAATGACGCCTGGTTTTAGTCCCTCCATTGCACTCATGCTCCCCGTGTAGCTGTTCTGCTCTCTTTTCCCAGCTCTACCGAAATGGCCAGCAGCTCAGCGTATTTGCTTTGGGATACCTGGCTGTTCCCAGTTCCCTCGGGGTAGCCAAGGGATGGCCGCCCATAGACACGCATCAGGTGGCGGTACTGTGAGGACGTTACCATGCTGGTAGAAGGAAAACAGGCACGTACGTGGCTCAAGTTGGGTTTGTAATAGTTCTCTGGGGTGACCCCGAGATGGCAAGGCAGAGAGGGGACGCAGTGCGCAGTCAGTGCCCGCCGCAGCTCCGCGCACTTTTTGTTGATGACGGCTCCAGCCGCGGGCAAATATGGCTATCCCTCGCCCTGCTCTCCCCTGCAGCATGTCACCCGTACATCAGGTGAGCGGGCACAGGGGCCAGGGGCGGCAGCAAACTTTGTGCCTCATCTGACATTTTTTAGGAGAACTACTCTGCTGTGTGGAAAATAAAATGTAAGGAGCCAGGCACAGAAGCCAACAGACCAAGTCAGGAGGCTGATTCAGTTGTCCAGACAAAAGATATGAGGGCTTAATGGAGAGGCTGACAGATTGGCTAATAGACTGATGTTCTAGTGACCTGGGCTGCACAAGCAAATACCGTGAAATGGGTTGGCTTAAACGATGGGAATTGATTAGCTTAGAGTTTTAAGGCTAAAGGAAAGTACAAATCAAGGCATCAAATCGAGGTGAGAATTTCTTCCCGAAGACCTGAGTTCTGAGGCTGGCTGCCTGTGATCCTTGGCTCCTTGTCACATGGCAGGACACATGGCAGGGTATCCTGGTCTCTCCCTTCCCTTCCCAGTTCTGTTGATTTCAGCTTCTGGCTACTCCCTCTGTGGCTTTCATTCTTTGTCTGAATTTCACTTTACTTATGAAGGACTCCAGTAAAAGTGTTACGATCAATCCTAACATTGAGTTGGGTCATACCTTAACTGAAGTAATCTCATCAAAATGTCCTAACTACAATGGGTTCACATCCACAGAAATGGAATAAATGTTAAGAACATGTTTTTTTGGATGTACATACAGCTCAAACCACCACAATTGAATATGGGCTTATGTAAGAAAGAGAGGACTCAAGCCAGTCTCTAAAATGTGTAGGTCCTGGGGAAGGGAGAAGTGGTGTACATTTTTGCTACCCACATCTTAATGCCTTCCTTTGTTTGGTGGATCCGCCACCATATAAACCCATAGCAGACAAAGCACACTTCCAACTGAAGGTGCGCTTGAAAATGCTAGGCACTCATTTTTCCAGTCTCCCTTGCAGTTGAGATGTACACATATGACCCAGGCTCAACCATCAGACAGTAAGGAGGCAGCAGTGGCAGCAGCCAGCTTGTAGAGGCCAGAGAACCCCTTACCACAGGGTGTAGTAGCATCAACTGTGCAAGGGGCAGGTGGTAGTGTGCCCTCCATGGAACCAGTTCATGATTTTATCTATGCTTCTGGCAATGTAGCTTTCCAGATGGATTTGCCAATCTTCATCAAATCCACGACAACCCAATTTCCAATCCAAAAATCCAGTTTCTTCTTAAAAGAACCAGAGATAGTATCTCTTCCTTATATTAGGGAATGATGTTACCTATTGTGAATGTTCTCATGATATCAACTGCCATTCATGGACTGATTGGGGTACTTATTTCAAATAATGCTACTAGTAGATATTACACCTAACTTAGAAATGATAGGATAAGTCACTTGCCCAAGGTCATATGGCTAGTAATTGATAGAGCCAAGACCAAAACCCAAATTTTTCTGACTTCAAAACCTGAACACTATATATACACTATAGATAGGTTCATTTGGGGTCCATGTAATATTGTGAACTGAGCCATATTTTCATTAATTCAGTTCTCTCTACAACTTCTATGTATATTCACAACAAATGCTCACATGTCCTTGAGATCTCCTAAAACTATAGAACTTATTGCTCAGATATTAAGATGTGTCATTGTTTTGAAAACTTACCAGAGGCTAGTAAGAACCATACATCTAATTCAAAGTATATTCTAATGTTTGTTAGCATTTGAAATTTGGGTAATATCAGTTAAGTTTTTGCTGAGAATCCCAGTTTTCATAAACCTTGCTCCAGTCAATTGGAAGTTGGAGGCAAAGTGCCCTCTTGGCAAATACACGAAGCTCTACTTCAGATGATTTCTATTACCAGAGATATTAAGTTCCATAGCAGAATGGAGAGTACAAATTTTCATGCTATTTTAAATAAATTAGAAAAACATCTATAACTAACCTAAAAATCAAAGAAGATGGGTATAAATATTTGAAACAAATTGCTTGAAAAGTATGCTGTGATTTTAAGAATAAGTGTGTAGCTAAAAAGAAATGAAACTGATGATCAGAAAAGGAACTGTGGTTTCTGAGCTTAGAGAAGAAGCGCTCAGAGAAGGGGCATGTGAGAATGTTTTTTACTTGCACAGCATTGAAGAGGCAACATGATGTTAGGGACAAGCAAATCGAGCTGGAAATAAGAACATGTGCTCTCAAGTTCTGACTCTAACCCCTTCCTAGCTATGTAACTAAGGCAATTCAGTTCAGCAAACACCAAGCCTAATTGTAGAGTCAGAGAGAAATAATACAAGCATAAAAGCATAACTGCAATGACTTATTAGAAGTATTCGTTCATTTATTCATTAACTCACCCAGCCCTTGTTGCCAGTCACATCCTTTCATGTGCTAGGTGCTGCGACTTCAAAGATAAGCAAGAAAAAGTCCCTGCCCTCTAGGAGCAAGTGGTCCGGGTAATAATGACTGTAGACAGTGCAGCCTTGCTGCATTACTGACATAACACCCCTCTCCCCAGCATGCTTACTCTCTCTCCTTCCCTCTGCTTCTTCTCTCTTTTCTTCTCCACCTTCCTAAGCCACCACCCACCCCATCAACACAAAACTTTAGCTTAACTAACCGGGCTCAATTTAGACATTATTCCCCACAGTAAGACTTACCCATCCCGCAACCCCAGACTCCTAGGGGCAGACTGATCTCTAGAGACCTCAAATCCTGAAAATATTGTTTCCCACTCCCTAAGTGAACATTAAAAAAAAAAAAAAAAACCCATAAAATAAGTAAAATTTTATAGAATCTGCTCTTTCAAATATTCTAAGCCTTTGAGAATCTGGTGGAATTTATCCATCATCTCTCTAAGGGAGGTAGTAATGGAGGGAACATGTCCACATACATATCAACTTTTGCAAACACATTCATGAAGCTCATCCATTTTGAAGCCCACCATGGTTTCCTGATTAAGGACCCCTTTTCTAAAATACTGTTTTTCCCTGGAGTAAGAAGAAGGTCAGATCCCTATAGGCCCTGGAAGCCATCTTAAAGATTTTGTACTACAATAGGGTAAGGGGTGATAGAAGGTTTTTAGCCTAGGATGATTCATGATTAGCTTTGCATTTTAGAAATTTCACTGTGACTGTAGTATAGAGAATGGATTAGAGTGACTCAGACTAATGAGTTATTGGGATGCTGTTACAGAAACAGAGGCAAGAGATTACAGTTGATTGCTAGTGGGGAGGGGATTTCTATCTGGGGAGAAGAAAATGTTCTAAAATTAGATTGTGGTGATGGTTGAAAGACTCTGTGAATACATTAAAAACCACTGAATTGCACACTACATGAATGGTGGGGTTTATGGTATATGAGTTATATCTCAATAGAGATATATTTTTTATAATAATTTTTTATCAATAGAGATATATTTTTTAAAGCAACAGATTAAAATGAAAACCTCACATGCCAAAACAAACAAAAAACCAGAGTTATGGTTGTGTGCTAGAAAGAAAGAATGGACAGATGTGAAAGGCTGTTCAGAAGCAGGATTAACAGACCTCGAATAAAAGAGTGGAAACTAGGTAAGAGTCAAGGATGACACCCAACTTTTCTGATTTAGGCCACTGGGTAGATGATGATGCCTTTCTTTGAGATGGGGAGACGTGGGGATGTAGCGATTTTATTGCAGTGGAAAAGATTCCAGGGAACACAATACAAAGGACGTCAACGGAATACTGAAGAGATGGAGGCATTTAGAAAAGGAAGGAGAAACTTTACTTTCAAAGAGTGCAAGGACATCAGATTTCAGAAGAACTGGCCTCTCAATTTCAAAATACAATTATTTTTTTCTTCTAAATTGATAACTGCATATGGGCACAATGAATAGCTCCAACCCCCCCTACCCCCCCGAAACAACAACAACTAGTATTTAAAGGGAAGGAAAGGCAAAATTATCAAAGGGTATTAAGTTTATATTAGTCTGTTTATAGTGGAAACAAAGCAACCTTCTCACCTATCATATTTACAAAGGGTGTGATATGTCTTCAGGTGTTAGCACAGCAAAAATCAGGGGCGTCCAGGTTTACCAGGTTTCCAGCTTTTGTTATTTGGTGAACCAGAACTAGTCAGGGTCACTCTACTATTTTTGGTTTGTCTGAGTGCAGAGTGGTTTAATCCCCTCTCCCCTCCAACTATAGTATGTGATGTGCTTAATCATACTGTTTTGCTTTTAGAGATTAGTAGTGGAACAGAGTACAGAGAGAAGAAAAGGAGGCAGGGGAGTATGAGACAGTTTATAACCATGAAGTTGAATGGTGTGGCAGGAATGTCAAGCCAGGTGGAAATAGTAATTATTGTTAGGGCTCCTGTGTGATCACTCGGTGTTGTCAGAAGCCTGCTGAGGTCACACAGGAGTCTGGTCAGTAGTTTCCAACCTTTGATTCAGACTCTGAATCAAATGATGAGGAGTTGTTGTGGTACTTGGAGAAGGTGGAACTGAGAACCCAAGGGAGAGCCTACTCATATAGGTGCAGAAAGGTATTTTCTAGCTCAAAAGAAGATTACCTTCCTAAGGATTTAACAATAGCCCAACTTGGAAGCCTCAGGCTTCATCTGGTGGGCAAATAAGATATTTCCAGTCTTTTCCAGAAAGAGTCAAAGTCTACAGGAAATCACTCCCTCCTGCAATAAAAAACAAAGTCTCCAAGGTTGGCAATGAAGGAGAATTTACACTTGGGCTCTAAATAATAGCTAGACTTTGAAGACCCAGCCTTCCACTTGGGGTCTCTATCTGTTGCTGCTGCCACCACTAGCTCCTTTTCTAAGATTCTGTCGCCTTTATGAACACAAATCCCCTCAACTCCTGGCAGCATAGTTGAGACCCTGCTGGGGAATTCAAACTTCAGTATGCCTAAGAATAATTTGTGGTGTGTGTTCAGACTCCTAGGTTCCCTTCTCAACTATTTTGAATCAGTCAAGTATGGGACTAGGAATTTATATTTTTAACACCTTTCAGGCAATTCTGATGTAGTCTAAGCACCACACTTTGAGAAATACTGGACCAAAGGTGGGGAAAAGGGTGATGAATGTAGGAAAGAATATATAGATAGTCTGATTTGCAAAATACAGCTAACTCATTTGCAGCCTATAGTCCCCGCTTTCAAAGGGGCAGAGATTGTCTTCCCCTGCCAATCAGTAGTAGTCTCAAATATGTCTGCTTGCTTCAGACAAACACAAGGCACAGACAGAAATAGAAGTTCCCTTGTGGACTAAGTTTCCATTTCCAATCTAAGTTTCACTTTCTTGAAGGAATTGGATATTACTCATTCTTTCCTTACAGGGCCATTGGTCTCTTAAGGGTTAGAATACAGCATCCTCACAAGAGATAAACAGATATTGTAACAAGTAAGTCAGCATACATGTTTTAATTTCTTGGCTGCTAAAACAAATGCCATGCAATGGATTGGCTTAAACAATGGGAATTTATTGGCTCACAATTTTGAGGCTAGGAGAAGACCAAAATCAAGGTGTCATCAAGGCGATGCTGTCTCCCAGAAGACTGTGGTGTTCTGGGCTGGCTGCCAGAAGTCCTTGTTCCTTGGGTTTTCTGTCAGATGGCAATGCACATGGTGGTCCCTCCTGGTTCCTTTGGGTTCCATTGACTTCCAGCTTTTGGCTACTCCTTGTGGCTTTCTCCCTTTATGTCTGAATTTCATTCTGCCTGTAAAGGATTCTAGTAATAGGATTAAGACCCATCATGATTCAGTTGGGCCACACCTTAACTGAAGTGACCTCATCAAAAGTCCTATTTTCAATGGGTTCACTCCTATGAGAATGGATTAAGATTGAGAACATGTTTTTTCTGGCGTACATAGCTCTAAGCCGCCACAATACAAAACAATATAAATTATGAAAAACAAGGACAGTTTTTAGTTTTCACATTTCTCAAAGTCTATTTTTTTAGTTCTAAATATATGCATCAATAGCTCAATTCAAGCTCACCTTTGCCAAGCCCAGGCCAGGTGCTTTCCACAGACCCTCCTCCAGCTTTAAGTGAATATCACTCCTATAATTATCCCCCCACTGTCTTATGCAACTTAGCTCCTAATACTTCTGGAATGTGATCTAGAAAATATATACATCTTCAAAGGAAACAGTAAGTTTGCAGAGGTCAAACTGCTTGAATCATACTGGAAACAATGCACAAAGAGAATCAAGCATCCCCATTTCCAATCACACATATATGAAATATGGACTTTTTCAAGAAAGTTAGAGTTTGGACAAAACATGCACAAATACTCCCAATTTTCATGTTTTTGTTCTTCTGTTTTATAATGCATGTTTCCTGCTTCTTCAGATGTTGGGTGTGTCCCTCCTCCTGTTCCTGTGACCAAAACCTAAAAATAGGTTTCTCAAAAAGAAAAAGAAGTCTCAAGTACATACATACACACACAAGTACACACACACACACAGAATAATTTAGTGTCCCATTGAACATTTCAGATTCTTAGATCCACAGTATCTCAACCTTTTCCATTTCAGAGGATGCTTTTGCCTTACAATTGTGAAACTAAATCTGTCCAACCCTGTTGCTTTTTCAGATCAAAAGGAAGTTTATACCAAATAGTGTACTGTCTCCAATTTTGCTAGCCCAGGAGAAAAAGTATTTGCAACTCAAAGCCAAATTCTTCAAGGAACCATAACAGGAAGGGGAGTACAGATATCTTGTACTCAGTATCATTTTGTTTTTCTCTCCCCATGTCCCTAAATCTTCTCACACATTCCTAAGTCTTCTCACAGGTAAATCAACCATAAGCAGATGCTGGCTATCCAGAGTAAGGTCTACCCTAGATATTTCAACAATTGCTGAGCAACCTCCCATGTCCATACAAACCCTATTCCATTTTCTTCTGCTTTAGGGGACTTATTCCTCTAGAATATATTCATCTAGAGTTACGACCCTACTGAGGTTTTTCTATAATCGTCTGGTCAGTCAAATTATTATCCCCAGCCATGGCTTCCAACTCTAATCAGGACATGAAAAAGTGAAAAGCAACCCTGCCAGCAGTCATACCATGATAATCAGTGTTTCCAACAGGACATGGACAAGGCCAACAGAACAATGTTTCTAATCAAACATAATTAATCCTATATATATGCTATAAAAATGATTAACAATCTCTTCCTAGAATCAACCAGCACAGGCCCAAACCCTATAAAAAAATCCTTCCCCGCTCGCTCTTACTGAGATATCCTGTGACTAGTTCTTCCTTGGTGCAGCAAGTTCAAGAAACTTTTTTTTCTGTAGGTATGGCCTGGTGGTCTTTTCTTTAGTTAGTGGGCTTTAACTGGCTTTCATTAGCTCTGGGTGGCTTATTTAACTCAGAGTGACTGTTCCGTGGAGTTGGAGTCTTCTAACTCTCCCTTTCCTCTGGCTAAAACTCTTAGTAGATGGAAATCCCAGAGTCCCCTTTCTTTACTCCAGGATAGAGGTTTCCTTAAGGAAAGACACCAGGGTATGCTGTTCTCAGGTCCCAATTACCTACCTCCTCTTCACCTACAGGTTGAGGATATCCACTATTGGGGACTTTGGATTTACTGTCCTCAGTAGCTACTCTTGCTCACTTCCTTCCTTCAGGGTGTCCGTTTAGATGCACCAGAGCCATTTCAGCTTTTCCTCCTTTCTCTACAGCCAACTCAGTTTCTGACCTGATTCCAATTTCACATTTGCCTTTCTCCCCTGTGAAAGGAAAATTTCAGGAGCACCCGCCATTTCACATCTTCATATTCCTCTTCCAGGATGCTAGGCATGAAGGTGTAGGTATGAGACTAGATCTGGAATTCCTTTTCCAGAGGCCAAGTAACTTGGACCCTGACCCTTCTGGTGCCTAGAAAACCAAGTCTCTCAAACAGATCTAACCTCATCGTCCCTATACCAAAGCTATCAGATATTTAGGGAATCTGTTTTATAATTATTCCATTTCTCTCCTGGAATTATTGCATTCTCCATCCTTGTAAACAAAGTACCTAAGGACCTTCCATTAAGGGTCTAGGTAACTAACTTGTTTTCTAGTTTGCAGAGAATAAGATACTCTTTCTACTGAGACTGAGTAGGGAGTACTTTTTCCCACCATTCCATTCCTTGCTAGGACACTATCCACTTTTTTCTTTTTAATTTAATAAAGCTTTACTTTTCATACTGTATAGTTGGTTGGACCTGTTCATGCATCTTCACCAGCAGCTGGGACATCACCACCCTTGGTGTTTCTGGTGTAGATTACTTGAGTTCTGTGTTTTGAAACCAGTTCAATAAGCTCTTTACTAAGCAGGTCCTGAAGGGCTTCCCTGGCCAGGGAACTGCAAATCTTCAGTCTCTCAGAGACCACAGCAGGAGTTATAAATTTGTAGTTGGGAACTTCTTTACAGAGTTTGTCATAAGTGGCTTTGTCAAACAAGACTAAGTTTTAATTGAGCTTGTCCCGAACTTTTCCGTTGGACCACTTCTTCTTTTTGGCCTTGCCTCCAGATTTACTCACTGGGTCTTTGTCTTTCTTGGCTGACTTTCCGATGTCTTTCTTCTTTTTGTCATCCTTGGGTGGCATCGTGAAGCTCAGAGAGCAGATACGGCCATCGCAGCCTTGCTAAGATGTCAGACAGAAAGAGGACACTATCTACTTTTAGACATAGTGCCCAAAGACCTCCCAAAGATGGACTCATTTCTGCTAGTGAACAGACTAGCTTCTTCAAGAGCTGACATCTTGCTTCTTTCTCAGGAGGTGAAAAAACTACTAGTGGACAGCTATTCATTATCCCACCTCTCTGCCACCACATTGGTGGAGCTGTCACCTCCCCTTTAATGGACAAACAACTCAGAAGCCTTCTCCATTTGTGTTTTAACACTGCTGATGTCTAGTAGGGTGGGGTCTCCTGCTTTTGAACTGATAACTTTCTTCCCAGTCAGAGGTTGGAAGGTTCTCAACAGATAAAGTATTCCACTATCATAACTCTCGTGGAATGTTGGTGGCACTTGTCCCTCAGTTTCTTGGTATTAGCCATTTTACCATCCCAAATCTAATTTTACCATCCCCTGCCCCCCCCACACCACCCCCTCACTAACTACACCACACTCTGAACACTGTCACTGACAACATTCCATATTGTTTATAGTTCCTGTTGCTCTAGTCATGCCACCATTTTGTACAATTCTTCAGCTCCTTGTGACTTCCTGAATACCTTGCTAAATTGCTTCATAAGCTCTAATCTCCTTACAATCCTTTTTTATTGATTTCACATTGTTCCCCTGGGAGATCTCTCTTCCTGCTACTGAACAGTTTGATCCCCGGTGCCACCACACAAGGGAAAATCTAGCAAATACCCATGAAAGTCAGCATGGCATAATAATTAAGAATTGAGGTTCTAAAATCAGACTACCTGGAAACCGGTGTAGCTTAAGTGGTTGAGTGCCCATATCCAAGGTCCTGGGTTCAACCCCTGGCCCCAATACCTTAAAAAAATAAAAAATAAAAAATAAATAAATAAAATCAGATACCTGAATTCAGATTTTGCCATTTACTAGCCATGAGAATTTGATAATGTTATTTAACCTCTTTGTTTCTCAGTCTCTGAGAGGTCAGGTCCTGGGTTTGGTTTGGCCCCAGTACCTCAAAAAAAAAAAAAAAAAGCAAATTATAGAGGACCTTAGTAAAGTAATAGATCTTATTGATACATACCAAGTTATACACCCTATAAAGAGAATGTACTTTTGTTTTGAGCGCCCGTGAATACTCACAAAAACTATTAGGTCACAAAGAAAAACCACAGTTAATTCCAAACAGTAGGCATTCTCTGATCCCAATTAATAAAAATGGGAGGGTGGGGGTGGGGAACCCTTCTATTTGGAAATTTCAAACTATGTTAAACAATGCTTAGAACAAAGAGGAAGCACTAACTGAAACTTTAAATAATGAAAATACAACATACAAAAACGTATGGGGAAAAAATGTATGGGATACTTACTAAAGCAGAACTCAGAGAAAAATCATACCATTAAATAATACATTAAAAAATAATTAAAATTACCAATAAAGAATCTAATTCAAAAAGTTAGGAGAAAAAACCATAAAATGAATTGAAAGAAAGCAGAAGGAATTCATTAGTAAAGAAAAAAACCACTAAACTTATTAAGTTAAAACAGAAAGACAGAAGTATCAAGCTAAAAAATGAATTAAATAGATTGACCATTAGCTATTTTATTTTAGAAAAAAGGAAACAGAGTGAAAATATACAAAATAAGTAATAAGGGGAAATAACACAAAACAGAAAATAAGATTTACAACAAAGTCTTTGTTCAAGTCTGAAATCAATTTGAAAAAATGGATTAAATAGAAAAATGTCTAAGATAACGTAGTTTACCAAAACTAGAGAAGAGATTTAAAAAAACAAAAACAAAACAAACAAAAAAACCCCTGAAACTGAGTTCTGTGGAAGAAATAGGTAAAGTTGTTAAAGAGTTACACCCAGAAAAAGCAGCACACAGATGGACAATTCTACCAAACTTTAAAAAAGCATACAATACTAATACTTTCATATTTTTACAGAGAAATGAAAAAAAAAGAAGGAAACTTCCTTCCACACAAAGTGGTTGACCAGGTGCATGCTCACAGTTCTGCCCATTAGCAAGATTCTCCTTCAGCGTAGTCTTTCAAGGTAACCTCTGAATCTAGCTGTAGTGCACCTGCTGAATGTTTTTGGTTGGGACTCCACATACTGAGCTCACTCATTTATAAACCAACTTTGGGATTTTTCTTCCTTCATCAGCTGGTTGTACAGGATCCTTCATATTCCCATTGGTGAAAATTGGGGCAGGAACACTGGTAAAAATGTGATGGGTGACAGGAAGATCTTAACTACCTGCTTAAGTAGCTTATTTGTGCCTCTGGTCCTGCTCAGATTGATCCCTACAGTACCATTTCCAGCTGTGATGGATTACTATTGGGCCTTTATTACTTGATGGGTCAACAGAACCCAGATCACAGTGGAAAGTTCTAGATGCATGGTCACTTGATGTCCCTAGGTTAAGTGTTCAATCTCTATAAGGCCCTGTAACATGCAAAGAGCTGTTTCTCAAAGACTATGCACATCCCTGCATGGATGGCATGACTTTACTCTAGAATCCCAGAGATCTTAGTTTTGAGTTTCCCGCTTGAACTTTGTCTAAACTTTATAATAAATCTTTCCCATTATAGAACACTTCTAACACCATCAGGTCTGCAGGAATGGATGACCCAAGAAGCAGAGTTGATTGCACCATGGCCCAGACCTGCTGTTGTACCCTTTCCTGCTCCTGGCCCCACTCAAGGCTGGCAGCCTTCCAGGTTACCCAATATATGGTCATAACAATATTCTTGGGTGTGGAATGAGTTGTTTCCAGAACACAAAGAAGTTTACCAGGCACTGTATTTCTTTTTTATAGTGGGGAATACATTGGTATGCTAAAAAAAATGTATTCTCTAAATCAATGGTTGTATACCACAAACCTGAAGCCTTATTAATCTTTTCTAGCAGTGAGACTACATCTGGTATCATAGTTGGGATTAGAACTAGTACTGGATTGTCAGGTTAAGTATGATAGGAACCACTAGCCCTTTATATTTTAGGTCTTTAAAGGTGTCACTAATTCTGCCATCCTTTATTTATATTATCTTTATTTATTATTTTGGCTGAGGATCAGTATCAGTGGTTTGTTTGGCTTTTTCCACGTGGGACCCAATGTAGGGTATACTCCAAATCCCAAGTATATCAATTTCAATTATACAATTGAGTATTGAGAAAAAACACCTCTGGATGGGTCCACAGACCCAAAGGGCTACTTATGGCCAGGCTTTAGTCAGGACTCCATTAATTGGCTGATTCCGGGTATGGGGCAGGGAAAGTACAGGATGGGCCTGGACCATCTTATTGTGCCAGAAAGTAAGGAAGTGTTCAAAGAATGATGGAGAAATGTCAAAAGGACACAGAAATCAGCCTGAAGGGACTTCCACTGGCCAAATCTGGAACAATTTAAACATCAAAACAAGTAATGATGGTTACAGATTAAAACCGACTGCTTAAAGAAAGAATTCATATGTCCATACATATATAAGCAAATGGCAGAAAAGGGAAAGTTCTTCCCTAGAGTTCAATGCCAACTAATAAATGCAGAAGAATGCCAACTAATAAATTGAATGATAGAGTTAGGAATTAGAAAATTACTTTTTGGCAACCACCATAGTAATAATTTGTGCAAGAGTCATGGGTGCTAAAGCTATTAGGTGAAAACTTGATGGGAAACATATTTATACAGTCTCAAAGAATCCTCCCCCCCCCGGGTTCAATTCCTGAGGCCTCCTGGTGAAGGCAAGCAGGCCCGCGCGGCGTGGTGAGCTGACGGCCCTGCGTGGCACGGTGAGCTGGTGAAGCAAGATGATGCAACAAATGGAGACAAGCCGACACAGAAAAATGCACAGCAAGTGGACACAGCAAACACAAGCAGCAAGGGGTGGATAAATAAATAAATAAATAAAATAAATCTTTAGGAAAAAAAAAATGAATCCTCTCACAAGATATTTATTAAATTACAAAGGGGAAAAATAATGGCCTTGCAAACACCACCAAAACCAAGTGATTAAAGTTACCATCATTTATAGGACCAATCAGCATTATACTCCTTCCCATGTGGTGCACTGAAAAGAATGTAACATCGTTTCTGTGGTTTTCCTGCCACAAACACATATTCAGTATAATCATGAGAATGTATTAGGCAAAAAATGGAGAGAGATTCTATAAAATAGAACTGATCTGGTCTTCATAAAAAATATCAAGATGATGAAAGTCATTGACAGATTGAGAAACACTTCCAGTGTAAAGGAGGTTACATATATTTGACAACTAAATGAAATGTGTGATCCTGGATTGGATCCAGGACCAGGAAAAAAATATATTAATAGGGGACATTATTGGGACAATTGGTGAAATTTAAATTCTGAAGCTAAGGTACTAATATTTCCTGATGTTGATAAGTGTATCATGGTTATGTAAGAGAATGTCATTGATTTTAGGAAATATAAAATGAAATATTTAGAGGTAATGAGCTATCGTGCCTACAACTTACAAATAACTCAAGATAAACAAATAAGCAAATAAATAAATAAATTAGAGGGGAGAGGAAGAGAATAATAAATAAATTTAGTAAGTTGTTAGCTAGGAAATTTGTGTGAAGGAAGTTATTTGTGCAATTTTTTAAGACAAATTATTGCAAAATAAAAAATAAAATAAATACTTCCATAAAGACTTAAAATAACATTGAAAGCAGATAAAAATGACAAAGACATTAAAGAAAAAAGAGAAAGAAGTCAATCAAACATAAAAATATTGATGTCCCTAAGTGGAATTGGAAACCAAGATAACCCACTACTCTACTCTATGACAAAGAAATAGATCTATACCCAATAAGAGAAAGTAACTTGAAGGCAGACTTTGGCCCAGTATTAGATCCTTCTGGCAAACAGCCATGAAATATTTTGAAGTAATGTGCAATTTGGAAGCTTTCCTCACTTGTATTCGGACAAGGTGTTAGGTAACCAGCTAACAAAAATACTGTGAGAGATAGTCTTCATTGGTTGGAAGGTTGAACTATATGACCTCTAAAACCTTTTCTGACTCTATGAATCATGGGATTTTGTAACTAGAATAATATCTCCCCCAGTGGTGCTAGTTCTGAAGATAGGCATATCTCGAGGAGTTTAGAAGAAAAGAGTGTAGAGTGAAGTAAAAGATGTTGAGTGAAAAGTACCCTATAAGTACACTGAACACTTTAGTCTCTTGAACATCCCAAGTTATACCACAGTAACAGAAATAAAATATTTCCTAGAGTTGTTCAGTAGAAGATTGGAGGTGGCAGAAGAATCACTGAACTTGAAGATAATACAATTTAAACCATCCAGTTTGAAGAGCAGAAAGAAGAGGAAAGAAGCAGAAAGAAGCATGAACAGAGCCTGAGGAACTTGTGGGTCACCCATCAAGTGTACTGTATAGGCATTATGGGAATCCCAGCAGAAGAGAGAGAGAAAGGAGTAGACAGAATATTCGAAGAAATAATGGCTGAAAACTTCCTGAATTTAATGAAAGACATGAATATATATATTTAAGACTTGCAGCAAACTCTAAACAGGATCAACCGAAATCAACCCATGCCGTGGCATGTTATAATCAAACTGGTTAATGTCAAAGATAAGGAGAATATTCTGAAAGCCACAAGAGGGAAGGAACATGTCACAAAGAAGGGAGCCTCAATAGGATTATTGCCAATTTCTCATCAGAAACCGTGGAGGCAAGAAGGCAGTGGGATAACATATTTACAGTGTTGAAAGGAAAAACTGTGAACTAAGAATTCTATATCCAGCAAATTGTCTTTCAAAAATGAGGGAGAGATTAAGACATTCCGAGATAAACAAAAGCTGAGGAAGTTTTTCTTCCTTATCCAGGCCCTATGAGAAATGTTAAAGGGAGTTCTGCAGATTGAAGGGAAATAGACACTAGACAATAGATTGAAGCCACATGAATAAATAAAGATCTCTGGTAAAGGAGGTAATGACCCAGGTAAATATAAATGCTAGTAGTATTGTATTTTTGGTTTGTAACTCTACGTTTTACTTCCTATAGGATTTAAAAGGCAAATTTATGATAAGTCAAAAGTTTTGGACTTATAATGTAGAAATAATGTAATTTGTGACAAGAACTACATAAAGGTGGGGGATGGAGGTACATAGTTTGGGTGTCCTAATGAAGTTAAGTTGATATCAAACCAAACAAGATTTTTATAGATTTAGGATGTTAAATTTGATCCCTATGATAGCCACAAAGAAAATATTGGAGAATATGCAAATGCATAGAGACAGAAAATAATGTACAGTGTTACAGGTGATGGTAAAGTTCTAGTATTGGATGGTGGTGAGGAATGTTTATGTTTTAAATATGTTTCTACAATTAAAAAGTGAAAGAGCAACTAAAGAGATAATGGCAATTAAATGCAATATGTCAGTCTGGATGGGAACTAGTAATGGAGGATAAAAAGCTCAAAAGGACTTTATTTCCCAGGAGGACTAGAATGGACATTCTCTGGGTGGCTGTGCCCCATCTCCTATACCCCAATAAAAAAACAAATCCAAAAAAAAAAAAAAGGAAATTATTGAGATATATGAAAACATTGGAATATAGACTTTAAGCTTTGTATCAATTTAAATTTCCTGAACTTGGTACTGTACTTAGGATGGTTATATAAGTGAATATCTTTTTTCTTAGGAAAAGTAAGTGTTCAAGCAGCTAGATATATACAACCAACTCTCAAAGGTTCAGATAGTATAGATGTATGGATATTGAGATAGTTTGAATGATAGAATGAAAATGTTAAAATTGTTGAATCTGGGGAGCGGATGGAGCTCAAGTGGTTGAGCATCTGCTTCCCATGTATGAGGTCCCAGGTATAATCCCCGGTACCTCCTAAAAAACAAGCAAACTTTTTTTTCTGTTGGATCTGGGTGTCTGGGGAGGGGTGGGCTACGTTGGAGTTTCTGTATGGGATTTTAATCATTTTTGCAACTGGCTGTGAGTTTGAAATTATTTCAAAATAACAAACTTAAAGAAAAAGATAATAAAATGATCTCCTCATAGGTAATGATCATCAAATGTTGGTTTCTTAGGATGGGAGTTTAATTAGTTTGTCCTCTAAAACATCGCATGTTTATCTGATTGGAGAAATGCTAGGGGGCAAAAAAAGGAATTTGGGGTAAAGTGTACTTCCTTCTCTTGCAAATTAGCAGTTCAATACTGCACTTGACTGTTACTTCTCTGTTACCTGGTCAGGCAAGCCTGTGATGGTTTGGACTAGAGTGATGAGTGGCCAGAGTCCTCCTTAGTGGTGTTCCTGACTTCCACGTGTCCATCACCCAGACTATCTTTGAATTATGTGGTAGGCTGAATTAGCTACCCTAAAATATACTTGTTCTTAATCCTTGTCCCTGTGGGTGTGAGCCCACTATAAATAGGATCTATTGAAGATGTTATTTTTCGTTGAGGTGTGGTCAAACTGAATGAGGATGGCTCTTAATCTGGATTACTGGAGGACTGAAAGAGGACCCAGAAATCACAGAAGCCAGAAATAAGTGGACATCTCCATGTGACTGAGGGAAGAGATTCAAGCCAGGAAACCCCAAGGATTGCAGCAAGCCAGCACTAGAAAGCTACTGATCCTTGGGGGAAGCAAGCCTTTTAGCTTCTGAAACCGTGAGACAATAAATTTCCATTGTTTAAGCAAAAAACAGTTTGTGGTATTTGTAATAGGAGCTCACTGGCAAATGAAAATATCTACATCTAAGCATACAGAAAAGTATTTATTAGATTTTTCACAGTTGCAAGAATGACTTCAGTGGATAATGAGTGATTTTCTTAAGGCAACAGTCATGAATCCAGTTTAGTTCAGAGACTTTTGATTGTAGCATATTTTTCAAAAAGGTGGCCACAACATCTTCCAACCCACATGCTCTTCCATCATGAGACCTTGCCATTCCCCCATTAAGTGATTGAGTCTATTTCCCATCCCTTTGAGTCAAGGCTTACTTGTGACTTGCTTGTAAGCTATAGAACGGATATTAGTGATGCTCCATGACATCTGTAGCTAGATCAGAAAAGACTATGCAGCTTCCTCTAGGCTCTCTTGGGACACTTGCTCAGGGGAAAGCCATCTGCCATGTGAGCAGTCTGAATATCCTGAGGCTGTGCTCTATTCGAATCCCAACTAAGCTCAATTTCTGGCCATTCCCATCATTTTGCCAGACATGGGTGAAGCTATCTTGGACACTCCGATGCAACCCAGCTGACCTCTTCTGCATGAATTTAGTTGATGCCATGAGAAGAACCACCCAGCAAAGGCTTGCCTTAATTCCTGGCTCTTATTTCTGCTCTTAATTTTTAAAATTATTTTCTTCCTGTTGACTAATGGGTTTAATTGGCTCTTTTCCTAGTTTCTTAAGAAGGAAGTCTAGATCACTATTTTTTTCCTTTGTGATTTTCTTCTCTAATCTTTTAGAAGTCTGTTTAATTTCCAAGTATTTGGGTATTTCCCAGTTATCTATATGCGATAAACTGCATATAGTAGCAGTTTCTTTCATTTGTATAGTACTACCACGAATGAATATATCAATATATATTTATCCATTTTACTGTTAATGAATTTGTTTCCAGGTGTGGTAGTATTTCTAGTTTAATTCTAGTTATTGATTTCTAGATTGTTGTCCAAGAACATATTTTGCATGATTTCAATCTTTTTATACTTATTGAAACTTGTTTCATAAGGTTAGGACCTATGAAACTTATGTTGGTGAATGTTCTGAATGCATATATGTCAAATAGGTTGTTAGCTGAGAGTATTGTTTAAATCTATGTCCTTGGTAAATTGTCTATTTCAGTATAAAAACTTCAACTATAATTGTGGCTTTGTCTATTCCTTTCAGTTATATTTTTGCTTGGATACATTGATAACTATTAATCTTGTCATATGTACTAGTTTTCCCCAAATAAGTTACCTATGTTCACTCTTCCTTTGTTCATTCCACTCTCTTGGGCTGAATACCCTCTTCTTCATAAAGCTTTGCTGGAATAATTCTGTTCTGGGTTTTTATAGTATATTGCTTACAATTGTGTGTCATATTCTTCATTCTGACTTGCATTAGAATTGAAATTAAGTTGAAAGAATAGAATGTTAAACTGGAGGCAGATGCCAACTCAGTTTAAGGAGGAACTTTCAGAACTTCTCTAGGAATGAATTTTCATCTCTAAAATGACAGAGTTGAACTAGATTATTTCTTCTGATTTTCATATTCCATATTCCTGTGCTTATTTCAGAGTAAAGATGACATGAAGCCAGAAAGAACTTAAGCTTCTTAAAAAGGAAAGCCATAGGGCTCCGATCAGGAGTGGATGGGGTATATGTTTCCAGAGTCTTTAAGAAAGTTTAGTTAGTACTAACCTTTGGTATTGAGATAGGCAAACTTTTTCTGTAAAGGGCCAGATAGTAAACATTTTCGATTTTGCAGACCACATGGTCTCTGTATTAACTATCCAACTCTACTTTTTGTAGTGTGAAAGCACAGACAAAACATAAATGAATGGGCACGACTCTAGTTTGTTAACTGCAGGTTTAGACTGTAAACTGTATATGAGACTATTGTCTCACCATCTGAAATCAGGCAAAGAAATGAGGGAAAAGATATGCTTTATTTAAGCAATTGTATTATCTCTGGGTACAAATGTAACGGGTCATTTATATCCATCTAAAATCTATCATATTTTAAGTTAAAGAACAAGATTTATAAAAGATATAAAAATATTACATAGGCTTGGGAAGATGTGGTCATAAAACTTCATTGTAAGGAGGGGCACAGGATAAATTACAGAGATTTTTCAGACTTACAAAGAATATTCCAAAATTTACACTCTTTAATAAAGTTCTTGCTTAATCAACTTTTCATCTTCACGAGAAGTCTTAAGCAGAGCAGCTTTCTTCTTATACTTGTCTCCAGTCTCCCTAATGTATTCTAAGAGATCTTCACACATATATTCTTCATATTCCCTATCAACTTTAGCAATCTGCTCCTCAAGGTGTTTCTAAGGGAAACAATTAGCAATTGTTAATGCAAAAGTAATTTATTTCAAGTTTTTGTGAACTTTACAAACGAGTGTAAATAACATTTGTAAGTTAAGAATAGGAATAAAAGATACTTTTGTATCTACCATGAAGGCCCCTTTTGTATCCCTTTTAAATTATACCCCTTTTTTGCTCCCCCAGAGATAACCACTCTCCTGAATGTTTTGGTTTTCTTTATACTTTTACTAGTACATGCACACACACACATACATATATGTATGGATCTTTAAAGAATTTACCAGTTTAGTGTTACTTTATTTTTATGGAATTATATTAAATGTAATGCTCTATGACTTTCTCACAGTATGTTTTTTAGATTCATTCATGTTAACGCATATAGTGGCAGTTTATTTTATCTCTATAGTATTCCACCCAAATGAATATATCAATATATATTTATCCATTTTACTGTTAATGAATTTCTTTGTTTCCAGGTGTGGTAGAGGCTGCTTAATGGCCCCACACTTCCTAATCTCTGGAATCTGTGAATATGTTATTTTACATGGCAAAAGGAACTTTGCAGATGTGATTAAGTTAAGCATTTTGAGATGGGGAGATTATCTTGGGCTATCTGGGTAGGCCCAATGTAATCATAAGGGTTTATAAAATGCAGAAATGTTTCCTGCATCCCCTCGCCACTACCACTAGACAGGATTCTTCAGATATTTTTCCTAGATTATTTCCTCAGAAATAAAATTTATCATTTATTTTCTAAGAAACAAAACATGAAATATATCAGAGTTTAAAAAAGCTTTCTTAGAATGTAGGGAAGGCCTTCACATACTTACCTCTACAGACCCTACGTGTGTAGCAACCATCTCTAAAAGACGCTGCAAGTTATTTCCCACTTTTCGTCTTTCTTCAGTTGTAGTCTGCACAACTAGTTGGTATCTGTAGAATAAAACTCTTGCTTAAGTTGTCTATTAAGAAACTAATATATCATTTCTATTTAGATCACTTCTCATTTTCATATTCAATAAAAACCAAGCTGTGATTAGTATCTGTGCTGCCTCATATATGTCTAATTCATAGAGGTCTAGTTATTAATTATTAAAACAGAAGAAAAACGTCTCCAAAGATCCTTTGCAGGCTAGGTTAAGAGATGAGAGGAAACACAAAAAAGAAATCAGTTTTAAGTCAAATATTTACCAATACGGTATTCTCTGATTTAAGAGTGTTAACTACATTAGAACACAAAGATTGTACATTAAGCTCTCCTTGGAAAAATCTTCTACCTGCTATTCAGTCCTGTAGTAATTGATTAAATATTTCTGAAATGGAATAATTCTTATTACTTCATCATATTATATTTTAGTATATTACTACCTCAATTAGTGGTCATGGGGCCAAGGTCTAGGTAGGTGAGTATTAAACAAAACAATATACTACCAAAACCTTAGCTTTAATATATAAATTTCTGGAACAAATGGTTTTAACTTGAGTCTCCAAAAGGAATGTAAACTCAAATGCATTCAGGGACAAAGTGGTTGGATAAAATTGCAGGTAGGGGAATAGAAGGGTAGTGTGTTATTTAAGACAAAAGGGTGGGGTAGGGCCACAGTAAATTAGGAAGTAGAACCCTTAACTTTAGAATCCAAATTAAAATAACAATGACTACAGGCCAAATAAACCTTCAACTGAATTTTCTATCCCTAGTCTAAAGATGAGGAAATGAAGAGGTATGATTTTCTCAAAGCTTGTACTTCAACCTCAAAGCAAGTTTTTCAGTTATTTGAAGGCTAATTTGAAACTTTAAAAAAGTATATTTTGATACAAGTGTACATACAGAGCCTATGGATTAACTAATATATTGATTTTTTTATAGACTGCATGAGTGAATTATATAGAGAAGGGCAGAATATTTTTTAAAGAAGGGATGCCACTACTTTGAATTATAGTTATTACGAAGTGTGGCTAAAATTTTTCCTATGTAAGTATAAAAATTATAGTGGAAATCAACAAGGAAAACCTGACATTCTAATTTGACTATAAATAACTTCTAAGAAACATAAAATGATATACAGTCAGTTCTACTATAACGCTTGTTTGGAAACAAGAATTTGTTCCAACTTGATTGCTATATTAGGTAGCAATATGAGCATAATGCAAATTTTGTGTTTGCTTATGCCAATTTCCTCCATGAGAAATAGGTGAACGCAGAAAACTGTACTTGGCTGAATCCAGACACATAGGAATACATAAAATGTGCACACATACATACATACATACATCTCAAATACGTACCAGATAGCTCAGGTCACTGCATGGTTAGCAACCGCACCCATATACATGTGGTGCTACAATTTGCCATTCAATTTCAGATACACCTCTTTCCACCTCTTTACAATAGCTCACAATCCTTATGATGCCCATTTCCTCAAGCAAACTTCAGGTCTTATTCAAGGTAAAGTATCATATTTATTGTAGCATTTATGTATCTTTTAACCATTTACCATGTGTAACATTTGCTAAAATTTTATTAGGTTGGTTCCTATTTTTCATTTATGTGTTTTATACATACTTTTTCATTTACGTTTTACACGTTTTTGAGTGTTGTGCACTTATCCCAATTTTCACATAAATCCTGTGATTTTTATTGCATAATTTTGCACAGTGCAATGATTTTTAGGAAGGTATATGTTGCATTATAGCAGAATTGACTATATCATTTATAGTATAATTACATTTTACTATATACTGTAATTTCTAAGAAATATATCTTAAAAATACAAGAAGCTTCATAGAGTTTAGTGTATTATTTGAATAGGTACAGTTATTTGAAATGATTTACAATTCTATGTTTTCTTCAGGGATTAAAATCCATTTATTATTTATTTAGAATGAATGATTTTTTTCAGGAGGACAATAACTGTAATAGCAGAATGTATTTGAGGAGAAGTATCTCAAGTTATAAGCAAGTTCTTAAAATTCTAAGTATGCTGTGTTGCTTAAGTTATATTTACCACTAGCTCTCCACAAAAATAATATAAATTAAAGCAAATCAATATAGATCTAGTTTTATATAGATGTCAGATAATTAATGTGAGAATAAACATGATAAAACTTGGAGAGATGAACTTACTCCCGCTGAATAGCATCTAATTCATTTACAGCTTCACTGAGGCCCTCATTAACACCACTCTCCAGCAGGTGCTTGTGTTTCTCCAGGGACTCGAGCTCATTGGCACATTTTTTGTCCTCTTCCTCAGCTTCCTATAAGGATAAAGTCATGGTTAAGGGTTTTAAATATTAACATTTTATATACTCCAGGTGGATTATTTTTAAAACATTTCTTTTTAGGCTGCATTGTTTAAATTCTCAGGGCTTACAAGATTTACATGCAAAAGACTTTATTTTTATTTTTTTTAAAGATTTTAATTATTTATTCATTTATCCCCCCCTTGCTGCTTGTGCTCGCTGGGTCAGCCAACCACGCCGTGCGGGCGGGCTTGCCTTCACCAGGAGGCCCCAGGAACCGAACCCGGGGCCTCCCATATGGTAAATGGGAGCCCTACTGATTGAGCTGCAGCCGCTTCCCTGCAAAAGACTTTAAACTGCTCCTTTGGGAATTCTATACTATAAACATAAATGAGACATTTTCAACAGGCCTGTTTAGGATTCATTTAGCAGTATTTTCAAATCTGAACTACTTGTTCTGTAAATTTTATGTTCCTTTGTTTGAAAATTTTTCCATAAACATCAAGGAAGCCTAATATAGGTCAAAATGTGGATAATTCTTATAATACCATTATTTTGCAAATGTATTAACTATGCACAAAGTAGCCCAAATCAATCACTTCTTAGGTTTCTCAAGATGAAATATCAAAGTCCTTCATTTAAGTACTTCAGAGAATAAACTCAAGTATTGTCATGGAGGACATATGAAAAAACAAAATGATTATCAAATGTCTCGTATTTTGAGAATTAAAATTTCACACTGGCTGAAAAAAAATGTATAAGCCCTAAATACAGTACAGTCAAGAAAGAACTTTTCAATTCCTAACACTTTGTTGGTATACAACAAATACAAAATTTTGATGTGGTTAAAATTTTCACATAAATTGTTTAAGTGGCAATGAATTAGTGTTATTTGAGTTCTTCCCAAAGTCAAATGCTGGCCAGCAGGTGGGGAAGAGGCAGTAAGAATTAATCTTATTATTTTACCTACATTCTAGATGTCATGTACATGCTCTTTGGAATGTGAACAGGAAAATCAGTTTGCAATAACTTTGGATGGGCAATTATATATACAAAAGGCCATTCTGGGGTTCGAGCTTTAGAAGTATGTAACACAAAATATCTATAAACAGAAGAGAAAATGTTTAAAGAATGTTTTAGACTTGCAAGGGTACAGTTCACATATTCAATGTAAAATACTAGATAATGGAACAATAGACATGTTCTATGGTCAAATAGTCCTAGTCTAGAAATAAATTCTTTAAAAAACAAAACTCTTCACAATAAACTTTTGGATTAGAAGACTAAACTAAAACACAAGTTAAAGATTATAGCTTAAAAATTTCAGTTTTAATGTCAGAATATGTGCTTAGTCAATCAATCAAGACATAGCTTTGGCTAGCCTATACAAACTATAGCAAAGTTCTTACCTTAACTTTTTGTTGGTAAAGATCATCCAGCTTTTGAACTTCTTCTTTCAGAGTTTTTACACTTCTCTTGCTTTCTGTTACCATTGTATTCAACTTGGAGAATAAAATTTTGGTTGAGAAATTATAACTATATATCAAAATTTTTTTAAAACAAATTATAGATTTCTATATCGTCAATCAACTAACTGAACCACATGATTTGATTTCTTCTAGTCCTTTTGGATTCTTACCTATAATTTGTCCAAAAATTTTATTCCCCCAAAAGAAATTAATTTCAAAGAAACTTGTTTTTTTAATGTATAATTTATGTGTGCTCTAAAAGTAATGTGCATTTAGAAAAGGAAACATACATAATTGTTTAAGGGAATAATAATTACTACGTTTAAATGTGAGGTAGAATAGGACACTAGGGATCAAAACTCTGGTTTAATTCTCATTAAAATAGGGCTACTGATATCTATTTTTCAACTAATGGCTCTGGGAGTGCCTTTTTTAGTTCTAATATATAATATATATTAAAATATTAATATATTGTTAATATATCAGCATATTAATATAAATAAATTGTTTTACTCTCTAGTTCTGAAGTCTAGCTTTATGTACTTTACTATCTAGCTTTGCATTTATGTGTTCACTTTCTGGTACTTTAAAGATAACTATTAATTCTATTGGATAATGTTTACTAATTGGTTATAGCCATGTATTCTTCAAAACAGAAGTAAAGTCACCACATTTAATCTTGTTAAAGCTTGAGCGTTAAGATTCATTGAAACTAAAAGTCAAGGAAAAAAAAATATTTCTTAAAGTTCATTTCCTGTTGACAAGTGCTGATACCAGTGGTTACCAGAAATTAAAACAGACTCTTCTTCAGTTACACCAAGAGGAAAATATTTCCCACAGGAAACAGAAAATGTAAAATGTATTAACAGTTGACATCTTCTTTAAAAGGATTTTATATATACATGGAATTAAAAATATAGCAATATATTTTGGGAAAAATTAAGTGAAGCTATTGTTATTTGACGAAAGGTAGCATGGTCATATAATATGGAAAATTTTGTAACTACTCTCATTTAGTCATCAAAAATACCTTAAAAGGATTTCTCCTTTACCCCCCCACCCCCCCATTTACAAGTGAGAAGAAGGTAGCTGGAAAGAATGTTTGCTCAGGGTCATGCAACTTGTGCATGTCTAGAGCTAAAAGCCAGATGTTCTAACTCCAAGGACTTTTCCTATACCAACTGCTTTTTAAATTATTTTAAAGACTAGAATTAATAAAGCTATAACCTTTGCTTCCAGTCTAAAGGTATGTTGCCTGTGAAGTGACTAACTTAAACAAGCTGTTTCATTAAGTTCACCTGCAATAAAATCAGTGGCCACCCAAGTAATCAGAACTTCCACTATCCCCTCAAGGTTGGTCAAAATCATTGTTTATCTCTGATCAGCTTCTACTTTCTATGTCACTTTCGTCAATTACTTAAAAATCCCCCCCCCATTACAAAACTAAACATTTCCCTTATGGTAAATACGGGAAACTCATCCCATCCATCCAGTAGAGTCCTCAAGTTGCTTATAGGTGAAGGAGATATCATTAGGTAACTACTTTTATTTTTCTATTACTGAGAAAACAGAAGCCACCAGGTTGGAATTCCATTACTTCCTGTCTCCAATCCAACCAACATATCAGTATGAGACCTTTCCTTCTTCCTTCCAATTTCAGGATGGAGGGTGTCTATTATTTTCCTCCTAATGAGAAGTAAACCACCTTGCTCTTCATTGTTTCCATCCATTATTATCTCTTCAAGATCTGTATTCAAATCCATCATTCAAAAAACAAACTTTCCCACAAGCCCCCTTTCCTTTTCTAACTACTGTTCCATGTCCTTTCCTTAGAATCAAACTTTTATAAAGAGAAGTATATTCATATGATCCTATCTTCCTTTTCTACCATTCAAATTTCAGTCCATAATAATATTGTTTCTGGTTCCTTGCCTTCATGAAACTGCTTTTGCAAATGTGACATCTTATTTGCTAAAGCCAATTGGTATGTTTCAGACTTAATCTTGACAGCTGAGTAACATCTGTGGCTGCTGATCACTCCCTCCTGAAAACTCCTTCCTTGGTTGTGGCTTCTAAAATGTTCTCTCCTGTTTTCTTCTTTATGTCTTAGGTGGTTGTTCTTGGTCTTGTAGATTTCTCTTTCTCTGCTTATCTTTTTTTAAAAACAAATCAATTTTATTGATACATATTAATAAAGCATACAATTCATCCAAAGTTTATAATTAATGGTATTTGGTATAATCACATAGTTGTGCATTCATCACTTCAAACATTAGAACATTTTATTTCCATAATAATAAAAGACAAAAAACAAACAAGAAAATTCTTCACCTCTCAATCTCTCTGTTTCCCCTGCTTTACATAGCTGCTATTTCTGGCTATTCTTGCTCATTTGTTTATTAGTAGTTTTACTGAGATATATTCACATACCCTATGATCTATCTAAAGTGAATAATCAATGACTTTTAGTATAATCACAATGTTGTGCATTCATCATTACAAAAAATTTCAGAATTTCATTACTCCAAAAAGAAAAACTCCATATCCCTTAGCATGCCTTCCCTAGCCCTACATAACCACTAATCAAATTTCATCTTTATAAATTGATTTATATATATATTTTATATAAAAGGAATCATACAATATATTTAGTTCATAGTAATGCAATCATACAGTATTTGTCCTTTTGTGCCTGGCTTGCTTCGCTCAACATAATGTCCTCTAGGTTCATCGATGTTGTCATATGCTTTACGACTTCATTTCTTACTACTGCATAATATTCCATCATGTGAATACACCACAGTTTGCTTAGCCATTTATCAGCTGATGGACATCTGGGTTGTTTCCAACTTTTGGCAATCATGAGTAATAACGCTATGAACATAGGTGTGTAGATGTCTGTCTGTGTCACTGCTCTCAGTTCTTCTGGGTATGTATACCCAGTAGTGGTATTGCAGGGTCACATGGCAAATTTATATTCAACTTCTTTAGGAACTGCCAAACAGTCCTCCAGAGTGGCTGTATCATTCTGCATTCCCACCAAAAGTGAATAAGTGTTCCTATCTCTCCACATCCTCTCCAAAACTTGTAGTTCTCTGTCTTTTTAATAGTGGCCATTCTGGTAGGTATGAAATGATCTCTCATTGTAGTTTTGATTTGCATTTCCCCAATCATGAGTGATGATGCACATTTTTTTCATGTTTTTTTTTTTTTTTGCCATTTGTATTTCTTCTTTGGACAAATGTCGTTTCAAGTCTTTTGCCCATTTTTTAATTGGGTTGGTTTTTTGTTGAGTTGTAATAACTTTTTATATATCATGGATATTAAATCCATGGTTATCGGGGGGCGGATGTGGCTCAAATGGTTGGGCGTCCATCTGCCATATGGAGGGACCTGGGTTCAATCCCCGGGATCTACCGGTAAAAAAAAAAAAAAAAAAAAAATATATATATATATAGAAGGCAGCATGGGCTGCCAGGCTCTGTGTGCTGGTGAGCCCAGGCCCCGGGAGCCATGCAGCAAGATGATGACATAACAGGAGAGAGACGCAGCGGGGAGACAAGACTAGATGCTCCGAAAGCCAGGAACCGAGGTGGCGCAGGTGGCAGAACACCTCTCTCCTACATTGGAGGTCTCCGGGATCGAAGACTGGAGGAGGAGGATGAGAAGAGATAGCAGGAAACAGATACAGAGAATTGCCCAGCGAATGGACACAAAACAGCAAATGGGGAAGGGGGGGTTTAAAATGGATAAAGTAAATCTTTAAAAAAATCCATATCGGACATGTGATTTCCAAATATTTTCTCCCATTGAGTTGGCTGCCTTTTCATCCTTTTGACAAGGCCCTGTGAGGTGCAGAAGTGTTTAATTTTGAGGAAGTCCTACTTATCTATTTTTTCCTTTTGTTGCGCATGCTTTGGAATTAAGGTCCAAGAAACCACCACCTACCACAAGGTCTTTAAGATGTTTCCCTGCATTTTCTTCTAGTAGTTTTATGGTCCTGGCTTTTCTGTTTAGGTCTTTGATCCATTTTGAGTTGATTCTTATAAAGGGAGTGAGATAGGGATCCTCTTTCACTCTTTTGGTTATAGATATCCAGTTCTCCCAGCACCATTTGTTGAAGAGACTTTTGCCCCATTAACATGGACTTGGTAGGTTTCTCGAAAACCAGTTGACCTTAAAGGTGAGGGTTTATTTTTTTATTTTAAAAATATTTTATTTTTATATTTTTATCTCCTCCCCACCCCATCCTGCCAAGACGACTTCCTCGTCCGTCTGCTCATTTTCTTTAGGAGGCACTGGAAACTGAACACGGATCCTCCCATTTGGGAGGTGAGTGCCCAACTGCTTGAGTCACTTCCACTCCCTGCTAGATGAGTCTGCTGGTTGTGGCATCTGCTGGTTGCAGCAGTTGTGACATCTGATGATTGTAGCACCTGCTGGTCGCAGGTTGCAGTGTCTTACTGGTAGCGGTGGTTGCGACATCTGCTGGTTGCAGTATCTCCTGGCTGTGGCATCTGCTGGTTGCAGGTTGCAGCATCTTGCTGGGTGTGGTGTCTGCTTGTTGAGGCATCTGCTCTTCTTTAGGAGGCACTGGGAAATGAACCACATGGGGGGGCAGGATTCCAAATGCTTGAGCCACATCCACTCCTGAGGGTCTATTCCCACTGATTGATATGTCTATCTTTATGCCAGTACCATGCTGTTTTGACTACTGTAGCTTTGTAATGTTTCAGGCAAGGCAGTGAAATTCCTCCCACGTTGCTCTTCTTTTTTAGAATGTTCTTGGCTATTCAGGTGCATTTTCCCTTCTAAATGAATTGGCAATTGCCTTTTCTATGTCTGTAAAATAGGCTGTTGAGATTTTGACTGGTATTGCATTGAATCTACAAATCAGTTTGGGTAGGATTGACATCTTCACAATGTTTAGTCTTCCAATCCATGAACAAGGAATGTCTTTCCATTTGTTTAGTCTTCACTTATTTTAGCCTTGCTTTGTAGTATTCTGTGTGTAGGTCCTGCAATTCTTTGGTTAATTCCTAGGTATTTGAGTCTTTTTGTTGCTATTGTAAATGGAATTTTTTCCCCCTGATTTCCTCCTCAGATTGTTCAATACTAGTATACAAATACATTACTGATTTTTGCATATTGATATTGTATCCTGCCACTTTGCTGATCTCATTTATTAGCTCAAGCAGCTTTGTTGTGGACATTTCAGAATTTTCTAAATATAGGATCATGTCATTTGCAAATAGTGAGAGTTTTACTTCCTTTTTTCCTATTTGGATGCTTTTTTTTTTTTTTTTTTTTTTTTTTGCCTAATTGCTCTAGCTAGAACTTCTAGTATAATTTTGAATAACAATGGTGACAGTGGGCATCCTTGTCTTGTTCCTAATATTAGAGGGAAAGCTTTCAACCTTTCCCCATTGAGTACAATTTGGCCGTGGGTTTTTCATATATGCCTTTTATCATATCGAGGAATTTTCTATCTATTCCAACCTTTTGAAGAGTTTTTATCAAGAAATTATGGATTTTGTCGAATGCCTTTTCTGCATTTGAGATGATCATGTGTTTTTGCCCTTCAATTTGTTAATGTGGTATATTACATTGATTGATTTTCTTATGCTGAACCAGCCTTGCATATTAGGAATAAATCCCACTTGGTCGTGATGTATAAGTCTTTTGACATTTGCAGTATTTTGTTGAGAATTTTCGCATCTATGTCAAATAGAGAGATTGATAATTTTTTCTTGTAGGATATTTATCTGGCTTTGGTATTTGGATGATGTTGGCTTCAAAAATGTGTTGGTTAATTTTCCCTTCTCTTTAACTTTTTGGAAGAGTTTAAATAGGATTGGTGTTAATTCTTTTTGAAATACTTGGTAGAACTCACCTGTGAAGCCACCTGGTCCAGGCCTTTTTGTTGTTGGGAGATTTTTGAGGATGGACTGAAACTCTTTAAATGTGATTGGTTTGTTAAGCTCTTGTATTTCTTGTAGTGTCAGTGTAGTTGCATTTCTAGGAATCTGTCCATTTCATCTAGGTTGTTTAGTTTGTTGGCATACAGTTTCTCATAATATCCTCTTATGATCCTTTTCACACCTGTGGGGTCAGTTGTTACTTCCCCCCTTTCATTTCTGATTGTATTTATTTGCATCTTCTTTTTTTCTTTGTTAGTCTAGCTAGGGGTTTGTCAATTTTATTGATCTCAAAGAACCAGGTTTTGATTTTATTGATATTCTTTTTTGTTGTTGTTGCCCTTAATTTCATTTACTTCCGCTCTAATCTTTATTATTTCTTTCCTTCTGCTTCCTTTGGGATTGGTTTGCTGTTCTTTTTCTAGTTTCTCTAGTTGTTCAGTTAAATCTTTGAGTTTAGCTTTAAAATTTTTTTTTAAAATTTATTTTTATATTTTAAAAGATGCTTAGATTACATAAATGTTACACAAAAATTACAAGGATTCCCTTGTTCCCCACCTCCCACACCTCCCGTAACATCCCACATAAATATTTTTCATTAGTGTGGCACATCACCTGCAATGGATATACACATCCTGCGGCTTTGCCATTAAGTGTGGACCATAGTTCACATTGTAGACCACACTCTCTCCCACACAGTTCTGCATGTTATATGCTGATGTAAAATGGCCTATATGTGTCGTCGTAATGTCACTCAGGATAATTCCCTAGTCCTGAAAAAGCCCCTGTATTAAAACTGCTTTTCCCTTCCCTGCCCCGAAAGCGTCCAGTGGCCACTGGCTCCACCTCAGTTGTAATTTCTTCTATTACTTGAATCACAATATGTCTACAACAGAATACCAGTGAGTCCACTTTAGTTCATAGCTCTTCCCCCAATCCTGAGGAGTTTGGGATGGTGATAGCCACTCTACCTCCAAGTGAGAGGGGGCTTATATCCCATGGATACGATGGATGGGATTATCCTGCCTGCAGCTGCAGACTCTCTCCATTCCCTGGGATGGCCGTTGTCTATCATCATCTCCTCACTAGGTGGCTTGGGTGAGTCCATTGAGCTGTAGAGTAGGAGTTGCAGCTCCACCAGGCACAGCTGGCATATGGGCAGGCCAAAGGCTCCAGTCTCTGGAAGTACACCTACAAACTCCAGCATCACATATAGGTTTGAAAAAAAATATAGGCATTTAGGGATATAAATTTCCTTCTCAATACTGCCTTCGCTGTATCCCATAAGTTTTGATAATTTGCGTCCTCATTTTCATTTGTCTCAATATATTTACTGATTTCACTGGCAATTTCTTCGACTCACTGATTATTTAGGAATGTGTTGTTTAGCCTCCACACATTTGCAAGTTTACCTTTTTCTGTCTATTATCGATTTCCAGTTTCATTCCATTATGTTCAAGAAGGTGCTTTGTATAATTTCAATCTTTTTATACTTATCAAGAGCTGCATTATGCCCTAACATGTGGTCTATCCTGGAGAAAGATCCGTGGGCACTTGAGAACAATGTATAACCCGCTGAGTTTGGATGCAGTGTTCTGTTTATGTCTGTTAGGTCTAACTTGTTTATTATATTGTTCAAGTTCTCTGTTTCCTTGTTGATCTTCTGTCTAGTTGTTCTATCTAATGATGTGAGTGGGGTGCTGAAGTCTCCAACGATTATTGTAGAGATGTCTATTTCTCCCTTCAGTTTTTCCAGAGTTTGCCTCATGTATTTTGGGGCACCCTGGTTAGGAGCATAGATATTTATGACTGTTATATATTCCTGGTGGATTGCCCCTTTATTAATATATAATGGCCTTCTGCATTTAACTTTTTTTTGCATTTGAAGTCTTTTTTGTCCCATATTAGTATAGTTACCCCTGCTCTTTTTTGGTTACTATTTGCATGGAGTATCTTTTTCCAACCTGTCACTTTCACCCGGTTTGTATCCCAGGGTCTACGGTGACTCTCTTGTAAGCAGCATATGGATGGCTCATTTTTAAAATCCATTCTGTCAGCCTGTATCTTTTGATTGGGGGGTTTAATCCATTCACATTCAATGACATTACTGTAAATGCATTATTTACTTCCACTATTTCTTATTTGGTTTTCATATGTCATTTCACATATTTTCGCTTTTCTACTCTTTTGGTTATTCTTTCTCTATTCTTTCTTCTGTACTCTCCTCCAACCCTCTCTCTCCTGTCTTTTTTAAAGATTTTTAAAATTTATTTATTCATTTATCACCCCCTTGCTGCTTGTGCTCACTGGGTCAGCTAACCATTGCGTGCGGGCGGGCTTGCCTTTACCAGGAGGCCCCAGGAACCGAACCCGGGGCCTCCTATATGGTAAACGGGAGCCCTACTGATTGAGCCACAGCCGCTTCCCTCTCCTGTCTTTTTCTTTCAGGCTCTAAGGCTTCCTTTAATATTTCCTGCAAAGGTGGATTCTTTTTTACAAACTTTCTTAGTTTCTGTTTGTGAATATATATATATTTATATTTTAAAAAATGCTTAGATTACATAAATGTTACACAAAAATTACAGGGATTCCCACGTTCCCCACCTCCCCCACCTCCCATAACATCCCACATAAACATCTTTCATTAGTGTGGCTCATCACCTGCAATGGATGTACATCATCCTGGGCTTTGCCACTAAGCATGGACCATAGTTCACATTGTAGACCACACTTTCTCCCACAGAGATCTGCATGTTATATTCTGATGTTAAATGGTCTATATCTGTCATTGTAATGTCACTCAGGATAATTCCCAAGTCCTGAAAAAGCACCTGTATTACAACTGCTTTTCCCTTCCCTGCCCCAAAATGAATATTTTATACTCACCTTCATATTTGAAGGACAGTTTTGCTGGATAAAGAATTCTCAGGTGGCAGTTTTTCTGTTTCCTAATTGTATCATAACACTGTTTTCTTGCCTCCATGTTTTCTGATTAGAAATCCACACTAAGTCTTACTGGGCGTCCCTTGTATGTGATGGTTTGCTTTTTTCCCTTGCTTCTCTCAGAATTTTCTCTTTATCTTTGACATTCTTAGTTGTATGTGCCTTGGAGAAGGTCTATTCAGATTTATTCTGATTGGGATACAAGGCGCTTCTTGGACATGTAAGTTCATTTCTTTTGTGAGAGTTGGGAAATTTTCAGCTATTATTTCCTCAAATACTCTTTCCGTGCCTTTTCCCTTCTCTTCTCCTTCTGGAACTCCCATGACATGTATGTTGCTGCATTTCATGTTGTCATTCAACTCTGAGCCCCTGCTCAATTTTTTTCTATTCTTTTCTCTCTTCAATTTCTTCTGTTTTGTCTTTAGTATCATTTATTCTTTCTTCTATCATTTCAAGTCTGCTGTTGTATCCCTCTAATGTGTTTTTGATCTCACCTATCATGTCTTTCCTTTCCACAAGCTGTTTCTTTTCCATTCAGGATTTCAAATTCCTCTTTGTGCTTGTTCAACATCTCCTTGATGTTATCTGTTTAGCCATATTGTATTTCAACTCATTTGATTTTGGAAATTTGTGTGCATCTCATTAATTAGTTGTCTCAAATCCCGCATTTCTTCTGGAGCTTTGATATATTCCTTTTCTTGTGCCATGCCTTCTATTTTCTTAGTATGGGTCATCATTTTTTGCTGATGTCTAGGCATCTGTTTAGGATGGTAGTTCACTCAGATGCTCAATTTCTTTTTCTTTCATAGGGATTTTAGTGGCAGGAGGCTGTGTGTTGCTGCTGCTCTTTGATTCTTGGTTCAACCTGGATTGTTGGAATTTTGCCTGTTAGTTGCTCCATTGCTCCAAACAGGGCTCTGGACACAGTAATGGGCCGCAGACGTGCTTCCTGGGGTCTTGGGGAGGTCATAAAGGCCAGAAGCAACCTCTCATTTAATTTTCTCACATGCACTTCCTTGGTTTGCCAGCAGATGGTGCTCTTTGGCAGCCCTCTCAGTTCAATGCCTGGTCAGTGTGTTTGCCGCAACACTGACCAGATCAGTATGATAAAGGTTCCTGCCTGGAAGCTAAGAGCCTTGTAATTTAAACATTCTCAGAGACAGTTCTCCAGACTTCTCTGGCAGCACACTTCCTTTTCCCAGGTAGGAAAGAATTCCACTCCTCTCTGCATACCCAATAATCAGTTCCATTTAGTAGAGATGGAGATCAAGAGGTTGTGTTTCTTTAGCCACTTGCTGGGTCCCAAGGCAAACAATGACTTGGCCCCACCTGGCCTGGAAGGGCTCGTGGGACACAGCAAACCACATTTGCGGGTCAAAAGCTGAGTCAGCCTTAGTCTTGTCCTTCTCTCCCCTTTCCTGGGGAGTTGCATTCTCAAAAATCAGTCCTGGCTAGAAGAGTGGGAGGTTGTGAGGTTTGGATCTCTCCAGTCCCATTGTTGTCTCCCAGGGCAAATAGTGGCGCGGTCCCACCTGGCCTGGAAGGGCTACTAGGACACAGCAGACCAAATCTGTGGGTCAGAAGCTGAGTCAGCCTTAGGCTGTGTCCCTCTCTCCCCCCTCTTTCCTGGGGTGGTGGATCCCTGGAGCCCCCTTTGTCTATAGCTGGCTCAGAGGCTTGAAAATTTTAGTCTTTATTATGGGGGAGGGTGCTGGAAGTAGCAGCTGCTAGTTTCAACTCAGTTTTGCCATCATCTCGTTTCCCTTCCTTTGTCCCTCTCTTCTGGGCGGTATCCAACCTTGCCTGGTGTCCTAAACCCTAGAAGATATTTTTCCAGGCCGTTTCAGCCTGTCCTCTAGCAACTTTTCTGACAGAGAAGAGAGTCTCATGTTTTTCTAGTTTGCCATCTTCCCTGTTGAAGTCCCCTCTGCTTGTCCTTTTGATGTGAAAGTTCTCCCATCTTGCTCACTTGGGATAGTTCTATTACCTGTGAGATCTCATGGCTTTACTTACTTGCATGCTAAGAAATTATATATATATTTCCATCCAGACTTCTAATCTGAGTTCTAGACCCATATATAATCCAACTGCCTAATGGACATTCTCCACTTTGATGTCCCAAAGACCTGAAATTCAGCATAACCCAGCCTGAAATTCTCTTTTATATCTTTCTCCTGCATTCTTTTTTACCGGGAGGTACTGGGGATCGAACCCTGGTCTCTCCATATGGTAGACGGACGCTGAACCTCTTGAGCCACGTCCGTTTCCCATCTCCTGCATTCTTAATCATAGTAATGAACATTACCACATACCCAACAGCCAAAGTTGAACACCTGAATTTCTGGTTTCTCTGTTAACCTTCACAATCAAATGGTCCATTAAATTCTGTTGTTTCCTTTTTTAAAATTTTTATTTATGCCCCCCTTGCTGCTTGTGCTCGCTGTGTCCATTTGCTGTGTGTTTTTCTGTGTCTGCTTGTCTCCCTTTGTTGCATCATCTTGCTGTGTCAGCTCACTGCGCTGCGCTGGCTGGCTTGCCTTCATCAGGGGGCCCCAGGAATTGAAACCGGGGCCTCCCATATGGTAAATAGGAGCCCAACCACTTGAGCCACATCCACTTCCTGTTGTTTCAATCTTTAAATCTCCTTTCTCCATCCTCACTGCAATAGCCTTGGTTTGGATCCTTATAACTTATTAGTCAGGATAATGTTAGGTCTCTTAATTACATGCCTCTGGTCTCAAGTACCTCTAGGATTAGAATGCCAATTCTCTGATTGTTACTTTTACTTAAAAATCTTCAATGGTCCCCACTACCTAGAGAATAACCTTTCAACCAGCAAGCAAAATCAGAGAATTAGGTTCTTGTCTCTCCAGATTTCTCCCTTACTCTACTTATACTCATGGTAATTCATTAACATGCCATGCCCTTTAGTCTTTGAGCCTTCATATATATGTATCTTTCCATATATCCATTGGCCAACTCCTACTTGTTATTCACAACTCAGTTCGGCTGCCACTTCCTTCAGAAAGGACCCTGTGCTTATCTGAGCTGTACTAATAAGAATTCACAGCATGCTGTATTTATACTACAAAAGTGTTGATAAAAGTAATCGTTTTCATGCCTGTCTTCCAAGGCGAAATGGAGTTAACAGGGGCAGACAATGCACTATCTCAGTGTCACCATCTAGTAGAAAGGTTCTTTTTTTTTTAATTTAATTTTTTATTTTTATTTAACTTTATTTTGTACATTTAATAATTGAAAATATAAACAATTAAAAACTAAAAAGTAAACACATGAAGTAGAGCAGAGGTTCTTAACTTTTTTTGTTCCATGGACCTTTTCCAGTCAGGTGAAAATCACAGACCCCTAAGTCCACACTATACTGTGTATTATTTAATAAATATGTCACATCTGCTTCAACATGTCCCCACAAGAATGTTTTTTTTTTTTTTTTTAATTTCAATTCAAGCTCATGGACACCTTGTTAAGAACCCCTGTAGTAAAGTATCAGGCAGTTAAAAAATATTTGATGAATAAATTTCACTTGCAAATATTTAATTTTAACCCTTACATTTATATTCATAAGTGCAATTCATTTAATTTTTTTTTGTGACCTCTTCGTCAGGTTGTGGTATGAAAGAGGGTTATACCAATCTTATAAATGAATAAGGTCTCCTTTCTGCTCTTTGACAATCTATATGTCTTGGGAATCGGCTGACCTTTAAAATGTGAAAATACTGACCTGTAAAGTCATCCATTAATGGAGTCTTTTTGGAGAAAGAATTTCTTTATTTTCTTTTATAATAATTTAAAAATTTCTATTTTAGTCATTTTGGGTATTTATTTTTTTCAGGTTATAATCCTTAAAAACTTTTTTAAAGAAAAGTTTTTGTTTATACTGTATTTATTCATAATTTTCATAAATCCCCCCATCTTTATAATGTATCCCTTTTTCCTTTTGTTCGTATTTTCCTGCTTTTCATTGAATGGTTTTGGCAATAATTTTACTTTTAAATACTTTCAGATTGATTTCATTTTTCTAGTTTATTAATTTCAGTTTAACCTTCCAATGGCTATTTACCTTTGTCCTCTTAACTTGGTTAAATTAATTGTCAAATCCAAAAGTAGTTTTTAGTATTTATCCTTGCTTATCTCTGCAGCTTAGCACACTACTGATCACACCTTTCTTGAAGTCTTTCCCATGCTGGTTTCTATAGCATATTCTGATTGTTTTCCAACTATTTTGTCCTTTTCTTCTGTTTTCCCCAGAATGTCCTTTCTTTGCCTATCTCTTAGGTGTTGCTCCTCCTCAGGATTCAATCCTCTGCCACTTCCCTCTACACAGTCATCCCAAGAAATATCACCCACATCCATGGCTTCAACTATCAACTTTGTGCTCAAGACCCCCAAATCTGTATTTACAGCGTGATCTCTTTCCAATGCTCTGAACTTATTGCTTCAACTTCTTCCTCGATGTCCCATGGACAGCAAGCTCAAAAATCTCCAACACTGTCTTGCCCATCCTAGGCTCTCATTTTTCCTCTTGTAGGTTAAGAACATTATAATCCACTCAGATGCCTACAACAGAAGTCATTGTTGGTATTTCTTCCTCTTCTAGCTTTCACTTTCAGCCATGAAATCCTTGGGTTCTATAACCCTTAACATTTCCTAATCCTGTCCCCTTCCCTCTATTTCTACTATCAATACTTTAGGTTTAACCTCTGAACATTTTTAGTTGCATCCCCTCTAAGCTACTTTTTCCTATAGTCAAAATGGTTTTGGAAAAATTCAAATCTAAGCAGTATAATTGCATATGTCAGTCTTTTTCCAAAGGGAAGCCCCGGAAGATTGTATTTACTTTTAGAATATTAACATGGGGCCTAGTCTATAGCAGGCATCTTATAATTTTTTCCCAAATGTTCCTGCCTATAGCCTTCAAAAAGTTACAAATCAGTCTGAAAGATGTTTCAGTCATGGAGGTCCCTTCTTAGAATTTTACAACTTTTTGAGAGTTACCAGGTTTAGTTCCTATTCCAACAAAAAAGAAATCAAACTGAAGCAAGCTAAAGACTTCATTTCAAATAATCATTACACTTACAGAGCATATGTTAACACAGTCCTAATTCATCATCTTAACACACTTGATCTTACAGAAACACCAAATTACATTAATAGTAGTAACAACAGTATCATGAAATACTGCATTTATGTAATGTAACACATTTTTCTATTTTTTGAGTGGAAAAATTCTAATACAAAGAAAGTCTTGATAGAATTTGTTAATATTAAGAAATATGTCTTTCTGTGGGTTACTAGTATAATTATTTGTGAAGTGCCATGTTTTATTTCCAAATGAAATAAACAAGTTTCTACTATGAGAAAAGATATGATTTCATTTTTTTCCCTGAAATCTGTTAGCTAGGACACAATAGTTCTTGAAGAGCTGAATTTACTAGGGTTTATATTTTGTTTGTTTGTTGGCATATTAACAATGACCTTTTGTGCATTTGAGAAGCAGCTTCTTAGCTTTTCTTAATCAAGCACACCAATGTTTACTCTTAAATTATTTAATACAATACTAGTGTTCCCTTTCAGGGATATTGGTGATACTATGTTTCAAGGATTTCAGAAGCAGCAGGAATTTTCTGAAAACTACTTTTGGAAATAGACTTTATATGTATTTAGGGTAGGGTCCCTTGAACTCCATAGTCCAGATGAAAACCTCAGTATAAGGAAACCCCTTATTCTATCATAGCCATTTAGCTTCTAACCACAAATGATACATACCTGCTTTTAAGGTAGCCACCTCAAATATTTTGGTATAAAAAGTCATATTATTAAATTATCACAAGTTAAAGGAGGTAATTATTTTACAAAAAAGGGAAATTTTCTCTGTTTCATATTCATTAGTGAAATGTGAAGCCTTGGATATATGAATTACTTAATAAATTACTTCAAGTGTTTTAAGTCAAGGGTATAACCAATTCATTTTTTTTTTTCATAATTTAAAAAATTTCTTCCTTAGCAACCAGTAACCACAAATCACATTTAACTTTTACGTTTTAAAAATCTTATTTTTGCTTTTAAAGATACTTTATGTTTCATTACTTACTTGTTCTAAAGTATCCTCTAAACCCATTTTTTTATTTAGAGCTTTATTAATTTCTTCTTCAGTTTGATTCAGGAGTTCTTTGAGTGGTACCTATAAAATACATAGGAATGGTGTTATATATGACAGGAGTGTTTGTAAAATTTCTCTCATGAGGCATCTTCACATTGTGGTTGGAAGAGTCACTTTTGAATTAAACTACTGGAGAAAAAAAGTGAAGCCATGACATTTTAAATCTAAACTAACATACCATTCAGTAAGAAAAAAAAAAAAACATTTAATGTAATTCCTGTAACTATAGAGTATAACCTGCTTTTTGTTTTTGAATCCTTGCAAAATTGCAGATTTACTATTTAAAACTTTAATTTCACCCAATAATTGATGGGGGCTTTTATATGAAGCCTATTTTCAGCCTCAGTTCTTATCTTTCCTGGAAATTTACTTCTGTAACTTAAACATTTTACAAGTACACTTAGTTTACTACAGTATTCTTTGAAAGGAATTTATATGTAGGTTGCATTTTATGCTGTATTCTCTAGGGGCATCAATTTTTCTTAATCCTTTTAAAAATGGTTTAGTCCTAAAATTCTCTGCTTGTATTTCTTATTTTCTATTTTACCGTTTTTAATTTAAACAGAATACTTCATTGCTTCCCATTATGTTTTTTTTTTTTTTAAGTATCGAGGTGAAATACAAACTTTAAAATGGTTGACCTGAAATGAAGTTTACATAAAATTAACATTTTAAAGTGTACAATTCAGTGGCATTTAGTACATTCACAATGTTGTGCACCCATCATTTCTGTACTAAAACATTTTCATTACTCCAAAAGAAAACCCTGTATTCCATTATTATTAGTATTTTTTTTAAGGAGGTGCCAGGGATTGAACCTGGGACCTCATACATGGGAGGCAGGTGCTCAAAAGAGAGCTACACCCACTCCCCCCATTATGTTTTTGTTTTAAGTAGGTCTTCTTTTTTAAGTAGGTCTTTTGAAGTTATGATTTAATTTTGGCTTGCTCTTTTTTGAAAGATGCATTGGCTTCTTTAATCTCATTAAGAACCAATTTCAACTTTTTTCCAATTATTTGTAATGTTTGGGTTGCTTAGTATTAATGCTATTTCTATTTTTATTGTTCAAATATTATGTAAAACTATTCCCAGAAATCAAAAAAATTTTTTCTGATCCCATGCATTCTTTTTTTTTTAAAGATTTTATTTATTTATTCATTTATCCCCCCCTTGCTGCCTGTGCTCGCTGGGTCAGCCAACCACGCCGTGCGGGCGGGCCTGCCCTCACCAGGAGGCCCCGGGAACCGAACCCGGGGACCCCCATATGGTAAACGGGAGCCCTACTGATTGAGCCACAGCCGCTTCCCCCATGCATTCTTTTTTGCATTGGGTAAGCGTTTTCACAGTGATTTGATTCAGGTAATTATTTTCTTGAACAAGCCATGTAAACATATTCAGATCAAACTGTTGTCTATCTAGCGATCTATGAGCTGAATTGAGGAACAATTCAGTAAAAGACAAAATGTTTACTGGATACATGTTCTTTTCCTACTGAAAACAAGCCTAGCTTTATTTAATGAATGTCTGTCCATCAGTAGACTATAATCTCTGGGAGGGCAGGGACTGTATCTATTTTGGGTTAGCATTTTATCTCCATTACCTAGCTTGTTTGGAACATGTGAGGCACTCAATAAAAATTTATTGAATGAATGAAAGATTCTCAAGGTAAAAGTGCATAGCTTCATTGGGGAGCAGATTTGGTTTAACAGTTAAGTGCCTGCTTCCCACACGGGATGTCTGGGTTCAGTGCCTCCTAAAAACAAAGAAACCCAAAAAAACAAACAAACAAACAAACAAAAAACCCCAAGCAAAACAAATTAAAAGAACAACTCAGGGGAGCTGATGTTGCTCAGTGGTTAATGCCGGCTTCCCACATACGAGGTTCCTGGGTTCAATCCCTAACCTGGTACCTCAACAACAACAACAACAACAACGGCATAGCCTCATTCTTCTATTCAAAAACAGTATTTTGAAAATTGGTGTTTTTTGGGGGGCCGGGGGGAGAGGAGCACTAAAATACTAGAACCTATGAGTAGATGAAAAATTGCAATAGAGGACTAAAAAAATTTCTTCCCCAAATTATATCCTTGGCTGTATTTCAAAATCAGGTGTGGATTTCTCATCATTGACTGCTGGTGTCACTTAACACTCTGTTTCATGCCTTTTTGCATGTCCTTGTGCCTGGAATTCTTTCTTGCAGACCATCCCCATAAATATCACATTTTTCAAGATTTCATTCCAGTGTCATCATTTCAATGGTGTCTTTTCCACTGCTTGTTACATACCTTGTAAAGACTTCTAATTTATGATCCTGGTGACTATCATAGAACCTTACAGACTATATTATATGTAATCAATTTTTAAAATTTAATAGTTGAATAGATAAGGTAGGTAGAGAGGAAGAAAAGGCTTTATAATTTGAAGAGTAAGGTATAATAGATTTTTACTACCTAGAAGAAAGAAGTTAGAAAGTTTCAGTGTTTTATTTCTACATTTAGTTCTGAGTTATGGACATGCTGAGTTTTAACCTCATAAATATATGAACAATTCACCAAACATATCATTTTTAAAGTTTTTGAAGTACTCATGATTACTTACATAAACTTGAGCCTTGTATTTGACAAGGCAGTTGGCACCAGCCTCAGGATTAAATTTTATTTCAAAGTCATAACCTTTGGAATTCTCAGCACCTTTAGGGATAAGTTTTAATTTTCTAGCCAATTTATGATACTCTGCTAATTGTGTTTCAATCTGTAAGGAGAGAACAATAGTACACAAAAAGGTTAAAAAAAGACTCAAACAGTCCTGTTCTACATACTTTTCAAATGCTATTTCTGCAACTTTAGACCAATATATTGCTTTATATTTTAGTTTACTAACTTTGCATTTTTTAGTAATAGGGTGGCAGTTTTAAAATATACAAATAACGAGAGGTTTTATTTATACTAAATTTGTAAAATAATTTAAAGACTATAATTGATTAGTAAGCAATATACTATTGCTTTCATTTACCTGACAAATAGTTTGGAATAAGAGTCACATTTAGGTATTAATTAAAATTCACTTTTTAAAGAACTAGAAGGAGAACTTATTAAAAACAAAATAAAAATAAACCTTAGTTTTGTCTTCAAAGTTAAACATTTCATTTAACCAAAATAAGTGAAATGTTAAATGTCTTGATCAAAATATTTTAGTAATATATTCCACATTTCTTGCTCTCTTTCCTTCATTATGGGAAGTGAATTATTATCACTAATTAGCCCTCTAATTTCTCTATCTCCTTACTTCATTTTTCTTCACAGCTCTTACTATTACCTGACATTTATTATTTGATCATCTTCTCTACTTAAATGTAAACTCCATGAAAGCAGCTGTATCCCTAGCACCTAAAGTGTTTAGCATACAGTAGATACACTAATATTTAATAGAATAAATGAATTTGCTTCCGCCACTTAATACATACTTAGTTTCTCATTTCTGTTACTCTTCATAAAAGTGAGTAATTTGAGTGCAAGAATGAGCCGGCAAGAGCACATATCTGAAACCTGCTTAAATAATTTGCGATTTCCAAAAATGCAACAGATCTCATGTGCAATATTTCTTAGATATTAAATTTAAGATTTTGGGTCTTTTAGGATTCTAGTTTCTTTTGTTCTTTACTATCTTTTTTTTTCCCTTAGGCAAACACAGCGGCTTTGTTTGAACCACTGTTTTCATTTTAACAATCGTGATAAGTACGTGTGAGAAAAGGAGTAAAAGGATAAGAAAAGCCATTTCTCTGAAGCAAAAGTTAGAGGCTAAATTTTTTATATCAGAACGACACCTACTAACAAATAACAAAGCTGAAAATACAAGGGCGAAAAACTTCAAGACAAAACTTAAGCCTGAAATTCTCTAGTCTCTGTTTTTTCTCATTAAAAAAAGGCCTCTTCCTTTTGAAAAAATGACACTTAAAAATTTTACCAGTTTTCTTAGGAATGCAAATTATGGATTTAGCAAAAAAGATTGCTGTAGAACTATTTGCTAAGAAAAATACCCGTAGACAACCTATTATATTGTCTTAGAGCACTGGTGTCATGTCCATGATTATGCTGAATCATTAAGAAAAAGTTCATTTATACAGCAGATGTGAAAGTCGCCTTTATCAATTAAAATTGGCTAAATTTTTAATGTACTATCTATATAATTATGATATATCTATATAATTATAATTAAGTAATTTGGTTCTGATTAAGGTCACTGGTGACTTCTTTGTCTGACCCTTTGAATACTTATTGCATTTGACACTGCTAATTCCTTCTTGACTCCCCTCCCTCTCAGCTTCCATTTGACCTCTGGCCAGTCCTCGATTTCCTTTAGGTGCCCCTCCCCCACCTTTTGCTTCTCAACACGTCATGCATATAACTCAGTTTTTTTTTTTTTTTTAAGTTTTATTTTTTTTTCCCCCCCCCCCCGACCCCCCAACCCCCCATTGTTTTGCACTCGCTGTCTGCTCTCTGTGTGTTCTTCTGTGTCTGCTTGTCTTCTCTTTAGGCAGCACTGGGAACTGATCCTGGGACCCCCTGGAGTGGGAGAGAGGCACTCAATCTCTAGCACCACCTCAGCTCCCTGGTCTGCTGCGAATCTTATTGTCTCTTTTCTGTGTCTCTTTTTGTTGCGTCATCTTGCTGCTCTAGCTCTCCACACGGGCTAGCATTCCGCATGGGCCAGCTCTCTGTGCAGGCCAGCTTGCCTTTTACCAGGAGGCCCCGGGAATCGAACCCTGTACCTCCTATATGGTAGATGGGAGCCCAATTGCTTGAGCCATATCCGCTTCCCTAACCCAGTTTTAATGAAACTTATTCACATAATGTAAATCACATCACAAAGTTTTCAGAACTGAATGGAATACTTGTTCCACTTGCTTCTAAACACTTTACTTCACTCATATAACAGTTTTAATGAAACTTATTCACGTTATAAATTACATATGCTACATAGTTTTCAGAACTGAATGAAATATATGTTACACTCTTTTCTAACCACTTTATTTCACATATGTAATGCTGTTAGGTCTCTCTTAAACCTTGACTTCTTCTCTTTTATTCCAGAGTGAGTGATGCTACTTGCCCAATTGCCCAAGATGGACATCTGAATATCTATACCATGACTGCGTCCCTTTTCCACCAAGTCTTTTTCACCTACCTCCTAAGAGTCAGAATCCACCCACTTCTTTTAATCCCCACTAACATGATCTAAATTCAGTTTGCAATTTCTCACCAGATTATTGATACAGATTCTTATCTGTCTCACACCCCTCTAACCCATTTTCCTTTTTTTTCCTTTTTTTAAAAGATTTATTTTATTTATTGTCCCCCCTTGTTGTTTGTGCTCACTGTGTGCTCTCTGTGTCTGCTCATCTTCTCTTTAGGAGACACCGGGAACTGAACCTAGAACTTCCCATGTGGGAGAGAGGCACTCAATTGCTTGAGCCACCTCAGCTCCCTGCTTTGTTGTGTCTCTCATTGTCTTTCCCTTATGTGTCTCCTTGTTGTGTCATCTTGTGTCAGCTCGCTGCACCTGCCTGTCATGTCAGTTCACTGTCTTGCTCGTTTTTTCCAAGAGGCACTGGGAACCAAACCCAGGACCTCGCACATGGTAGGTGGGAGCTCAATTGCTTGAGCCACACCTGCTTCCAGCTCTAACCCATTTTCACATATCAAATATGAGATCCTTGTGAAGTCTGATCATGCCTACTTAAAAATACTAGGGCGGGAAAGGATGTGGCTCAAGCGGTTGAGTGCCTGCCTCTTACATAGGAGGTCCCGGGTTTGGTTCCTGGTGCCTCCTGAAAAAAACAAACAAACAAAAAAACACAAAAAAACAAGTAAAACAAATGAATAAACCAACTCAGGGAAGCCGATGTGTCTCAGTGGTTGAGCACTGGTTTCCTACATATGAGGTCCTGGGTTCAATCCCTAGCCCCAGTACCTCGGGAAAACGCGCACACACACACACACACACACACACACTAAGGGTTTCATCGATACCTTTTAGGATAAAGTCCAAAATCTAAACACAAAAAAGTTTTTCACCAACTGGTCTATGCTATCTCTCGAGTCTCATCTCTGGTCACTTCCCCCATCTTTTGCTCCAGACATATGAGAAGTTTATAATTCCAGAGTACATCAACCAGGCTGTTTTCTCTGAGCTTTCCCACATGCTTCTTTTTCTGCTGACCTCCCCTACCCTTGCCATGCTAACTCTTCCTTGTAATTCCCAATTCTGCTCAGGTGTTAGTCTTTAAGAAAGTCTGCCCTAAAAACCACTTCAATCTATTTCTCCATACCATGTACACTAAATATGGGTTAGCTATACTCATCCACTTCCTCACAACCCTGTGCAAAACTCTATTACAAGTCTGATCTCATAGTAGAAAGATATAATCTAGACCGGAAGTTCCTTGATGGGAGAGTCAATATGTCCTTTAATCTATATTTCCTATATGCCCAGCAAGGTAACTGGGACATAATGGATATTAAATGTTTGAGTAGTGAATAGGTAAATGGAGAAGGGACTCCTTTCCTATTCTACAGAGTAAAAGGCATGGAATTTATGAAAATTATTTTCAAGGCCTTAGAGGTTTTTTGGCTTATTTCTTGGTTCACTGTTAGAAAATATAGGCTACCTTAAATCTGAATGAGGGAAACTGGGGTATTATTGAACTGACATAAAGGGATGATGACTGGTTTAGTAAAATGTCAGTGCTAAAAAATTCTACTCTTTAGCCAATTTATTCTATACACTGAAGAGTTCTTAATTTGGATAGACTTTTACAAAGGTTAGCGCCGATGAGTTACCACTCTGGAAATGGTATGACATACCGCTTCTTTGCCTCTGGCATATTTTAGCTCCTCATTCCACAATTGCTGCTGTTCTGCCTGCAGGTCCTTGGTTAATTTATTAATGGTTTGCTGCAATTCATTTCTTTCATGATTTATTCTCTCAATGTCTGCAACTGAGTACTTCTGGTTATCAACAGTATTCTGTAGTCTAGTATTCTCTTGTTTTATTGTTTCACATTCTAATTCTGCATTGGAAAAAATATATATTTGTTAAGTTTCTTCAATTTCTACAAAGAAATTGATGCCATTATTTAATGGAGTTGACAAGGATGTCTAAATTTCCAAGTTATATACATATTTTATTTTCTCGTCTTTTTTTTTGTGAAATAAGCCAAGTGTCCATCAACAAATGAATGTGGTATATACATACAATGAATATTATTCTTTCATAAAAAGGAATGAAGTTCTGATACATGCTACAACTTGGATGAATATTGAAACATTAAGTGAAATAAGCTAGACACAAAAGGACAAATATTTTATGATCCCACTTAAATGAGGTGTCTAAAACAGGCAAATTCATAGACAAAATAGAGGCTGTCACCAGGGGTTGGTGCGGGAGGAGAGGGGTGGGGGAAATGGTCGTTAAGTAATTCTGGAAATAGTGTTGAGTACACATCATTGCGAATGTACTTAATGACACTGAATTGTACACTTAAATATAATTAAAATGGTAAATTTCAAGTTGTATATATTTTACCACAATAAAAAAAAAATCAAATAAACATGTTCGAAGGTCTATTAGATTGAATAATGCTTACTCAAAGATACTAAGACCTTATCTCTGGAACTTGTTAATATTATCTTATTTGGAAAAAGTGTCTTTGAACATGTGATTAAGTTAAGGCTTCTGAGAAGAGGAGATTAACCTAAATCATTTGAGTAGGCCATAAATACCATCTCAAGTAGCCTTATAAAATAGAGGGAGTTTTCACACAGATGAAGAAGAAAGACACTCAAAAGTCAAGGAAATGTGAAGACAGAGGCAGAGAGTGGAGTGATGTGGCCACAAGCCCAGGAATGCTGTCAGGCACCAAAGCTGGATGAGGCAAGGAATGAATTCTCCCCTAGAGCCTCTGGAGGGACCAGATTTTGGATTTCTAGCCTCCAGAATTGTGAGGATAAATTTCTGTTGTTTTACATCATCAAGTTTGTGGCAATCTGTTATAGCTGTCGCAGGAAAATAATACAGAAGGCATTAAAAATTTGAAAGCCTGCTCCAGCCATTTCCCATAAAAAGAAGGCTTAGATGACACAGCTGTCTCTATATGTAACAAATCCCACCCAGGTCTGCAACCCAGTCTGAATGGCCTCTTTTAGCATTATCTATACTCACCCATTCTAGCAATTTCTTCATCGAGACCGTTCAATTTCTGGTCAAGAATGGCTGAATGAGACTCTAAATTGCTCATGTATGCCTGATATTTTTGAACATCTGCTTGTAAGGAAGCTTTCAATTTTCTCAATGACTCTAGACGATTCTTTTGAAAAAATAAAATGAAGTTTTCACATCAATAATCATTTCATACTTTAACTGAAAGTAAAGAAATATTATTTAAATTCATCTTAGAGAAAGGTAAATTAGAGTTTTCCTTTTACTTTTAGAGGGAGTCAAAAAAACTAAAAGGGACTTTACTATTATTAACCAATTAAGAAGAGTTGTCAAGAAGTCAGTTTGGAATAGAAAAAAAGAGGACCAGGGTGAAAAAAACAATTATTTTTAATCTGATATTTTACAGAACAATCCAGGTGCTTCACTAACATAATACACAAAACTAGACATCTAGTCCTTGGAGGGTAAAACGTGCGGACCTTATTCAAACGATACTTTTGGACTTACGTAAATAGGTAAGAATCTTTCATCATATTCTGAACACCATTAGTCTAAGACCGATAGACCACAAGGGAAAACAAAGCTCCACAAATACCAAACATGTTTTCATTGGGAGTTCTGTCCAATGTAAAAAAAATTAACTTTTAAGAAGCTTAATTTGTTAATTTATTATTATTTTTTTGATAAAGAAATAGCTAGTATTCTCTAAAGAGGTCCAAGGGTCTAAAAGAGCTCTCAGGAAGACAAGGATGTTTACTAACCGGTTCTTTTTCTCTCTCTTGTTCCAATCGTGCAATCTGTTCATTTAATGCTTTGTTTTTTGCTGCTAATGATTCCAGCTTGGAAGCATCTACATTAAATAAATCCTCTGGAGACAAAACCCAAAAACTTCATAAGATCTCAAATGTGCCAAAAACATTCTTCCCCAGGTTTTCACCATTGCTTGTTCCCTTGCTTCCCTATGGTCTCTGCTTAAACAACTTTATCAGTGAAGTACAATCTTATTCTCTGTAAAATAGCAAATCCTTCCCTTTACTCCAGTGCAGTCTTTAATCCGCTTTACTCTGCTTCCTCGTTCTCCATAGAACTTAACCACTATTTGACTTAGTTATTCACTTGATTATTGTCTTTGTGTACTAGAATTTAAGCTTATAAGGGCAGGAATTTTTATCTCTTAATCACTACTATATCCTTAGTGCCTAAATGGTGGCTAGCATATAATAAGTACACAATAAATATTTGTTTGAATAAATGAATCCAATTTATATGCTTAATTAATTATATACAAAAATATCAAATAACTCACTAGATGCTTGCTGTATTCAGTCTTCTATATCCTATAATTTAGCATATTCCCTTTCCCAAGTGGACAAGTTGAAGTTGTCCTGGTTACTCTTCAGAAAGATACATTCCCAGGGGAACATAAAAGAATGCTTTCACCTTTTGTACTGATAGTAGAAAGTGATATTCTCCTGTTTTGCTTGATTTCACTGTCTCTGGAGGAAGAGCTTCACACATCTAGATTGAGCTACTTTACCTACCACTCTGACATTTTCTACACAAGGCTATTTCAATAGAAGAGATAGCAGTGTAAAATATCATCTCTGGAACATTTTATAGTTACTCAGTAAATACTGAATGTCACTAGATTATAGTTGAGTGAAAAAATAAAGAATTCCCTTACTTGTCCCATTAACTTTCTGCCGCATTGAAAGAGAACTTAGGTGCTTTCACTAATTAGTTCTTTAATTTCTAAAATAGTAAAGCAAGAGAATAATACGGATACTATTCCACGAGAAGAATAACATTGATTGATTATCCTCTGTGTTCCTGGTAACGTGTTTATTTTAAATACATTGCCATCTAATTTTGCAAAACTTTGTTAGACAGGTTAAATATCTTGTTAATGTCATATAGGCAGTAAAGGGCTAGGCCTTAAGGCTGACTCCTACACTACTATCTGTTTTGCTTAACTATTACTTCCTTCCACCAAAGAAGCCATGAAGATAAAAATCAGCAGGCATCAAAATACATTTAAAATAAGTGGCTCATAGAAACATTGGTAGGATATGGTAAAGGTAAGCTACAATGCCATACACAGAGTTAACTTAAATGACTAAAAGCAAGCACATTAGGAACAGAGACACTTACTCAGCTTTGACTGCAACTCTGCATTCATCTCTTCAAAACTGTCAGCACCAGTCATGAAACTCTCATAGCATTTTATGGTGTAGTCCAAAAACAACTGATAGGATTAAGATTTTAAAAACAAAGTCATGATTCCTCTTTAGTTTGTTTTACTTTTCTAAGTGGAAATTTAAATCAGATAGTTTACATACTTACAGAATTTTAAGAAGGCCAAACAAGGAAGATTTTAAATAAATATAATCTAACATAAAATGTACAAACTTAATCATCTTTAGGAATAATCCACCTTAAGAAAAATTTAAATGAATTATTGATCATCTAAGTTCAATTAAACTCACAGGGTCTAGTAGTCAAAACCAAAATGTGCTTAAAGAAGACAGAAATTATATTTTAACTTTAGGCTAAAATATGGCATGGTAAGTGGGGATCTAAATAGTAGAATACTAGAGTTTCTTAGTACTTATCCAAGAGAGGTAACACTATATTTTGCAGACACTGGGGTGTTTTGGTTCCTGAGGATGCATACTTTATTGGGAAGCAAGGATGGCTGATCAGAATTTTCCATTGCCTGGATGAAGTAAATATCCCTCAAGACAGGTCAATTCCCTTTGCAGCAATTCTCTGCTTACTAAGCAACCTTCTTCGTTGATATGGAAGAGGTATCTTAAATAGGTAGTGAGTATTCCTGTAACTGAAAAGGTGCACCCACTTATGGTAAATTAATTAACTTTTCATTCTACTTCACAGAGATCAGTGTCTTGTGAATTTTGTAAGAATGGATCAGTTTCTTGAACTGGTTAATTGAGTTTGTAAAGATTAAAAATAAAAAAGGTACTGGACTTACAAAGCTGAGGACCAGAATTTAACAACAGAGTGAAGCTGGATACTCTGATAATTCTCTGTAATTAAAAATAGTACTTTATAGTTTCCAAAGTGATTCTCTATATAATGTCATTAGAGAAAAATAGCAAAAGTTGGAAGAATACCTTTTACTCATTTATCCTTTATGATGAATGTCAAGAAATTTTCATATTTAATATATGTTCTTGTAATTGTACTTGAGTGAAAAACTGAGGTGCAAACTAAATCTAGTCCTGTATACACAGGACAACAGGGGAGGAGAATTCTCTCAAGAGTGGGTTCAAGGGAAGCGGCTGTGGCTCGGTCGGTGGGGCTCCCGTTTGCCATATGGGAGGCCCCGGGTTCGGTTCCCGGGGCCTCCTGGTGAGGGCAGGCCCGCCTGCACGGCGTGGTTGGCTGACCCGGCGAGCACAAGCAGCAAGGGGGGGATAAATGAATAAATAAATAAAATCTTTAAAAAAAAAAAAAAGAGTGGGTTCAAAGGCTTCATTCAAATAGCCTTTCCAACAGGGAACATTGCCAAGTGGTAAAGGGGCATGTTTAATCTTTACTTTTAAAAAAAATAAAAGCAATGACACTACGCTAGTCAGCTGATACATCTCTGAACTCTTTCCAAGGCAGTAATAAAAGATGAGACTGAAGTTATTTACTCTTCCCTTTTGTGACAAATGTACCAAAGGCTTAAGGTTAGAATTAGAACAGAGAATAGTCTTTCTTCTTAGGGGTCTTTATGGTGATTGTCTTTTATGTATGCTCAGGGACATTAATATATAATTTCAACGTTTTAAATGTATTCTTTGGAGCTGTTGTTTTGCTTCATTTGGATATATAAATTTGCGTGCTTTAGGAAACAGGTGGAGTTAGTTACACAGTTTAGACTCTAATAAGGCTTGGTGTAGGAACCAGTTCAGACTTCCTGTGTTCTTCTGCCTCAACCACTTTAGGAAGTGGTTAACTTGAACCTCAGTGGCACCATGCCTAACTAATACGACCAAAACCAAATAAAACAAGCAAAAACCCATATGCAATATTTTAAGACCCAATCTATTATTCTTTGTATTGACAAAGAATTATATTAAAATAATGTTGCCCGAATCAATATCTTCATTCTAAAAGAGAGGAGCCAAAGAAACATTGCATCTATAACATAACATTAACATGTCATGATTTAATTTCAATCTCCTTGCATTTTTTACTTAGTTGACATTTCAAATTTCTTTGCCTAGTTATTTTAGGAAATGACATGGTGACAGTAGATCTGCATACATATATATATATATATATTTTTAAGGAGGTACCGGGGATTGAATCTGGGACTTCGTACATGGGAAGCAAGCACTCAACCACTGAGCTACATCTGCTCCCCCAAAATTCTTTTTTTTTTTTTTTGGAGGTACTGGGACCACATGTGAGAAGCTGATGCTCAACCACTGTGTTATACTGGCTCCCCTGCCAATATTTTTAAAAATCAATTTTAGTAGTTTCTTAGGAAGCAAAAAGATAAGCTCTACAAGACAATGTAAATTAATTTCAACAGTGATACATTTAGTTGCTGCATAATATTAAGGCAAATCACATTATAGTGTTTGGTAAAGTATTGTACCTTATTATGCATAATTCCATCTTCAGTTTCTTCTCCCCAAGGCTGTCCATCATCAAATGAAGATGAGTTTTCTTTCATGGCAGCATGTAACTAATTAATATGCAAACAACATAAGTTGATCTTTAAGACATATAGCTTTCACGTTTTGTCAAACTCGTTTTTCAGAAGCATTTATATTAATGCATAATTAAAATTCTCTTTTGGGAAGGCTATTTTATAGAACCTTAAAATATGATCCTTTTGATATTTTAGCATTTAAATCCCTTAAGATAAAGAAAGGATAGGTTCCATATTTAGTTCTGTTCCATAAAGAAAAATATGCTGACGTATATGCTTGTATTAACCTAAGATGAAGAACTGAATCCTCTACTTTATAGTCAGGGTAGATAAAGACAGAATTTCTGCTGTTTTGTCAAAGGGCTTTATGAAAATTCTTACTACTCTGCAAGGTTCAAAAAGAGCTTTACATAAGGACAAAGAGATCCCAAAGAGGCACAGAAAAGACTACTGCAGGACTTGTAACTTCTGAACTTACAAGATTTGGTTGAAACAACTTCAACTTGAAATTGTACAGAGATAAACAGAAACAAGGATTTGAGTAATACTTTTTCAGCTAAAGGTGGCATTTTCCACTATAATGCCACTTCTGAATATTGAAAGGAGAAAAGGCCTGAGAGGGTTCCGAGATAAGTAAAGCCTGGGCCCACTTTGATCAGTAGCCAAATAATTAAGAAGAGCTCATGGAGCCTGTGCACCATTCTATTCATGATCCTTAGTAGAGAAGGCAGGGCAACCTTGGCAAAACTACTATCACTCAAACATAGTAATAAGAACATAGGGGGAAACGGACGTGGCTCAAGAGGTTCGGCATCCGTCTACCATATGGAGAGACCGGGGTTTGATCCCCGGTACCTCCCGGTAAAAAAAAAAAAAAAAAAAAAAAAAGAACATAGGGAAGCAGATGTGGCTCAAGTGATTGGGTTCCCATCTACCATATGGGAGGCACCAGGTTCGATTCCTGAGGCCTCCTGGTGAGGGTAAGCTGGCCTGCGCAGTGCAGAGAGCTAGCACAGCAAGATGACACAACAAAGGGAGACAAGCAGACACAGAAAAATGCGCAGCAAATGGACACAGCGAGCACAAGTGGTGGGGGCGGGGCTAAATAAATAAATAAATAAAATAAATCTTAAAACAAAACAAAACAAAACAAAAAAACATATGTGCCAAGCTCTGGGCTAGGAGGCATTGGGAGAGTGAGAGAAGAAATAAAACATAAACTGAATTCAGCAGCACTAGAATAATAACCAATGAACAAAAAGAAGCTATTAGGACACCAATATATCAATAGATCAAGAGAAAAACACAATCTTAATAGATCTAAAAGTATATAACTTTCAATGATCATTCTTGATAAAAATTAGAAATAGGTAGATAAATTTCAGGAAGAAAAACATTATTTTCTAGCTGAGCACAACATAACTAACTAATAAAACAGAAAATATTTCAGTTGAAAACTGTGGTAGTAATAAAAATCAACCTAGAACAATAGTAATAATAAGGCAGTACAATCAGGGTGGTAAGTACAAAAAACTAGAAAACTTAGGGCGGTTAAGGTCAACACCCCATAAGTCTGAGAGGGGTGTACCTGTCCCCCATAGATTAGAGAAGGCCAGGTGGTCAACCCAATGTTCTGAGAGGGTTGAGCCTTTATGCCAAAGGTTAGGGAAGGCCAGGTGGTCAACTCGTTGCTCTGAGAGGGTTGAGCCTATATGCCAAATGTTAGGGGGAATGTTATCTTCACCTCACTGCACTAGGGGGGCTAAGACTCTAACCCAAAGATTGGGTACGGTGTGGCAATCACCCCAACACTCTTGGAGGGTGAGGTCTGGAGCTTGGTCAACACCCAGATGCTTGATAAGGGTGGAACCAAGATGGCTCTTGGGCAAGCCTGTGGCCCCAGGGAAAGTTTTTTTGTGAGAATTGTAATGTATTTTTGGAATTCAGAGGGTGGAATGTAACCATTGGGGAATTTGATGTAATTATGAATTCCAAAAATATAATTGAATCATGCTTGTAAACTGATTTGTTAATCTGGGTATGATTAGGTTAGGATTAGGGCGTTGAGCCCCACCCCTTGGTGGGTGGGGAATTGAATATAAAAGGCAAGGCAAGGACAGTTGAACCAGTCTTTTGAGAAGCAGTTTTGATATTGGAAAGAAGGCCCCAGGAGAAGAGAAGCAAGCCGTTTGCCTGATCATCTACAGCTGACCTTGTGGAGGAAACAGGAGCTAAGCCCGGAGAGAAACGCAGCCCCGGGAAGAGAGGAACCCCAGAAGCCTGAACCCTGGTAAACGCTGGCAACTGTCTTGCCCTAACACGTGGCAATGGACTGTGGTGAGAGAAGAAACCTAACGCTTTATGGCCTGGTATCTGTGGACTTCTACCCCGAATAAATACCCTTTATAAAGACCAACCCATTTTTGGTATTTCACATTAGCACCCCTTTGGCTGACTAATACAAGTAACAAGAATCTTCCTCAACTAGATAAAATATATTATAAAGCGACAGAAATTAGAATGGCCACGATGCAGGGACAGGGAAAAAAGCAGAGAAATAGGTCTAGGAACATAGCAACAAGAATTCAAAACTAAATGGAAAAGGGGAGTGGATGTGGCTCAAGTGGTTGAGTCCCTGCTTCCCACATGGGAGGTCCCAGGTTCAATTCCTGGTGCCTTGTAAAAACAACAACAAAAAACAATGAGCAGACAGACAAGAAAAAACAACTCAGGGGAGCTGATATGGCGTGGTGGTTGAGCGCTGGCTTCCCACATACAAGGTTCAGGGTTCAATCCTCTGTCTCGGTAACTCAAAACAAAAATCTATGGAAAAGATAGATTATTTCAATAAATGGTAGGGAATATATGAGTCATTTAAAAAATAAAGCTTCCTCCTCCTTTTGCTAAAATAAATTTCAGGCGGATCAAGATTTAAACATATACAAAGAAGCTATTAAAATACTAGGAAAAAAAATTGGAAGGAGACCTTCATCAGTGTGGCGAAAGTTCTAGGATTATGCTATATGGGAAAGATAATTAGAACAAGAAATTTGAAGTCTCTTATTGATTCTTACATTGCTACAGCATTCAGTTCCATGATCTCAAGCAAACCAAGTTAGCAATAAGAGAATTTCAACCCAAATAATGGAGTTGGAGGCATCTCAAGAGGTCCCTTCCCAACATATATAGCAGCTGCTCCCAAATTCCTGTATCACTGTGGAAATGCTATCTTCCAACCACCTAACAATGATATAAAATGCTTAGGCAAACAAGAGTGAAAAGTCCAGTGACAATAGAGATATTTGACTAAAACTGCAGAGAGATTACCCAGTGTCCATGAGCATTCCTGGGAGAGACAAAACGAATGTATGAATGTTATATATAAAATCTAGTAAAACCTCAGTTTTATTAATGAACTATACTATTAGATTTCTACTTCAATTTTGACAGCTGGTGGTGCTGAATCTACCAGCCTGACTTCTGGACCAAAACCCATCCACTGGTACCCAGTGCCTGCCTACATTCAATTAAGGGCTTGTTGATGGCCAAAAGAATGTCAGATGGATAGCATCTTTTTAAAGGAATTTGGCACTAAGTGAGACAGCAAACTGAGAAGCTATGAAAGGAAGAGACTGCATTAGATAAAAATTCAACATTTCTGAACAACCAAAAACAGCACATAAAAATCAAAAGAAAAAGAGGGAAAACAAATTTGCACCATATAGATAGGACTTCTTTCCCTAATGACCATTTGGACCTATAAAAACAGTGCTCTTGAAAACCAATAAGAAAAAAGAATGACAACAAAAGACATAACTAGGTAGTTACAATAAATGCTTGTCATGTTGTAAACTATGAATGACATCAATAAGCTTAATATATAAAGAGCTCAATATATAAAAATTCAGATTAATAGGCAAAAGAAAATAATCCAATATAAAAGGGGCCAAAAAAGCATGCACAAGCAAGTTAAAGGAAATACAAACAACTATACAAAAACATAATCACTTAAAAAATAATACATATAAATTAAAACAAGCTATTTTTCACCTCCCAAATTGTTAAAAATTTAAAAACAATAATGCCTATGGTATGGGGAAATGGGTATACTCATATACTCATTTTAATTTGTGAAAGTTTTTTAAGTTTTTTTTTTTTAGAGGAAATCTGTCAATATGTAGTACAAGCTTAAAAAAATACATATTCTGCACAGCAGAGGTTATAGGTATATCACTTATTGTGCTTTTCTGTATTTTCCAAAACTTTTTGCAATGAATATGGATTTTAATTTAAAAACAAAAACAACTACAACAATAAAAAACCCACAAAACTACTGAATGTCATGGGGAAAATAAATCAATTCTCTATTAATTCATTTTTCAGGCTGTAAAAACTCATAAAAACAAATTAATCTCCTTACCAAAGTGTATACTTCCTTTCCTTTACTTCTTTTATTATGTGTTATAGATTAAAGAACTTAAAATCAAATGCATTTTGAAAAATGAAAACTCCAGAGCAGACTTTGAGATAACTGGCAAAAGCGGGATTGAGAGAGAGAGAAAACATCTTTTTGAGGGGAAAAAACCCAACAAAACAACCGTCTCATGTATACATTTAAAAATGACAAATCCACATACCTTGATGCAGTCTATCAGCCAAACCAAGGCTGCCACAATGTGAGGCCATGTGTGAGGTGCCCCCACTGTATACATGGAGCTTTTAGACAATGCAAAAGGATATCTACAAAAATTACAAAAAAATAAGTTAACTTACTTAGTATGGTAACTTAGAATTATAGCTAAAGCAAGAAATTACATTTAAAAAATTCCATATACATACCCACAAATTTGTTTAGAAGCTATTTGTTGAGGTTCTGTCCTTAGTCATATTACTCTCCAATGATATTGTATTCTTTGATTTCTTCTCTGTTGATTACTCTGATCTAGCCCCCTCTAAACTGCCGAACTTGTACAAATAATATGCTGGACATCTCCTCTAAAGCTCTTTTATTTCAAGCTATCCCAAATTAAATCAACCATAGGTATGTACTCCTCATCCTCAAATCCATTCCTCCCCCTGTGTTTACTCTTTAATTGGCAGACCAACCCTGTAAAAACCAATATGTGGCAGTATGAATCTTTTGTGGACCCCAGAAAATCCAGTTTTTAAAGCAAATCCATTCCGTGTGTGTAAACCTATTGTTGGTGGGGCCTTTTCATTAAATTACTTCAGTTAAGGGCCTGTGTTTAAATTGCATGACCCAGGATGGGACTTAATCCTCTTACTTAAAGTAAAATCCATTTACTTTATAAATGGAGGAATAAGAAGCCACAGACATAGAAAAGACAGTCACAGCAGCTTTCAGCAAACTAAAACACAAGCTAAAATTTCTGAAGCTCTTTTTGATTTTCTCTTCCCATTTATACCAGGTTTCAATCTTGTCTTTTTCACTTCTTTTAAAATCTCTGATAACCAGCCCATTCTTTCTATTCACCCTTCACTTCAGTAGTTCAGAGCCTTATGATCTATCATCTGTAGTTCCGTAATAACGTTCAAACAGTTGATCTTTTGCCTCTTCAATTTATCCTACATATTGCAACCATAGTGACCACTTTAAAAAATGTTATTTCTCTCACTCAAAATCTTACAAATTTATTGAGTTTGATCCTTCTCTATGTTCCACTAATCTCTCTAGGTTAATGAGAAATACAACATACAAACCCAAGATCTTTAAATATTCTTGGAACCTCTTCTTCAAACTTTGTATCAGGAGGTTCATAAGAAGGGCACAGGAAACCATAAATAAAAGTGAAGATCTTTAGGAAGTCTTTAACAGATGGAGCTTGTAGAGATTTCATGGATACACTGTATGCGTAACCATTTTCTGTAAGAAACTACAAAATTTTTTATGAAAAATCAAACATTTTGTAGCAGAAAAATTATTGGAGAATTCTTAAGAACATTCACAATTAGACAATTTAACATTATAAAATACCTCACAGAGTTGTCGAACACATTGCTGAATGAATGCTTTATCATTAAGTGGTCTCGGGTCCTTGATTTTTTCAGAACTGGAAAATACACCAAATTGACTGTTCCGGGATCCAGTTCCACTAGTTCTAGAAACATATTTTTAAAAAAGTCAGTCAAAATATTTCCTTCTGCGGTTAGTCTAAATTATTTCAAGGCAATTTTATAGTTTAACATCAGCATCAAACATTAAAGTTCAGTTCTTTAATATGAATTTAACTAAACAGAATTCTCTTATTTGAAGCAGAATGAGTAAGAATAAAGGTTATAAAACAGAATAAATAATTTAGATATAAAATGAAATGGGAATAAAAACACACTTCTGGTGCTTTGCATTACCAGCACATACATTATTTTGAGTCCACTAGATCCTTTCCATCATTTTCCACATCTATTCAATAACCTAAGTCCTTTTGCCACCCTAATTACCCCTTCATGATTGCTCCCTCAGTCCTAACCCCCTTCATTTACCATTATTTCTTGTGGAAAAATTGCATTTGAGATATATTAAAACAAAATGGGTTGTGTTTAATTTTTCTCATGAACAAGTGTGTGCCATACAATACCTACATTAGATATCTGATTGTTATTTACCACATATATGTTGCTACTTTTTAGTCATTTATGTCTATATCATATATGCTTCATTCCAAGTCCCTATCCACCTCCCCAATCTTGTTTGTTTAAACAATCTTTTTAATGTTTCCTTTTGCCTACCTTGCTTGTGCCCCAAATTAGGTAACAGTTGCAGCTTATTAAATATTCTCTGGAAAAAAACTTTCTTAAATGGAGAAATGTCACAAAGCTGAGTTACAAGAAACATTGCTGTAGTGTGAATTCTATTAATCAAAACTATTTCTCCCTGGAAGCTGTTTGCAACTTCTTTCCTGTTCAGGCTTTAAGAGTTCTTTAGATTAGTCCTTTTCCTTCCATTGCCATGATTAATAAGCTATTTTTTCCCCTGATAATTTATTAATTTGAAAACCATCTTTTTACATATTGCTATTACTTTAATATTTTTTTACCAAAAAATAGATGTGTAGAAATGTGTAATGGATTCAACTCTTATTCTATTAAATATTCCAATAATAGATTTTTTATTTAATTATAAGAGAATTTCCCAACCAAAATACTGTGTCATTCAGTTTATAGTTTAAAAGCATAGGGTCTAGAATCAGAGTATATGGTTTTAAATTATGTTTCTGTTACTAGCTGTATGACCTTGGGTAAATTACTTAGCTTATCTGTGCTACAATTTCCTTAACTATATAACTGCCTGTAGCAGTTTGGCATTATTTATGAATTCCAAAAATAGATATTGGATTATGTTTGTAAACTGGTCTGTTTCTCTGGGCATGGTTAAGTTATGATTAGGGCTTTGATTGGGCCACGTCAGTAGGACGTTAAGTCCCTGCCCCTTGGTGGGTGGGGACTCAGAGATGAATCTACATGGCAGAGCAGAGGAGTTAGTTTGAGTTTTGAGTTGGAGTTTTTATGCAGAGTTTTAATGCTGGAGCACACAGAGTAAGCACACAGAGGAGCTTCGTCATGAGGAAGGAGAGGTGGCCCCGGGGAAAAGTTTATGATAGTCTACAGGTGGCCTTGTGGAGAGAGGCAAAGCCTAGAGAGCCTCATAGTCTACAGCTGACCTTGTGGAGATAGCAAAGGAGCTGAGCCCTGGGAAAAGAGGAACACAGGAAGCCTGAACGCTCACAGATGTTGGCAGCCATCTTGCTTGAACAAGTGGCAATAGACTTTGGTGAGGGAAGTAACTTATGATTTATGGCCTGGTAACTGTAAGCCTCTACCCAAAAACCAACCAATTATTGGTATTTTGCATCAGCACCCCTTTGGCTAATACACTGCCCTATGGGTAGAATAACAGTATCTACCCATACAGCAGTTCTAAGAATTAAGAGTTAATATGGATAAATTCTGGTCCACCAAGATGGTGGTGTAAGATGTTCCAGGGTTTCTTCCCACATATTCCCACCCCCCCGACTCTGTGAACAACAAGCAAAAACTGGAAGAGTCATGTTTCTGGAGCTCCAGAAAACAGAGTTACAACAACAGGGTAAGCACTGAATCAAGAAAATACAGCTTAAAAATGGTAGGACAAACTCATGGTACCCTTGCTGTCCTCTTCTCCCCCACCTGATGTGGTATAGACCAGTCTGAGCTCCCATTGTGGGATACTTGAGGACATCTAAATCAGTGGAAGAAACTACAGAATTGTAGCAGCGTGGGACAAAGGATTATCAGCTTTAAGACATATGACCAGGGCAACTTTTTCCCTCTAGGGAAAAGGGGCATTTGAATCCCTGTAAATGAGTGAATTCTTAAGGCCATGAGCACATGCCCAGAGAAGATACATGTTCAGAAAAGACAAGAAAGGATCCTGCACTTCTACCTCAGGCTGATATTCAGGTTCACTGGTGAGAGGACTAATCTCTGCAGGAGAGCACCAGCCAACACAGAGCCAATCTGCAAAGACTGTGAAAGGTAATTTTTGCATTTATTTTGTTTCGTTTTGCTAGCTCCTAGCATTCAAGGAGATCTGTGTCACATCACTAGCTGGAGACAAATTTAAGGAACTCACAGCTTAGGGACTAAATCCCAGAGTTAAAACTTTAAAATATTACAATATACAGTCTGCATCAAAATATTACAAGACAGACAAAGAAACAGTAAATGATGGTCCATCCATGGGAACAAGATACAATTCAAGAAGCAATAAGCAAATGCAGAATTTGGATATTATGGACAAAGACTTTAAAAAAATGATCCTCAATATGCTCAAGAAGATAAAGGAAAATGCAGAGAAATAACTAGAGGATATCAAGAAAATAATGAAGGAACAATATGAGAATCCCAATAGAGAGAGAGAAATTTTAAAAAAGGAACCAAACAGAAATATTGGAGTTGAAGACCTCAATAACTGAAATGAAAAATTCCCTAGAGAGTTTCAACATCAGACTAGCTCTGGCAGAAGAAAGAATCAGTAAACTAGAAGACAACAATTGAAATGATTCAGGCTGAGGAGTATAAAGAAAAAAGAATAAAAAAAAGCAAATAGGTCCTGAGAGAGCAGTGTGACACCATCAAGTGTACCAATATATGTATTAGTGGAATCCCAGAAGAAGAAAGGGGCAGAAGGCATATTCAAAGAAATAATGGCAGAAAACTTCCCAAATTGAAAGATAAGAATATGTACATCCAAAAGCCCAGCAAACTTCAAAAAGGATAAATTTGAAAAGAACCACACATCAAGTTGTTGAATGCCAAGGACAAAGAGAGGATTCTGAATGCTTTAAGAGAAAAGCAAGGGAGTCCTAATAAGATTAAGTGCTTATTTCTCATCAGAAACCATGGAGGCAAATAGGCAGTGGGAAGAAATATTTAAGGTGCTGAAAGAAAACTATTGTCAACTAAGAATTTTATATCCAAGACTGTCTTTCCAAAATGGGGAAAGATTAAGACATTCCCAGGAAAACGAAAGCTCAAGGAGTTTGTCACCACTAGACCTGCCCTACTGCAATGCTTAAGGGAACTCTTCATCTGAAAGCAAAGGCCACTAGACAGTGGATGAAAGTGGCATAAAGAAAGTACTCGAGGGAAGCGGCTGTGGCTCAATCAGTAGGGCTCCCGTTTACCATATGGGAGGCCCCGGGTTCGGTTCCCAGGGCCTTCTGGTGGAGGCGGGCCCGCCCGCACGGCGTGGTTGGCTGACCCAGCGAGCACAAGCAGCAAGGGGGGGATAAATGAATAAATAAATAAAAATCTTTAGAAAAAAAAAAAAAAAAAAGAAAGTACTCGAGTAAAGGTAACCATATGGTAATTATAAATGCCACCACTATCATAATTTTTGGTTATGTAAACAGATAACAGAAATAGAGGGTTAAAAAAAAAACCAATAGAATCAATGAAACCAAAAATTGGCTCTTTGAAAAAAAGATCAATAAAATTGACAAGTGTTTAACTAGACTGACCACAGAGAGAGAGAGAGAGAGAGAGAGAGAGAGAGAGAGAGAATAAGAATGCAAATAATTAAAGCCAGAAATGAAATGGGGGCATTACTACCAACCCCACAGAAATAAAAAGGATAAGAAGTAAACACTAGGAACAATGTATGCCAACAAATAAGATAACCTAGATAAAATGGACAAATACCTAGAAATACTTAAACTACCTACACCAACACAATAAAATATCTTAGGCCTATAGTCAGACTAATAACATGTAAAGAAACTGAACTAGTAATGAAAAAAATGCAAATTAAGAAAAGCCCACGACACCAGATGGTTTCACTGGTGACTTTTACTAAACACTCCAAGAAGAATTAACACCAATCCTGTTCAAACTCTTCCACAAAATTGAAAAGGAGAGGATATTTCCTAACTCATTCTATGAGTCTTGCATCACCCTAAAACCAAAGCCAGATAAAGTTATCAGAAGAAACAAAAAGTAGGGACCAATATCTCTTTTGAATATAGATGCAAAAATCCTCAACAAAATACTAGCAAACTGAATCCAGCAGCACATTAAAAGAATTATACACCATGATCAAGAGGGATTTCTTCTAGGAATGTAAGGGTAGTTCAACATAAGATAATTAATGTAATAAGCATTAATAGAATGAATAAAAACACAGTCATCTCAATTAATACAGAAAAGCAGCACCCCTTCTTGATAAAAACATTCAGTAAGCTGGGAATAGAAGGAAATATTTTACTATGATAAAGAGGATATATGAAAAACTCACAGCTAACATCACACTCAATGGTGAAAGGATGAAAATGGTCCCCTAAGATCAGGAACAAGACAAGGATGCCTATTGTTACCACTTTTTTCCAACATTGTACTGGAATTTCTACCCAGAGCAATTAGGCAAGAAAAAGAAAGAAAAGGCATCCAAATTGCAAAGGAAGAAGAAAAATTTTCTCAATTTTCAGATGACATGATTCTATAAACAGAAGTCCTGAGAGGTCCACAACAAAGCTACTAGAGCTAATAAGCAATTCAGCAAAGTGTAAAATCAACATGCAAAAATCAGTGGCATTTCTATATACTAGTAATGAATAATCTGAAAAGGAAATTAAGAAAAATTCCATTTACAATAGCAACAAAAAGAATCCATTATTTAAAAAATAAATTTAACCAAGGATATAAAGGAGTTGTATGTGGAAAACTAAACATTGCTGGAATAATTAAAGAAAACCTAAACAAATGAAAGGGCAGTGCATGTTCATGGACTAGAAGACTAAATATCATTAAAATGTCAATTCTACTCAAACTGATTTACAGATTCAGGGAAATTCCAATCAAAATACAAACAGCTTTCTTTGCAGAAATGGAAAAGCCAATCATCAAATTCATATGAAAGGGTGATGGGTCCCAAATAGCAAAACCATTTTGAAAAAGCAGAATGAAGTTGGACTCACACCTTATAAACCTATAGTAATCACAGCAGTGGGAATTCCTCTGGGTGTGATACCCTTTGATTGTATTAGATTCAGTTGAGGGGCCCTTGATCAAATTACTTAAGATTAGGGCTTTGATTTGACCACATCAGTAAGAGTGACTCAGTTGTGTCCCCGCCTCCTTGGTGGGCCTATATAAATCAACACTCACTCAAGAAGACACACGATATCTGCAGAGGATGGCAGGGCTTTGCTCCAAAAAAAAAAAAAAAAAAAGAAGACACATGGGAAGAGAGAGAGCTCCATAGATGCCAGAGGAGAGAACTTTGTCATGTGACAGAAAGGAGAAGGCTCAAACAGCTAAAGCCCTGGGGAGAGATGAGCCATTTGCCTGACAGCTTACAGAGGAGAGACCAGGCAGAGATCAGCAACCACCTTGCTTCAACACATAGCAACTGACTTTGGTGAGAAAGCAACCTTGAGTTGAACTCTTTAAGGCCTTGTAACTATTAGCTTTTACCCCCAAATACCCTTTATAAAAGCCAACAGATTTCATCAGCACCCCTTTGGCAGACTAATACATTTAGTATTAATCCTCTTTTAAGACTAGACTCACAGCATTCATTAACGTGATAACTTGAAAGCAAACTACATGTAAAATACTTTCTTCATTTACATATAAGGATTTTTGAAGGACTAATCTTTTGGGCAAAATTAAGTTAATCAAAACTGCTTTTTCTCCATGCATTATTTTTGTAGCTGTTCTATAAGTTTGAAGGTATTTGTAAATAAAAGGCTGAAAGAAAAAAACCCGCTATGAGGGGGGCGGATGTGGCTCAAATGGTTGGGCGTCCGTCTGCCATATGGAGGGACCTGGGTTCCATCCCTGGGACCTCCCGAAGGTGCATGGGCTGCCAGGCTCTGTGTGCCGCTGAGCTGTCGGCCCCGAGAGCCATGCAGCAGGATGATGATGTAACAGGACAGAGACAAGACGAGATGCTCCGAAAGCTCCAGAAGCCAGGAGCTGAGGTGGCACAGGCGGCAGAATACCTCTCTCCTACATCGGAGGTCTCCAGGATCGAATCCTGGTGAAGACTGGAGGAGGAGGATGAGAAGAGATGGCAGGAAACAGACACAGAGAATTGCCCAGCGAATGGACACAAAAAAACAGCAAATGGGGAAGGGGGCGTTTAAAATGGATAAAGTAAATAAATAAATCTTAAAAAAAACAAAAAAACAAAACAAAACAAAAAAAAACTCGCTATGATTCCACAGTATCTGAAAGGTAGGCATGGAATTTTCCCCATCAACTTGTTTCAAACATTTCAATCACTTGTAACAATAAACTAGTCATCTGGATATGCTATTATAGCTCTTAGCACCAGCTAAAATAGCCATAATCATTGTTAATCATTTAAAATAAGAAAACTAGATTATAACTTTCTCTTGGAAAGGGAACTTGCTATATAACTTTTTTTTGTACTCTGAGGGCATCTGCCTAATGTATAGCTATAAGCATTCTTCCATTAAAACTAATTAAGCATACCTTTTACCAAATACAGAGACTTTTCTTTCAGATGTAGAAGATGTGGGTTTGTTTACATTCAACTTTCCAAAGGCTGTTTTTTCTTTGCTTTAAGAAAAGGAGAAAAATTATTCTTCAAAATATAAAAATATTAGTTTAAGAAACTTTTGAAAGTATGTTGGAATCAACATTCCTATACCCGCCATTACCTACAAAAATAATTCAAAATCATGAAAATTTCTAGCAGCAATCATAGCTGTTATAAACGGGATGGACTAACAATGTAAGTTATAATGCTAAAATGTCAGTAAGCACCACAAGACATGTTTACATGAGATTTCAATTATATTTAAATATGTACATTTATGGATGGCAACTTTAAGGGAAAAGAAACAAAAAAATAGATATATTCAGTCATAGGAAGATAACTTTCAAAAATTTCTTTTAATGCTATCAATGTTTGTTTAGGTTTTACAGGTACAATTTAAAGACTACTTTTTACCAGAATACAGCTGTACTTAAGGACATACATCATCAGAATTACAGAAAAAGATTGACAATGACTACGTTTTAGTTTCTAATACAATTCAAGGCATAAATCTTTTAAAGTCCATAATGTTCAACAGTAAAAAAATTTCTCTGTTTAAAGTGAAGGGAAAAAAAAAAAAATCTTTCAAATTTTTAAAAGTAGGGGGGGTCAGATGTGGCTCAACTGGTTGGGCGTCCGTCTCCCATATGGAGGGACCCGGGTTCGATCCCTGGGACCTCCCGGTAAAAAAAAAAAAAAAAAAAAAAAATTAAAAGTAGCAGAGGCTCATACTATGCAAACCTAAGCAGTTTAAGAAAAGTTAGCAAGTAATTTATATTCTGGTATTAAGAGAAGGATTGATAGAGCTCTACTGTAGCTTACAAATATCCTTTCCTCAATTGGAAGAAAATCACTCATAGGGGAAAAATACAGTTTATAATGGCAAGCTATTTTTTGGACATTTTTTCCCCCTGGCAAACCCTGAGGAAATGGTTTGGAGAAGTTGTGTTCTGTAGGTTACTCCACTATAACTCATCATAAGGGCAAATATCTTTGACTGAGAGCCTTGCTAAGTGGATATACCTCAATAAATTGACAGTTACAGCTAGAACAAGCAGCTTTAGAATATAGGAGAAAAATATGAACATGCACGGAGTCCCACAAAAGAACAGTGTGCTAGACACTCCTAAACACAGCTACTCACAAGTGGAGTGGAAGCTAATAAGGTTAGCGATAACAAAGAAAGAGTGCTGAAGGAGAATTAATGGTTCCTTTATGGGTGGCCTTTCACATATGAATAGGATTAGGCTTTGGGACTTTAAGAAACAAATGAAATAAAACACACTACCTGGTAGAGTGCTCACTTAAAGCCTTCATTGACCCCAAGTTAGGTACCATTGGAAACAGATAAGATTCACCAAAACACCACTCAGACGACTTCTTTTGTATTAATTACTTTTACAGATCTCTTTGTCCAAGACATAAGGCATGCAGGTGAGACCCACAGGTGGAGGTACTTACGTTTGAGGGGTATAGAGGCCTTGTTTATTGAAGTCCTGGGCTCTTAAATCCTGCACAGACAGGCGGCCAGCACCACCAGTGGAAACTGAACTGCGCTTCATGCTTATGACCTACAGTCATGAATTCAGTATTAAAAAATCCTTCCAGACCTAGATGGCACATTAAGCACCAACTATTATCTTTACCCTCAATCACAAAGGTGGCCAAGTTTCATTGTTTTTTTTCTCTTGGGTTATCTTTACTCATTCATGTACTGTGAAGTCCTCATTTACAGGGAACAGCTATGATTTCATTTAAAAATATTCAACACACAAACATTTACTGTCTACCATGTACAAGGAGTGTGTTAGGCAATGCACAAGCTACAAAGATGAATAAGGTATAACTTCTGTCTTCACAAGGGTATCTATGGTAGTTAGAGCCCGGAATCTCAACCTGGAACACATCAAAGCTGGTGGCTGTGTCTATTTTATTGGGAAGTCAGAAATTACCTGACAAGAACTTCCTCAATATTGCCTATTCAGATCAAAATGTTGTGTTTTCTTTGGTGTCAGAGAATGAGTTACTCTGTTTTCTCTTCCTAATGACAGTCTGCCCTGCTCTATCTGTACCCCATTACTTAACAGGTTATATTTTTCAGTTACTGCCCCACTTGCTTCAATCTCCCCTTCAACAAGAAGAACAGAATAGTCTATGGGATGCCTCAATTTTCTTGGGCCTTATTAACATCTCATTCCCTTCAAATCTACTAAACTGTTGCCTCCTAGAACACTTACAATTAACATGACAAATTTCTTGGTCCTGTCTCATCTCTTCACAACATTAGACATTAAAGATACCCCAGCCTTCTCGAGTCCTGCCCTGGCTTCCAGAAAAACGGATACCTGTGGCCAACCTTTTACTTCTCGGGCAGTCCTTAGTCTTTCACACGGATTACACTTTCCTTTTTGGTTTTGGGCACCTGATTCTTCTCCTTCAACATACGCTTCTCCATCCATTCAACTTTTCCATTCTCACATATATGTCCACTCCCAATCTCCACTTAAAGTGCAGCGTTCTCTATGTACTCCTTACACGGAACTGGGATGTTACACGAGTACCTCAACAACAAACAAACCAAACAACAGTTCCTCATCTTGCCCCACCCCCATCAGTTCTTTACTTCCCCCTTTCCAACCTGTCTTCTTTCCAGCAGTGTCCTTCTAGACTCTCCTCTCCTTTCCTGGAAATTCACTGCCAGTAGAAATTTATAGGACTCTGGCAAACTAGCGTCTCTCACAAATTCGGCCCCGAGACCTCTCACAACAGCAGCCAGTAAAACGCTGTCCTTCTTCAGGGCCTCTAAGCCCAAGTTGTTGGTGCCCTCTCTCTCCCAGAACCGCACCGTCCGAAACAAAATTAACCCGATATCTTTCATGAGTCAACCCCCCATTAGTCTCTCACCTTTCTTCCAGCTTCCTGACACGACCCAGAGGCCGAGTTTCTGTGTACGGTGCAAATCGCCGCCAAACACCAAAGCTGCAGCCAGAACACCGACTCTTCCCTTCACTGCCCGCGCTGTTCGAATTTTAAAATCTCCGCCGACGTGACGTCACCACGCGTGCGTGCATGTGCGTAATGCTCGCGCACCGCCTTCTTGTCGCCCGGAGTTTCGCGTGCTGTTCGCTGCCAGACGCCTAGCGGGGCCTGTCGGCGTCTCTCTGCATCTGTAAGCGTCTTTACGAAGTTTACTCCAATCCCTAAATTTATCGTGAAGACCGGAGGGGTCTGCGTTTCTGAGAAGGCAGAGCGCTCGAAGTCGCTCTGGAAACGCCCTTTCCGTACAGCAACATGGCCGCGCCCGTTGACTCTTAGTAAAGAGAAGCCTTTTTTTTTCCCTTTTCCCTGAATGATCTTTGGTTTTCATGACCATTGTTTAAATGTGCGCTATTTTCATGACAGCGTGTATTTTTCTGACCAGGGAAGCGGTGAGGTAGGAGGTGGTGGCTGTTGAATGTGAGTGCAGCCGGCTCCGAGGATGGTGCCGCGGTGGCAGTCGCCTGGATTACAGGCTCGGGATTTGCCTGCTCGTTAGGGTCTCATGGTCCTCTAGTGGTGGCCTGCGAGAAACAAGGAAGAAGCAAGTGTTTGGGAGTGAGGGGTAGGTGTGAAGCAGAGAATTAAGTGCGTGGAAGAGAGGTTTACTAAGCACGGTAGATTATTTTGCTCAAATAGAGCCCCCCTATTTCTCTGAGCTTGAACTCAGACACGGACACTGCCCTCTAACTGGAGGGTGGTGGGAGTTGGGTTGGGGTGGAAGAAAAGCTCCGAGCAAAATCTGGATAGTAGCAACTGTGCCATTAACTAGAGTTATAATTTTGGGCAAGTCATCTTTCATGAGTTCCAGTTTTCCCATTCCAAATTTCAGGCTCTCCCTAGCTGTTAACAGGGCCTCCTCACCGCAAGTGGTTCTCTGAAGTGGGGACCAATTCCAGAATTACCATCACTAATATCAGCAGCGATTAAGCCTTTATTTGAACAATTGCTTCTTGTCTGGCACTGCTCATAGCACTTCATGTAGATTATCTCATTTAATTTTCTGCTCAATGAGACGTTATAAAAGATGATGAAATTAAGTCAATGAGATCACATGACTTGTCGATGATCATACTATGGAATTAGAAGTCTGAGTCTAAATGCCATTACTATTAAATGTACTAAACATTTATTTATTCTGTTCCCCTCCTTAGTTCTCCAGTACACTAGATTTAGAAAGCAATACTTGGAACTTTAAACCATCTTTTGAAAAACTTAGTTGCCAGAGGAGTATTGTTCAGAACCAATTACTGATCTGGACTCTTAACCTTTCTGTTTAGTGTTTCTGCTGTTTCTCTGCCTCAACCAATAATTTGTAGTCCTTCCTCCCTTCCTTCCTTCCTCCCTCCCTCCCTCCTTCCCTTCTTTCCCTGTTACTCTATTTGTAGCAATGGTTAATTAGGGCTCTCATAATGGAGAATGGAGACTTACTATTCCAAATGTAGTTTGAACAACTGAGGACAGACCTGTTAGCACCTCCTGAATTTCTGTGACGCTCTCTACATAGATTTATCTCATTAAAATCAGTGAATTCCCATAATGTAGTATTCTTTGCTTTGACAGGACACTTGGACACTTTCACCTTTTTTTTTGTTTTTTTAGGAGGTACCAGGGTTTGAACTCAGGACCTAGTACATGGGAAGCAGGCAATCAACCACTGAGCTACATCCACTCCCCAGGACACTATCACCTTTTGAGGATCCCATGACTTCCTAACTTGGAGGATGTGTACATAGTGCGTAGATCCAAGGACCAAAGCAAGGAGGCTAGGGACAGCCCAGAAAGAGAGGAAGATCAAATTGGGCTTACAGAAATATGATAAGGTTTTACCCCTCTTTGGCTAAGATGAATAATTTTGAGTTATCAAATCTGATATTGAAAGAAATTTATATTAAAAAGTTAGTTTTCCTTAGAACTGGTCCAGATATGTATATTACTATATCATGAATTTTAAATTCTCTTCTGGATACATTTAAAGTTTATATATTTATATATTAAATCTGCCTGTGTATATGAAGTATATTTTTATTGAAATAAAGTAAGAACTTGATTTGGAAAGTTAGGTTTTACTTCTTTTCCCTGAATCCCAGAGGCGTTAATTTTAAGGAAAAGAATGGCTGTCGTGCACCAGCTGCCACCTGGATGGTTATTGGATCATCTTTCTTTCATTAATAAGATAAACTATCAACTTCACCACCATCACGAGCCTTGTTGCAGTAAAAATGAGCCCACTCCTTCTGTACAGTCTGGTTCTCTTCATATGGATTCTATGTCCTCTCTTGGAGCCTCTACTACATTTATTGCTTCCAACTCAACTATTACTAAGCCAGAGAATGATGATGGAGGAAATTATGAAATGTTCATACAAAAATATGTTTTTCGATCTGAACTATTTGATGTCAACAAACCCTATATAATTCCAGCTGTTCACAAAGAATGCCGACAAAGTAATGAAAAGGAAGATCTAATGGATGGTGTTGAAAGAGAGATCTCCATTTCTATTACTGGGAAGGTAGAGAGTTTTAAGAAATATTTATTTTTCTACAGGAAATACAGAAAAAAAATTATTCTCAATATCTCAAGTGTCTTGTGATTTACTAAGTATAAAGAAGAATCAATAAAGCATAATAAGGCTTTAGCTTATCAAGAGCAATTTGTAACTCTTTCCTAATGTCCTACCATTGCTATAAGACTAAATTTGCAAAATTCAGAAATAACCAAAGTTGGTTGGGGAGTGAATACTCTAAATTAAACACACAAACCCTTAGGCATTTGTATTGTTTAGGTGTTTGTATTGATTGCATGTTTTAAAAAAAATGTGTTTCCTTCTCTGTAAAATTCCAAAGTGGTAAATGGATTTTGGGATATTTTTTTGGACCTGTCCCATGTGGGAAAGATAATAAAAGTTAAGTGATGGAAGTAGAAAACTACTGTGAAAAATGTGCATGCTTGTAAATCATATATATTTGTATGTGCACACTGGTGCAATCTGTTAACACAGTTTTTTATTTTTTACTTTTAGGTACTAGGGCCGGGGATTGAACCCAGGACCTCATATGTGGGAAACCGATGCTCAACCACTGAGCTACATCAGCTCCCTTAATATATATATTTTTAACAAATCAATTTTTATCGGTACATATTAATAAAGCATGCAGAGAAGGCAATACAGGGTCAAATTAATTATACTTCAATACTTTATTTTTTTGTATCTTTGAACAACTCAGCAATAATTATACAAAGTTCATTTCAGGTAGATTATATTAGTGTTTTCTTTGTTAGAGATAGGAATAACATTCATTATTCACCCAAAAAATGTTTGAGATCTTCTATTTGCCATTGTACATAGATTGATGAAACAAGATAAACATATTCCCTGGCCTCATTGATCTTATAATTGAGTGAGGAAGAAAGTATAAATAAATAAGAAAGCATGCTGAGAATTAGAAAAAGGAAAGAACTAGAGATCATTTATTACATTGATATATATACATGAAGTAGAAGTGTTTATGCTCTTGTAATTTCTACTTTTATATTTTCTTTTTCCTTTCAATAATACTGAGCATTTGCTAAGTATCAGAAAAGAAAATGTGTGGAGCAGATATAGCTCAGTGGTTAAGCACATGCTTCACATGAGGTCCTGGGTTCAATCCTCAGTACCTCCTAAAAAAAAAAAAAAAAAAGGAGAAATGTGTAGTATTGTCTGAGATCTTAGGAAAATAGTATCTAAGTAATTTATCATAACTTACTAATTAAGACAAATAACAGACATTTAGAGTTTATAGAGTCTGTACATTGTCTTTTAAAGTTTAGTCTTTAATGTTGGTAAAATTTCTCATATTTTAATATGGAAAAATGTAGATGAACATATGTAATAAATGTTATTGTGACAAGACTTAACCTTATTTCTTTTTTTTTTTTTTACCGGGAGGTACCAGGGATCGAACCCTGGTCTCTCCATATGGTAGACGGACACCGAACCTTTTGAGCCACATCCGTTTCCCAAAAAATTTTGGGGGGTTATTTATTTATTTATTTTTTTTTTTTCCGGGAGGTCCCAGGGATCGAACCCGGCTCCCTCCATATGGGAGACAGACGCCCAACCATTTGAGCTACATCTGTCCCCTTAAGACTTATCTTATTTCTGATATGCTTAATCAAGTGATAGAGTTAGCTTTACCTCAAGTGCATTTATTTGTTCAGCTCACAAACATTTATTATTAGCCTCCCAAAGGTTGAACAATATGTAAGCACTGGCTTTTCAGCAATAAAAGGTGCAAAATCCCTGCTCTATCGTGCACTGTCGTATATGTTCTTTTCTATAGGGTTGTTAGATAGAGAACGTTTTTTAATATATCTGATTTGCAACTGACCTTCAAATCAGTCAAAAAGAGCTATTACAAGTACATTGGGATTTCTTTTGATGGTAGTGCATGGATAGTTCCTATCCTCAGAAACAAAGAAAGCTGAGAATACTTATACCATATATATCAGAAGATAGGTGACTCTGTAACTTCATACTGTGTCACAGCTCCCTTATGCTCCATGGGTGCCAGTGCTACATTTTATTACAAGGTACTAGTTTTTATTTAATAGCAGATAAGGCTTAGATGACCTTTCATTGCCTATTAAATTGGAAATTGTTTATTTACTTTTTTACTTTGGAAAAACTTGTCTCTTTAGTCCATACCTTTTGAATTGATTTTTACCTTAACCTATTACTTCTTAAAATCTGGGATACACAATATGAAAACTATGATAAAGACAAAAGAAATGCAAATATATTTCAAAAGATCAATATTGTGATAGATGACAACTTAACTTTTTCTTCTAATTTATCTATACTTTAGAAACGTAAAAGATGTGTTGCTTTCAATCAAGGTGAATTGGATGCTATGGAATACCATACAAAGGTAGGTGTAAAATTTCGTTGATCACATTGGAAGATTTATACTTTACATAGTATAAAATAATGGACAACAAAAGTAAGGATGTTCTTAAAGGCAAGCAATCATTTTGATCAAGATAAGAATTGAATAGTGGAGTGATTTATTTCTATAATAATGAAAAGTTTAAACCAATTTTGATTAAAACTTAAAATACTTTATTTTCTAGTTTCCCATATTTAATATAAGTAAATGTATAACTATCTTGATGGGAGCTGATGTGGCTCAAGCAGTTGAGTGCTGCCTTCCCACATGGGAGGACCCGGGTTTAGTTTCCGGTGCCTCCTAAAAAACAAAAACAAAAACAAACAACAAGCAAAACAAATGAAAAAATCCAACTTAGGGTAGCTGATGTGGCTCAGTAGTTGAGCGCTGGCTTCCCAAATATGAGGTCCCGGGTTCATTCCCCAGCACATGTACTTCAAAAAAACAAAAACAAAAATAAACAAACAAAACTATCTTGGTTAACTTTAGAGATTTTTTAAGTTACAAAAGCCTATTGTCTGTCGGTAAAATAACTTATTATGATAGTGGCAGGAGAAAGCATTAATATTGTGAAGGATGTATTTCTAGAACTTAGAGATAAATGAGATTGAGAAGCTAAAGAAATGAGAGGAAACAAAGGGTTTATAACAATAAGTTGTCAATGGAGTAACTTTGAATGGGAAAATTGGGGTTGGAATTTGGTTTAGGAGGGATGATACTAAGTTCAGTTTTGAACATGTTGAATTAATATGGTGATAGGCTATTGGATTGTACATGAACTGAAGATAGCTGAATAGACAAATGTTAAATCTTTGAATACCAAAAGTCTACTGTATCTGTTAATTTTGGAAACACATCTGTTTCCTAGAAATGTCACTTGTAAGATTAAATTTCAGAAGTATGCATGCAAAATTCCAGGGTGTGATATGATACAAAAAAGATGAAAAATTTTACCTTAAGATGTTAAATGATATTAGTGAATAGAATTTCTTGAGTTCAAGTATATTCAGATTGCTAAATGAACTAAAATACTTGTGACTGTTACTGATAGCTGTAAATTATGAAGTATCTGTGTGTTACAGAAGGGATTCAAACTCTTAAAAAGTCATAAAACAGGATATTTTCAAAATCTTATTTAGAGCTTTTTTCTCTCTAAATAAGAGTAGTAGTAGCACATTTGAAAAAATAATATATGGCTATTTATTTTCAATTAATAATTTCATAGAAATTAGAATCTATTTGCTGTATTGTAGTGTTCAGGAATGAACTATTAAAAGTGTTGGTAGCAGGGCTATTGATAGCTAAGATATGTAGGTTACATTAAGAAATTCAAACTCTTAAAAAGTCATAAAACAGGATTTTTTTCTGGGCCTTGTCAGCTTCAGGCTGGCAGGAAAAGCCTGGAATACAACTTGCTTTATTTACTTTGCTGAATCTGCCTCTCTCTCTCTCCCTCTCTTCCTTCCTATCTAGTTCATTTACTGGCTTACACATTTACCCATTCATTTGCTCAATCATTAAATTAATTTAATTTACTTAAAAAATATTCATTGAATGCCAACTGTATACTAGACATTGTGTCAGTCCAGATTTCAGAAGAGATTGAGATACACACACTCCCTATATCACAGAATTTATGATCTTTTGAGGAACACAGGCAATTAAACTAAATTACAATATGGTGTCAAAAACACTATCATAGTAGAATTCAAGGATAGAGTAGAATTTATATAGTGGAATTATAGGATACTTTTGGGGCACATAGAACGGATGTCCAACCCAGACTTGTGGAGGTGGTTGTCAAGGAAAGCCTTATGGAGGCAGTGATGTTTGTTTAAGCTGAGTCCTTTGAATAGGCATTAATCATATGAATACGATGATGAAGAATGTTCTAGGCAGAGAGAATAATAGCATTTGTCAAAAGCAATATGGAATATGGCTTGTTAAAGGAACTGAAAAGGGCTCAGAGTGGCTGGGTTGTAGAATGTACATGGGAGAGTCGTTAGAGATGGACCTGAAGAAGTAAGAAGTAGCAGATTATGTGAGGCTTTGTAAGACCATTTTAAGAAGTTTAGACTTAATTCTAAGGGTAGTTGGAAGCTATTGGAAGCAGGTGTGACATGATCAGATTTGCTTTTTATTTAATTCATTTAATATTAATCTTATTTATTTTTGCACAGAGAATACATTCATATGATAAAATTTAAAATGTGCAAAAAGGATAGAGTGATTAGGCTTCCTCTAATCCCCATCCTCTAGCCCCATGTCCTCATCCCAGTATATCCATTCAGAGGTGTTGTACATATTCAAAGGCAATCTGTATGCATTTCTCCCCCTCCCCCTTTTATTTTAGATGGTAGCATACTTCACTCACCTTTGTACCTTGCTTTTTTCCTTCACTTAAACATATTTTCCAAATTGTTTTATACCTTATTGTCTTTCATAGTTTTTACTTAGTCTTTAATTGCAGACATTTGGGCATTGTCTTAGATTCCCAGCGCTGCCCCAACAATGTAGCATAAACTGGATGGTTTAAAATAACAGAAATATATTGTCTCACAGTTCTGGAGGCCAGAGGTCTGAAATCAAGATGTTGGCAGGGCCTTTCTCCATCTAAAACTTGTAGGGAAGGCTCCTTCCTTCCCTCTTCTAGCTTCTGGTATTTGATGGCAGTCATAGCTCCTTGGCTTGTAAATGCATCACTGCAGTCTCTGCCTCCTCCATCTTCACTTGTCCTTCTTTCTGGTGTCAGTCTGTCTGTCCACTTCTCCCCTTCTTGTCGGGACACCAGTTGTATGCCAACCCTAACCCTGTTTGGCCTCATTAGAACTAATCACATTCATGGGCCTGGGGATTAGGGCTTGAACATTTCTTTTTGGAGGACACACTTAAACCCATAAGAGATGTGTGATACACACGTCATTTTCCACATGTGTGTGTGTATCTGAAAGATAAATTTCAAGAAGTGGAAATTTCTTGAGTCAGAAAGTTTGAGCATTTTGATAGATAGAGAGTGCCAAATTGCTGCTCTAGATGTCATGCCATTTTATTAGCATACGAGAAAGGTACAATTTTGTGTTTTCCCACAGCCTCACCATCATAGTATGTTATCAGTGTTTCTCTCTTTGCCAGTCTGTTAGGTGAAAAATAGTATTTCAGTATGGCTTTAGTTTGCATTTCTCTTATTATTGGTGGGGTTAAGGATTTTTACAAATGATTAAAAAGTCATTTGTATTTCTTTTTATTCTTTTGTGCATTAAAAAATAGGTTTTTCTTTATCTTACTAATTTATAGGAGAACTTTATCTTTTAGGGAAATTAGCTTTTTGTGACTTAGGTTGCACATATAGTTTCTCCAGTTAGTCATTTGGATTTTAACTTTAATTATAATTGTTTTCTTTGATGCAGACAATATTTTATTTTTATTTAGTTGATTTTATTAATTTTTTTTTCTTTTATGACTTCTAGATTTTTGAGTCTTACTTAGAAAGATAGTACTTTCCCAAGACTATAAAAGAATGTCTCCATGTTTTCTTATAGAACATTTATGGTTTTATTTCATATTTAAATCTTTGATCCATTTAAGTCTCATCCTGTTGAAAGTATGGGGTATGGATCTATCTGTTTTTTCCAGATGGCTACCCATTTGTCCCACAATTATTTATTGAAATTGTTGCTGCTAATTTGAGATGCTAATAATACTAAATTCACCTGTGTATTTGAGTTTCTTTCTGGACCTTGAGATTTATTTAATTTGTCTATCTATCTATCTGCCAGTCTTTTTTGAGGTTTATAATTTGAAGATAATATAATATGAATATATTTTAATATTTGATAGTGCAAAAGCCCCCAAACCTATCCTCTCTTCACTGTTCCTCTTTTGTAGTGTTTTCCTGGCTTTAAAATTTTTTTAATTTTTCCTCATATGAATTTTAGGATCAATTTTAATATCTAGTTAGAAAAACGGAATTTTTATGGCATCAAGTTAAATTTATAAATTAGGGAAGAATTAACATAATGTGAATATGTCTTTCTATTTGTTCAGATTTCTGTTGTGTCATTCTGTGAAGTGTTCTTTATTAAGGCCTTGCAAATTTCTTGTTAAGTTGCAGTACTTTTTTTATTTTTATTGAGTCTCTGGTTTTCTAGGTATACTATTATTACTTCTGCAAATTATAGTAGTTTTACTTACACCTTTCCAGTCATATCTCTAATTTCTTTCTCTTGTGTAATTGTATAGGCTGGAAAATATAATACAATATTAAATAATATTTGCAAGAATAGCTGTCCTTGTTCCTGACTTAGTGGGGACAATTTCCCCGTTAAGTATAATGTTGGCATCATTATACTGGAGGATCTGTGTGATAAACTTTTTAATCCTGATATTGGAGATTGTGTTCTTTCTCTTTATAGCTAGGGGCTTGTCAACTTTATTGATTTTTGAGGGAAGAATTAGCTTTTGGCTTTATTAATTTTCTTTAATAATTAAACATTTTGTTGATTTCTGCTCTTTACTATTTTCTTCCTTTTCTTTAGTTTGTATTTACTTTGCTTTTTTTCTAACTTCTTAAAGTGGAACTAGGTCAGTGATTGTAGATCTTTTTTTCTTTTCTAATATAAGCATTTAAACCTGGAAGTGTCCCTTTAATCACTGCTTTAGTTTCATTCCACACATTTTGATATTTAATATTTTCACTTTCATTCAATTCAAAATGTTTTTTCTAATTCCCCTGTGATTTCCTCTTTGAACTATAAGAATTAATTAGAAATGTTCTGTATTATTTGCAGATATTTTGGGGTTTACCTAGAAATCTTCTTGTTATTGATTTCTTATTTAATTAGAATGAATTTAATGTAATTGATTTAATTAAATTTAGAGGATTTCAATCCTCAAAAATTTATTAGTCCTTGTTTTATGGCCCAGCATATGGGTTATCTTTGTGACAATACTGTCTGCTGTTGAATAAGCATTCTCTAGAATATGTAGTGTTCTATGAATGTCATTTAGATAGTGGATAGTGTTGTTCAGAATTTCTGTGTCTTTAGAGATTTTTGGTCTAGTTGGTCTTTTAATTGCTGGGAGAGGAGTGTTAAAATCTTAATGAATTGTCTCTGTTTCCCTGTTATTCAGTCAATTTCTTTTTGCTTCATGGATTTTGAGGCACTGTTAATAGGTGCATACATATTTATGACTATTATGTCTTCCTGGTGAATTGACACATTTATTGTTATGAAATGTCCCTTTTATCATCTATTAAAATTCTCTCTTGTAGTCTATTTATATATTTAAAGTCCAGCCTTCTTATATTTACTGTTTACATGGTATATTGTTTCCCATCCCTAAGCTTTAACCTGTCTTTTTATATTTAAATTGTGTCTCTTGTAGGTAGCATATAGTTGGGTTTCTTTTTTACCTAGTCTTTTAATCTTAACTTTTTAATCAGAGTGTATACCATTAACAATTAATATAACTTTACATGATTGGATTTAAGTTTATTTTTCAATTATTTATTTTGTTTGCCCCCCTCTGCTTTTTGTTCATCTGTTTCAACTTTCCTGCCTTTTTTGGATTATTGGAATATATTTTAGTATTCCATTTTAAATTATCTATTGGCGTTTTGGCTCTCTTTTTTCATATAATTTTTCAAATGGTTGCTCTAGCAATTACAATATTTACCGAATCTTTCACAGTCTTGTAATTACTGTTTTATACCATTTCACTTGAAATGTAGAAACCTTGCAACCATGTAGGTTTCTTTCTAGCAAGACTGATTTTTATGTTATAGTTGTTATATGTATTGCATCTACATACTTTGAAAACCATACCGCACAATATTATAATACCTGCTTTAAGCACACATGTATTTTAAAGAACTTCAGTGGAGAAATGATCCTTTTATATTTATCTGGCTATTTACCATTTTTATTGCTCTTCCTTTAGTCTTAATGATCCCAGGTTTTCTCTGGTGTCATTTCTCCTCAGCCTGAAAAACTTCCCTAAGCTTTTTTTGTGTGGTAGGTTTGCTGGCAGTGGATGCTCTTATTTTTTCTTTATATGAGAAATGTCTTTATTTTGCTTTCCTTTCTGCTGACAGGTTTTTTTTCCCTCAGCACTGTAAAGATACTGTTTCACAGTTTTCTGGTGTCCATGATTTTTTATGAGAAATCCATTATTATTCTACTTGTTATTTCCCTGTATGTATTATTTTATTTTTTCTAGCTGTTTTTAATATTTTTTTCTTTGTTGGCGTATTTAGTAGCTTAATACTCCCTTGCTATCCTTTTAGTGTCTGTAGATCTGCCATGATTTCATATCTCATTACTGATATATTGGTCATTTGTATCTTTTTTTCCTGATTGATCTAGCTAGAGGCTTATCAATTTTATTGATCTCAAAGAACCAGCTTTTGGTTTCACTGATTTTTCTCTATTGTTTTTCTATTTTCTATCAAAAATTTCTGCTTTGAATTTAATTGTATCCTTTTTTTCAGCTTTTTTTGCATTTAATTTGCCCTTCTTTTTCTAGTTTCTTAAGATGGAAGCTGAGGTCATTAATTTTAAACTCTTCCTCTTTTATATGATAGATGTTTAGTGATATAAATTCCCCCCTAAGTACTATTTTAGTGGCATCCCACAAGTTTGAATATGTTGTATTTTCATTTTCATTCAATTCAAAACACCTTCTAATTTCTCTTTTGATTTATTTTTTGACCTGTTGGTGATTTAAGAGTGTTTTCTTTAGTTTCTAAATATTTAGGGATTTTTCAATTGATTTTTCTGTTCTTGATTCTTATTTAATTCTATTGTGAGCCACAAATACACTTTGTATGACATGAATCTTTTTAAAAATTTACTGAGACTTGTTTTATGGCCCAGAATATATTCTATTTTGGTAAACGTTCTGTGTGTTCTTCTGTTGGTCTGTGGAATATTCCATAAATGTCCTTTAGAACAAGTTGTTGATAGTGTTGTTCAGGTCTTCTGTATCCTTACTGATTTTCTGTCTGCTTATTTTATCAATTCTTGAAAAGAGGTATTGACATACTTTCTAATTAATTACATTTATAGGTTTGACTCTCCTTATAGTTTTTTTTTTTAACAAATCAATTTTATTGATTCATATTAATAAAGTATATAGACATATATCTAATGGGTAAAGTACTAATTATAGGCTCAAATAAAAGGGTAAAAGAGTCCTGTATAGGGAAATTATAAATGAGTTTAACTCTGTTACATTGGGGAAATAGGTTGTCATGTATTCCAAGGTAAGGCCCATTGACAGGGTGCTGATTTCATGGGGTTGTGTGTCTTGCCTATAGAGTCCAGAGCTCTGTAGAGCCCTCAGGAGCACTCCTGTTTGAGGCACTTTTTCTCCTTTGTTGGCTTGATAGCTATAAATTTTGTTTTGTTAATTTAGTGGTTGCCTTAAAGTTGGTAGCAACCATCATTAACTCATCACAGTGTACCTTCAAGTGATATTATACCATTTATGTATGGTAAAAGAACTTTCCATATAATAGTATACTTCCATTTCTCCCCTGCAGACCTTTTTTGCTATTGTTTTCATAATTTTGCTTATGTTATAATCCCACTTGTGTATTATTAAAATTGTTACTTTTTTGTTTAAACAATCAGCTATCTTTTAAAGAGATTTAAGTAATAAGAAAAATATGTTATATTTTTACGTGTTTAGTTCCCATTTATGGTACCCTTCATTCCTGTGCATAGGTCCTTATTTCTATCTAGCGTTATTTTTCTTCTGCCTGGGGCACTTCCTTTAGCCATTTTTTTGTAGTTCAGGTGTGCTGCTACTGAATTCTTTCAGCTTTTTTATGTCTGAAAAAGTCTTTATTTTGCCTTAATATTTGAAAAATATTTTTTGCTTTCTGGGCTGACAGTTTTTTTTTCTCCAGTACTTTAAAGATGTTGCTCTGCTCTCTTTTTACTTCCATTGTTTCTGTATTCTAGATTCTGTCTCTGAGTTTGCTTATTCTAATTGTTTCCAATCAGTAAGATCTTACAGTATTTGTCCTTTTGTATCTGGCTTATTTCACTCAACATGATGTCTTCAAAGTTCCATGTTATTTGATGTTATTTGATGTCTTCAAATAATCCATGTTATTGCATATATTAGGACTTCATTCCTTTTTATGGCCGAATAATCAGGCTTTTTATTTGTACAATTATTGTAGTTGTATTTCTTCAAACCTTTGCTTATATGTTCATTTAAAAGAGTTATTTCCCCAAAATTCAAGCTATATTTTATAAAATCAAAGATATGTTTATTTTACTATTATGCCACTAGAGAAATCTAAGATTAAATGTTGTGATTTATGCTTGCCTTTAGAGATTAGAAATTACCTTTTCTTCTAGAAACATTCAGAATATCAAGTTTGTTTTATAAAATTTTAAGGATATATTTTCCTATTATATTATTTGGTTATTTAATTGTTGATATATTTCTGAGGTTTGCTTTGTTCTATAATCAGGAAACAATTCAAATGTATACTAATACATTCTTTTCATTCTAGTATAATATTTTATTGTAAGCATTAAGAATGTTGACTTCAGGGGTTGGATGTAGCTCAACTGGTTGGGTGTCCGTCTCCCATATGGAGGGACCCGGGTTCGATCCCTGGGCCCTCCCGGTAAAAAGAAAAAAAAAAAAAAATAATAATGTTGACTTCAGTCTATAAATTCAAATATTCAAAGCATAGTAGGAATTTTATTCTTTATTAAATTGTTTCAATATCAATGTCTTTCTTTTCATGTATTTTTAAAATTTTCTCTTACAGATCAGGGGGCTGATTTTGGATGGATCTTCACAGTTAGTCCAAGAAGGTCTCAAAAGTGGTTTTCTCTATCCAATTTCTGACAAACAGGACATGTATAGTGAGCCCCTTACTTTACCAATTGATACCTGCAATTTGTCAGAATTATGTGAAATGGCAAAACATTTGCCTTCTCTGAGTGAAATGGAGCTTGAGACGTTACAATTAATGGAAGATGATATGTCTATTACAGAGCAAGATTTACTTTCAAGGGTTGTTGAAAACAACTCTAGCTATACAAAAATAATTACTTTAATGGGACAGAAATACCTGCTGCCACCAAAAAGCAGTTTTCTTTTGTCTGACATTTCTTGTATGCAGCCACTTCTGAATTGTAAGTAATTATTTTATTTATTATTAGAAATAGATAATTTTTCTGCAGCTTCAAAAGTCAAGAGCTAGTTTGAATTTTGAACGAGTGTCAATATTTTATGAGGATAGGGTTAACACTTTTCCAAGTTTAATCTTGGAATTAAAGTTTATTTTAAAGTGCTTACTTTTTCCTTTTTTTAAAATTTTATTTTAAATTCTTAACCTAATTAGTCTCCAAGAGAACAAATATAGTTATTGATGTTACTTAGAAATTCTAATTGTGTTTAACCAGTTGACTTAACTCTTCTTTTTTTTTTTTTATCCCCCGCCCCGAGATGGCTCCCTTGTCTGTTTGCTCATTGTTTGCTTGTTTTTTTTTTTGCTTGTTGTCTGCTTGTTGTCTGTTTTTTCTTTTAGAAGGCACCAGGAACCAAACCTAGGATCTCCCATGTGGGAGGTGGGTGCTCAACTGCTTGAGCCACATCTGCTCCCTGTTTGTTTTTGCTCATTGTCTGCTCGTTGTTTTGCTAACTCTTCTTCATAGTAAAGTTGAGGCACATCAGATATGAATGTTAATTTCTGAGTTATTCCCAGAATTTTGGTTTAAACTTAAAGCTCATGCTCATTATTGTCTAAAATGTCTTGAAACATTTTTCTTCACAAAGTTAAAACATTTAAATATTGAAATACACAGTCACAGACCTGGGTTTGAATTTAGATTCTGAAGCGTAACTTACTGTGAGTCTTTGTGCTATTCACCTCACAAAACTGAGCCTTAATTTCCAAATCTATGTAATGAATATGTGATAATACCTACTTCTTAGGTTTGTTTTAGGATTAAATGAGATAATTTGCATCATGTGCTTAGTGCAGTAATTTATATGTTTTTAATAAATTATAACAACACATTCTAAGGGCTAAGGTGTATAAGAGATGTTCAAATCAAATGTTATCAACTGTTCGTTATTATTTGGACATTTTAGAGCAAATTTTTAAGTTATGAAACAGCTACAACATATCTTATTAATGAAAAGTTTCTTTTAATCACTATCAAGCCATCTTACACATGAGTGGTTATGCATGTACAGTGTCATAAACTTTTCAAAGGTAAATGACAGTAGAACAAATTAATGAGAAACTTACGCTACGTTTGGACATTTTTCCTGTGATTTTTTGATGTTTGTTACTCCAATAGAAGAATTGTTACCCCTTATTTTAACTTGCATTCTTTTGATTACAACATTTTTGATTGTGCAGTTAAAATATATACTTATATTTATAAAAAGGGCGAGAAGGGGCATTTCTTCCTTATAGTAAAATTCCAATTATTAAATGTGGATGAAATAATGGAACTGAAAATTTCCATTTGGTAAACACCATAGTAGTGACTGTTGCTGACAGGTATCCCCAGTGGATGTCAAAATAATGGGTGGAAAGATGAGACACAGGATAATTGTATAGACTCAATCTCCCACAAGATATTTATTAATTACAAAGGGAAAAAAATGTACTTTTACGTGGAGAAACTTGGCAGACAACACTTTGACCAAGTGATTGAAGGTTGTAACACCAATAATGAGATATATTGACCTCATGTACCTCCTGATATGATGGTCTGATAAGCACACAGCATTACTTCTGTGGTACTATTGCTGAAAGTGAATAATGTACATTTACTCATGAGGAAACATTACACTTAAATTGTGAGACAGTCTACTCAATAACTGGCCAGTAGTCTACAAAAGTGTCAGGGTTATACAAGATAAAGAAACATTGAGGGAAATGGATGTGGCTCAAGTGACTGTGCTCCCATCTACCATATAGGAGGTTGAGAGTTTGATTCCCAGGGCCTCCTGGTGAAAGGAAAGCTGGCCTGTACAGTGAGCTGGCCCGCGCAGAAGTACTGGCCGGCGCAGGAGTGCTGGTCCATGCAGGATTGCTGGCCCGGGTGGAGAGCTGGCGCAGCAAGATGATGCAACAAAAAGAGACACAGAAGAGAGACACTAGGAGACACAGCAGACCAGGGAGCTGAGGTGGTGCAAGATATTGAGCACCTGTTTTCCACTCCGGAAGGTCCCAGGATTGGTTCCCAGTGCTGCCTCAAGAGAAAACAAGCACAGAAGAACACACAGAGAGCAGACAGCGCAAAACAACGAGGGGGCAGAAATGAATAAATAAAGAAATATTTAAAAAAAACAAAACAAGTATTGAAGAACTTTCTCAGATAGGAGGAGATTCAGGAGACCTGGCAACTAAATGCAATGTGTGATCCTGGTTTAGATCTGGACCAGAAAAAAGGACATTGGAAAATTGGAGAAATTTTATTGTGGTTGATAGATCTATTATTATTGTTATCAATTTTAATTTCTTGGTTTTCATAATTGTATTGTCATTATCTAAGAGGATAACATTTGATGAAGCTGAGTGAAAGGTATATGGGAACTCTTTGTACTAATTTTATACTTTTAAAATAAGATTGAAATTATTTCAAAATAAAAAGTTAAAAAAAAGTACAGCACTAGGCTTGATAGGATCATATTTATATGGCTGCTGAGAATTATGGGAAATTTGCAAATCATTAGTGTCCAACTCATTGGAGCTGTAGTCATCTGCAGTAGACTGCAAAAATTGCAATAGGTAATATTATGTTAAAATTTTAGAGGTAATAAATTATAAGGGAAATCTCCAGTTTTCAGATAAATTATTTTAATAAATGCCACAAATCTTTTTTTGTTGTTTGCATTAAATTTGTGTTTGTAGTGAATGCACAATTTTGAAGAACTTATTTGGTGTTTAAAGTGATCACATATAGAAGATATTTTCTGAAACTGTTTCTTTGTTTTCAGGTAGGAAAAAATATGATGTAATTGTGATCGATCCACCCTGGCAGAACAAATCAGTTAAAAGAAGTAACAGGTAAGTGGAAGTATTTATTATATATGCTGTCTAAAAACTTTGTAGCCCTTTGTACTAAAAAATTACTCTATGATAGAGGTTATATGAAACTCCTAAACTTTTTTTTTTTTTTTTAATTTATTTATTTTTTATTGTGGGTAAAAATCAAAATTTTCACAATACATACCACTATTTGTAAAATGATATATAAATATATATGCATATATGTGCATTTGCTTACAAAAATGTTATATATATATATATAAATATATTTTAAGAGGTGCTTAGATTACCGAAAATATTACACAGAACCCCCTGGGATTCCCATGTTGCCCACCTCCCACACCTCCCACCACATCCCACACAAACATCTCCCACAAATGTGGCCCACTACCCTCAATGGACACCCTCCTAAACTTTTTAAAACAGTTTTAAAATTGTAATTTCCTTGACTAGGTAATTCAGGATGATTTTCTTGAAGAAATTATATGTAGGTCTAAGAATACCAAAAGTAATATAACCTGCTGTGGGTTGGCCATGAATGAATTTGTCTAATCCATTCTTGTATTTATTTTTAGTTTATGCCATCTTTTAGGATGAAAGGTTTAATTAGTTACCAAGATGACATCTCTTTGCACTAACTTTTTTTTTTACTAGAGAAGTTGTGAGCTTACAAAACAATCATGCATAACATACAGAATTCCCATACATCACCCTTCCACCGATACCTTGCTTTGTTGAGGGACATTTGTTAAAGATTATGAAAGAATATTATCAAAATATTATTGCTAATTATGGTCCATAGCTTACATTTGGTGCATCCATAGCTTACATTTGGTGCATTTTCTCCCAAAATGTAATAACTTTTCCCCCTTAACTTTAAGAGATTTTCCCTTCTAGTTCTAGACAATGTCTTGTCACTGTTCAGTTTTCTAGATTGACAGTTCCTATTTCCTTGACTTAAACTTCATATGCAATTTCCACATCTTCACGATTATCTTTAACTTCTTTATGCTTTAGCCAGTAAGATTTTTTTCTATTAAAGTTGCAAGAATAGGACAAAGAATTCATGTATTCCTTCTCTCTCTCTGTGTGTGTATAGATATCTCTAATTTTTTTTTCTCAACTGCATGAGAACAAGTTATTTAAGAGAAAGACTAAGTTACTCTTAAATACTTTGTTGTTGATTTCCTAAAAACAAAGATATTCTTTTACATAATCATGGTGTCAAAATCAAGTAAGCATTCTAAAAGTTTTTTGTGATGATGAATGCTTACTTGATTTTGATACCATGATTATGTAAGAGAATATCTTTGTTTTTAGGAAATCAACAACAAAGTATTCAAGAGTAACTTAGTCTTTCTCTTGTTCTCAAGCAGTTAAAAAAAAAAAACCAAGTAACATTGTTTCAACACTGTTACCGATAAAGTACTATTATCTCATCTACACTCTATATTCAGATTTCACCGGTTGTCCCACAAATGTCATGTATAGCAAAATAAAATCCTAGATCATGCATTATGTTCAGTTATCAAGTACCTTTAGTATCCTTTAATCTGGACTAGTCCTTCTTCTGTTTCATGACTTTGCCATTTTTGAGGTAGTTTGTCACGGCAGCCATAGAAAACTAATAAGAGCATCCACTGATGATTCTTGACCAAATCAGTTATCATCATGATTGCCAAGTGGTGGTTGTTTAATTCCATCTTTCCTTCTACACTTTGCACTCTAAGTAAGAGTAAGAGGAATTTTGGAACCATACACCATGAGCTTATCTGCACTGTTAGATGTTTTATTGATTATGCCTTCTTCTTGTTCAGCTATGAAAATGATAAATTAATGTAGAAGCAAAGTAGGAAGATGATTTGGAGGTGTGGTTGAGTATGAGCCTGAAATCTAAAGGAGGGGATAGGATGTAGGGATATATATGATGATGTCTTTGATTTTGATATTAGGGTAATGCTGGCCTCATAGAATGAGTTAGGAAGTGTTCTTTTCTATTTTTTGGAAGTGTTAGAAGAAAATTTGGTGTTAAGTGTTCTTTAAACATATGGTAGAATTGATCAGTGAATTTTAAACTTTTGGTTGAATTGACCAGTGAATCTGGTCCTGGGCTTCTCCTTGTGGGAAGTTTTTTGATTACTAACTCAATCTCTATTTGTTATAGATCTATTTAGATTTTTCATTTCTTCTTTAGTCAGTTTTGGTAGCTTGTATCTTTCTAGGAATTTGTCCATTTTATCAATGCTATCTAATTTTTGGCATATATTCATAGTATTTCTTATAATACTTTACATTTCTGTAAGGTCAGTGGTAATATTCCTTCTTTCATCCCTGATTTTAGTAATTTGAGTCTTTTTCATTCTTGATCATTCTAGCTCATGTGCCTTCTATATTTTTCTTTTTTAAAATTTTTACTGGGAGGTTCTGGGGATCGAACCCAGGTCCCTCCATATGGGAGATGGACGCCCAACCACCCAAGCCACATCTGTCCCCCTGCTATATCTCTTAAGGTTGACCAAAGATACCCAAAGTTCAGTCTTTTCCCATACAGGATGGTTATATAATAAATCAGGCTTAGTTTATCACCAGCATTCCAAAAACCAGCCCTAGGGAGAAAAACTAGGCTGGGGACACATGCATAGTTTCTAATATAGCGAATGTTTCACCTACCCCGATTATCACAAAATCAGGACAGCGAGAATATTCGCACCAACTGTATTTTGATTACTGTCTGCATAGTATATCTTTTTCCATTCTTTTACTTTCAACCTATTTGTGACTTTTTATCTAAAGTGAGTTTCTTGTCAATAACTTATAATCAGATCCATTTTTAACCCATTCTGTCAATCTCTGCCTTTTAATTGGTGCATTTAATCCACTTACATTTAATGTAATGGCTAATAATGAAGGCCTTACTTACTCCATTTTGCTATTTTCTATATGTCTTGCTTTTCTTTTATTCCTCAATTCCTCCATTACTGCCTTATTTTATGTTAAATAGATATTTTCTAGTGTACCATTTTAATTCCCCTATTGTTTCTTTTACTCTATATTTTTGAGTTATTTTTTTAATTGTTGCCCTGAAGATTACAGTTAACATCTTAATTTATGAGAATCTAGTTACCATTAATTCCAACTTAATTTCAATATTATACAAAACTTTGCTCCTATATGTTTCTGTTTTCCTCCTCCACTTATGTTGTTATTGTCACAAATTACATTTTTATACATTGTGTGCCCATCAAACCTCAAGTTAGAATTTTTGCTTCATGCAGTTGACATTTGTGTCAGACAGGAAAAAGGAGGAATTACAAATTAAAAATACATCAATGCTGTATTATATATTTACCTATATAGTTAACTCTGCTGGGGTTCTTTATTTCTTTGTGTTGATTCCAGTTATTTCTTAGTGTTCTTTTATTCAGCCTGAAGGACTCATTTTAGCATTTATGTAGAGCAGGTCTGCTAGTGATAAACTCTTTCAGTTTATGTTTATCTGGAAATGTTTTAATTTCTCCTTCATTTTTGAAGGATAGTTTTGCCAGTCATAGAGTTTTGGGTTGACATTTTTTCTTTCAGCACTTAGAATATGTCATCCCATTGTCTTCTGGCCTTCATGGTTTCTGATCTTATTGAGAATCTCTTGTATGTGATGAATCATTTTTTTTCTTGTTTCTTTCAAGATTATCACATTGTCTTTGTCATTCAACATTTTGATTATAATGTCTCTTTAAATTTATTCTGCTTGGAGTTCATTCAGTTTCTTGGATGTGTAGATTAAAGTTTTTCTTAAATTTGGGGATTTTTCTGCCTTTATTTCTTCAAATATTTTTTCTGTCCCTTTCTTTTGCCTCTCCTTTTGGGACTCCCATTATGCATGTTTTGTATGCTTGATGGTATCCCATAAGCTCTTAGTCTCTGTTCATTTTTCTTCATTCTTTTTATTTTCTTTCCTCAGATTGGATAATATCAATTGATCTATCTCCAAGTTTGCTGATTCTTTCTTCTGTCTTTTCAAATCTGCCTAAGAGCTTCTCTAGTACAGTTTTCATTTTAGTTATTGTACTTTTCAACTCCAGAATTTATATTTGGTTCCTTTTTATAATTTTGGTCTCTTTAATTGATAATTCTGTATTTGGCGAGGCATCATTCTCAAGCTTTCCTTTAGTTCTTTGTCCATGGTTTTCTTTAGCTCTTTGGATAGATTTTAAATAGCTTATTTAAAGTCTTTGGGTAGTAAGTTCAATGTCTGAGATTTTTCAAGAACAATTTCTATTGACTGCTCCTTTCCTTGGGGATGGGTCATAATTTAATGTTTCTTTGCATGCCTTATAATTTTTTGCTGAACGCTGGATATTTTGAATAATATAATGTGACAACTAAGGAAATTAGGTTCTCCACCCTCCCTAGGGTTTGTTGTTGTTTTTGTCTGTGTAGTGTCTTTTTTGAACTAATTTTATAAAATTTCCATTCATTGTTATGTGTGCTCATTGACATTTTAGTAGTCAGTTAATGATTTTGTAGAAAACTTCATAATGGTAGACAGGTTACTGATAAATCATGCAGACCATTTCTTTGCTTCTTATTACTAGAGAATAAAGTGTTTCATTAAAAATAATCAAAGGGGCCAATTCTGTAATCTTTGGTAATGTGTTCCTGTTTTTTTCCAAGAATTACTTTTTAAAATATATAGCTTAAATTTCATTTGCTTTTTTTTAGTAATGAAAATGGATAGTTTTCTATATCCTGTTCTTGAATACTCCATAGAAGTTTTACAAAAATGAACAAGTGCTTGATCATAATTAGCAGCATCTTTGGGGTACTTTTATAATTCTGGGTAATAGATTCCTTTTTATAACATTTTATGATAGTTTTACAGAGCATATTGAAATATTGTTTTTCGTTCATCTTGTAGGTGTGTATTTGTCAAAGTAGCCATTTACTGTATTGTTTCTTTCCCTCAACTTTTGATTTTGAAAATTTCAAGCTTTCAGAAATGTTGAAATTATGGTACATGAATATCAAATTACCTTTCACCTACATTCACCAATTACTCACATTTTACCATGTTTGTGCTCATTTTTTCTCTCTCCAGCTCTCTGCTCTCTTTTCTCATGTTGCAGACATTATGATTTCATCCACAAATACTTTATCATTACCTTCTGAGAACAAGGAACCTCTATCAATAACTAGAGTACCATTATCATCCCCCAGAAAGTTAACATTGATAAAATAGTACATATTAAGATTTCCCTGCTTATCCTCAGACTGTCCTTTATAGCTGTGTTTTTGTTTGTCAGATCCATGTTTCAATCAAGGATATATTCATTACATTTGCTTTTTATGTTTCTTTAGTTCCTTTAATACAGAACAGTGTCCAAGCAAATTTTCCCCCCTAAGCCACTTCTTAAAAATCTCTCAGGACATTGACATTTTTGAAGTTTTCTTGTAGATATCCCATAACTTAGATTTGTCTGATTATTTTCTCATGATTAGATTCAGATTAAAGATTTTTGGCAAGGTGATACTGCACACTTTCCATTGCACCACATAAAGATATACCTTTTGGAACTTGCTCAGTGATTTCACATGCTATTAGAGGGAGTTGGAATATTTCTTCCTTCCCCTCCAAAAATAAACCCAATTAAATAAAATTAAGATAGTCAAGAAATTTGCAGTTATTTAAATCATCTACATGTCAAATTTTGATCTGACATTCTTTATACTACTGCAAACTTAGTTTTTAAAAACCATAGCTTTGATCATAAGAAATGCTGGTCCCTTGGAAGGGTTCTAACCTAGTTGTAAGGAAACTTAGGTACTTGAAGTCTGTTCATTTATTCATTTATTTGTTTATTGAAAAAATATTTATTAATCACTTACTGACATCATATAGTGGGCATGTGAGAGAGCTAGATTCCAGTGCAATAATACCTTATTGCATTTAGGTATTAGGAAGTCATTTATATTTTTCTAAAGCAGGTATAATGGTAGAAGCCTTATCAGAGTCAATCAAGGAATAAACGAAAGGAAAGACCAGTGCCTACCAATCCTTAGCTGTGAAATGAGGGTGACTGAATTGACGGAATTTCTCCTTTTTTCTCCCTCTTTTCTCTTCCTTCCTCTCTCCTCTTTCTATTTATCTTCTGCTTCTTTTAAAATTGGATAGTATAAACATATTTATAGACTGAGGGTAAGGAACTAGTGGAGGAGTTGAAAATACAGAAGAAGGCAGATAATTGGCATTACAGGATATTAGAAGATAGGAGTAAGAAAGCATAGCTGGAAAGATGAGCTTTAAATAGGTGAAGACATGCATTATCCTTTAAGAGGTAATGCCTAGAAATAGATAAATGAAGATGCGTAAAGGAGGGTGGAGAGGGTTGGGTAGTTGGAGTATCCTGGCCTTTATTTTTACTGATATGTGAGTTAAATTCATCTGCCAAGCATGAGTTTGGGTAACAGATGTGAAAAGTGGTATGGGTTTGTAGCAGTTGGTCAAGGATAAGTAAAAGAATTGATGAGTATTTTGAGAGCCGAGAATGGGTTTAGTAAATGTTCACTAACTACAATCTGCAGTTCTACATGTTTTCCACCAGATTTTCCCAGTATGAATTAAATTGTGGTATTGCCTTAGGATTGGAGGTTTGCAGTAATGGTGGGGCTGAAGGGTAAAGGGGGGTTGGGAGTTGAGGGTGCTAGTGAGAGGCAATGAAATGATTGGTAACTGGTAGTGAGTAGGGATGAGGAGAAAGTGTAGTTAGGAAGAAACAGACTCAGTGAAGTGGAGGGATGGGGCATTAGGATCCTTTGATAAGGTCAAAGAATAGGTGAGGGACAGGAGATTGTGGCCAGAGATTGATGTTTATGGTTTCAGAGATGGAACAAGTCTGGGTGGATGAACAAGTCCAGGTTATGACCTTTGGGATGGATTATTGAAGTAGGATGAATGTAATTATTTGTTTGGGTAAAGGATAGTTGAAGTATGCACATTATATGGATTGTGCTTTGAAATTGCCTGGGTAATGGCAAGGTTTATGTTGGTGCATGTATATTAGTCAAGGTTCTTTAGAGAAACAGAATTGACAGGGTATACATATCTATGTAACTGTTAAGAGATTTATTGTAGGAATTGGCTCATGCGACTAGGGGGATTGGCAAGTCCAAATTATTTAGGGCAGGCTGCGAGTTGGAAACTTGATGAAGGTGTCATTGAATTCCCCAGGAAAAGCTGCAAGTTGGGAACTCTGATGAAGGTGACGATGAATTCTCCAGGAGAAGCAGACTGTCTGGGGTAGAGATAGAAATTGTTTCTGACTGCTGAAATCATCAGTTCTCCCATTAAGGCCTTCAACTGATTGGATGAGGAGACTTCTGTCCTTCCTGAAAGCATTCTCCTTTGTTGATTGTAGATGTAATCAGCCATAGAAGCACTCAACTGACTAATGATTTAAATCCATGAAATACCCTCACAGTAACAATCAGGCCAGTGGTTGCTTGACCAAACAACTAGACACTATAACTTCACCAAGTTGACACAAGAATTTAATCATCACAATGAAGTGAAGGGAATCTCGGAGATAAAATTCTCATTGAATATTGAGAGTGAGGATGAAATGGGTCAATAAGGAAGATTAGAGAGGCTAATGTAGCTGGATGGCCTAACGTTCAAAGAGAAGGAAATTTTATGCAAAGTTATAATCTGGAAATAGCAATGAGATCCTGGAGAATCTCCCCTTCCTGTTGTGTGCATTGGATGTTGTAGAAAGGTCCACATTCATTTGATTGGATATTGTAGAGCAAGTAGTATTCTAGGAAGAGAAACCAGACTTCATATTATTAATGGCCAGGAGATGCATGGCTACAGATTTTTTTTTTTTTTTTAATGAAAGTATGAGGGTTTCAGAGAGCCCAATGCAATTGATTGGGAAGGAGGGAAGAAGTGGGATGACAGGTTGAGGATTGAAAATAACAATGGTTTTAGAGGATATGGATGGGTGAGATGGGGCCAGAACTTTGGGCTGGGTTTGAGGCATATGAGAAGCTTTGTTGAAATAGTTTGACTTTAGCATTACTAACCTCACCTTGTTTTGTGTCAGGTAAAGTCTGCAGATTTTGACTTGGGTTGTTGAGAAAATAGTTTTAAGGCTCGCCGCATCAGGGCTTCCCCCATGTAACATAAAAATTATGGGATCCAAACAATACCGTTTGTTTAATTTTGAATGAGAGAAAACCATGTCTTAAATATTATTAGTTAAATTACTGAAATGTAATGCATTTAGAAGTGATTTAAAAAAAAAAAAAGCCTGACAACTTTAAACTAGTAAAAACGAAAGTCAGTCAGTTCTGACCTGTGTGTAAAATTATGTCCACTGGGTGTCACTGTGGCTTCATACTTAGCTACACAAATAGTTGTAGGAGCTTTGTGTTTGCAGTCAGTGTCACACAGATCTTCTCCCGGCTTAATTTTCTTTTTTGCAGTGATTTTTTTCTAATTTTTTTTTTTTTCTGTTTGTTTTTAGGTACAGTTATTTATCACCATGGCAGATAAAGCAAATACCTATCCCTAAACTGACCGCTCCGAACTGTCTTGTGATTACCTGGGTGACCAATAGACAGAAGCACCTGCGTTTTGTAAAGGAAGAACTTTATCCCTTTTGGTCTGTGGAGGTAGTTGCAGAATGGCACTGGGTAAAAGTATGTTCAGAGGTTAATTTGTTAACATAATGTGACATATAAGTCACATAAAGATAACACCTGCTTTGTAATGCTTAACATGTCACTGATATACTCCTTCAACATGTTCTAATTAAAACTTTTACTTCACTGCTAAACACTTATCTTCTTCTCAAGACTTTTACCTGTTTCTTCAGTGTCTTTTTGTTGTAGGTTCCATACTACTGGCTTTGGGAATCTCACTCAAGGAGACATCAGGGTGAAATTTGAAAAAACTCTCATGTCTGTAGTTTAGAAAACAGCAAACAAACAAGACTGTGGGGCATCTCTCCATCCTTAAACATAGAAGTAGTCTTACCTTCATCTTCTTTCTTTTTATGTATATAAACACACACAATTTCAGTCACCCTTTGTGTCTTCCTTTTTTTCTTCTTCTTTTTCTTTTCTTTTTCTTTTTCTTTTTCTTTTTCTTTTTCTTTTTCTTTTCATTCATTGCTGTTGCTGAGGATGACAGGGAGAATAGAACAGTAATCTGGTGTGGCGGGGCTGGGAAGATGCCAGAACTGAGAATCGTTTACACTCTAAATCTTACATGATACAGTGTCTATTTTAAAAAGGAATGATCCCAACTCTACGGTTAGTTGAATGATCTTTAACATCACTGCTTGCTTTGAGGATACCGAAAAGTACAGAAAAATAAGACTTCAGTTCAGAGTTCACTGGGCATCCTTTTAAAGATACATTTCTACTCATCTGAATTCCATTAAAAGCTCTCCTAACTTTTAAAAAGATAAGCCAAGTTATTATCAATTAAATGTTAATATTTACATAGCGGTTATATTCATTTTAGATATAGTAGAGATGTATTTTTATGTGCTTTGTATGTATTTTATAGTCTGTTGGAATATCTTCTAAAGCTGTGAGCATTATTTATTTGTACCTATTTTATGGGACTTAGCAAACAAAGACTTAGAGTTCTTGTTTTTGCTTTCGTGATGTACCATTTGGTCTTAGCTTTGGTTGATTTGGTAAATCAACCACCCCCTGCTCCCCTGCCCATTCCTACAGACATCTAACAGTCAAAGCCTGGGGCCCATGTCAGGAAAAAGCTACCCAAAACCAGTAGTAAAATGTTAATACATAAAAACTTAGACTGTTCATCTGTTGTAGGATCTAGTTCTAGGAGATGGTGTCTAAATGGGTTACTGATAAACCCAGAGTTTAAAACAAAAATGTAATATGTGAGACATTTATTAGGTAATTGCACATATTGTTATAACATAGGAGTAACCTTCTTTGAGAATAAAGGATATCCAAAGAGTAAGAATTTGCTAGTGTTTATAAAGCACTGTGAGTGAGAAATGCTGTGTCTGATGGCCCTATAGAAGACACAGGATGTTCTGATCACCTATTTGGTTTTTCAGGTACCTTGATGTAGGGTAGAAGTTTCTATAGATAATAGATATGAATATTTTGACAATGGAAATATATATCCCCTATGATAAATTGACAAATTGGCATTATTATAAATTGTATTTTGAGTTTGATTAGTTTGAGTGAGTCTTTGAGAATCTGATAACCCCAGAGTGAAATGAGAAAAGTGGATTTCTGAATTTATGATCAAGAGCCAGTCTCTGGATCAGGTATTGCTTATCTCATCAACCACCTGGCTTCTCTCCTTATGACTATATTTAACGATACACTCTTCTTTAACTAAAGGAAAATGCTTTATTATGATCTACTTAGTCACAGCACATAGTAATCAGTAAATGTTATTTGTATGGATGAATAAATGAATGAATGGTAACATGGTTTCCAGCAATAGTTTTTCTGAATTGATTACATGTTGAAATGATAATATTTTGGATATGTTGGATTAAATAAAATACATAACTAAAATTAATTTTATCTCATTCTTTTTAATGTTGCTACTAGAAATTTAAAATTTAAAATTATATCTGTAGTTCACATTTGTAGCTTACATTATATTTTTATTGGACAGCACTAGCCTAGAAGCTTAACTTTTTTCTTTTTTAGTAGAAAATGTATAGTGATGGAAAAAATAACTCTTTTCTGGATATTTACAGATATCCTTTTTTGTTTGTTTGTTTTGGCTCTTTTATATTATCAGATCACCAATTCAGGAGAATTTGTATTCCCATTAGATTCTCCACACAAAAAGCCTTATGAAGGTCTTATACTGGGGAGAGTTCGAGAAAAGACTGCTTTACCATTAAGGTAGGAAAGATGATTTTTCAAAATTTGTATAAAATTAAATTTTAAGGTTTTAAAAATTATTAACATAGTTACATTGATTTTCCTTAATTTTTACAATTTTGAAAATCTGAAAATTGTCCAGAGCAGAAAAGGACAAATGATATGGCATGTGCATTTTTACATTACCTTTTGCTTTGTCTAGTATGTAACTGTCATTATTATAGAACAAGAAATCAAAGGAAATGTCTCAATACTTAAATTGTTGACTTCTTTCCCTTTCTATACCTACAATTATTTTAAATTCAGATACTATTTGAAACGGGGAAAAAAACCAAGGCAACTGTGGCTTGTGTGTAAAAAATTGTTCTTTAAAATATAATTTACTTTCTTGTTCTGTTTTAATTAGGAATGCAGATATAAAAGCGCCCCCCATTCCAGACCACAAACTGATTGTCAGTGTTCCCTGTACTCTTCACTCACATAAACCACCTCTTGCTGGTATGTTTCTGTAAAGTAGAATTGCTATTATCATATGACTTTTGTCAAATTGAAATAAGGATTAATTTAATATGATCTGGAGATTATTTGGAAATTAAATCAGATGTGTTGTTTTAGTTACCGTTCTAAAATTTCTTAGAATTCATAGCAGAATGTATGAAATAGGGTATAGGTTAGCATTACATTACCTTAGTCTTTCCTGTTACACAACTTCTCAGGTTCCTTTTACTATTAGTTAGTCCCCAGACACTGGCCTGACAGAATGAAGACTGCTGGGACACCCAAGAACTGTAGTTGAGCTGGGGTTTATTTTACTTCCAGGCCTCTGTCTTTTGCTTGTTCTAGAACCAGGAGCTCAGGATAGCAGTCAGAGAGATGGTTAGAATTCCTCTGATATTTGGTAGCGGCTTTTGATTTTATGTTTTTTAAGAGGTAGTGTTTTCCTGAAACATTGGAAAGGTAATTGCAGCCTACAGTTCTCACAATTCTTAATGCTTTAGTATAAGTTCATCATTCAATGAATCTAAACACATAGGAATAGAGGAAAGATTAGGCTTTGGATATTGACTGAGTCCTAACTCCACTACTTAGAGGCTGTGTAATCTCTTTCCACTTCAGATTCCTCATTTAAAGAACTAATTATAATATTTAATTTTTCAGAGTTGTAAGAACTGGTTATAATATATTTGTCTGTGATACATAGTACAAGTTCATTAAATGCTAAATTTATCCAGTGAGAGTTGTAACAATTAGGAATATAAGTCCTTTGAGGGATACTGAATTTGATATTCAAAGTTTACTTTTCAAAGAATTTCTTCTTGAATACATATTTTATAAATTTGGTGATTCCTGTTTAAAAATAAAGTAAGACAAAATAAAACAAAAACCCCTGAAAACAACCTCCTCGAAGCTGCTATTCAGAAAAAGTACAGGTACTTTTATTATTTCGCAGAAGATGAGTTAGTCCATGAGGGTGGATATATAGGTAATTGAACTGAATTTATCAGGTACAAATTCTCAAGAGAATTTTTATCAGTTACACTCAGAATTTCTGTTTTCTTAATTTGCTTATGTAGAAGAGTCTTCATATTATTATTTCATTTGGTAAATATTCAAATTTACCAAATTTGATGACCCACTCTTTGAAATAAAGAGATTTTCAGTGAATAGTTGCCTTCAAACTTTAGACTATCATAGACTCTCATATATATATTTTATTAGCAAGGTTGTGAACTTACAAAACAATCATGCATAATGTGCAGAATTCCTATACAATACCCATCCACCAACACCTTATATTGTTTTGTAACATTTGTTACAGATTATTAAAGAACATGATCTATCACAGGCTCTTTCTTGCATAAATATATAACTTAAAAGTGAAATTGTACTGTTCTTTGAGGAAAAAGAAATTATGTTTGGCACTAGTTATACTAGTGGATGAAATCTATTTTATATTACACTCATTTAAATTTTCTTTATCATTTGGTGGGTACTGAAGCTTAATTTAGCATTTTGTTTTAGGAATTATTTTTTCCTACAAAATTCGAAAAGCTAAAACCCAAAACCTTTCATTTTTAAATGATAGTTAAACTATATACCAATTCCTTTAGAGTTGAATGAGATTATATTTAAAGATTAATTTTAAGTGGAAATGTTTTAAAATAATGAATAAAAATTCATTTTGCCTGAGATATTACAGCCAGTGTGTATGAAATTCACTACTGCCATATGGCCTGTAGAGAGCAGCACAAGCATATTTTTAGGACTGAGAACATTTAAAAACAAAAGTTAGCTTTAGGGAAAAAATCTGGATGGCTCAATATATGTAACAAATGTTTTTTGTTTTTTTTTTTGTAACTCATGTTTTGGTTAAGTAGTGATAGACAAAAAATATTTGTAATGCTTTATCTTTGAGTTCATGTTACTAGATAGCAAGTGCATATATTTCAAGCATGCTGATGGCAATAATTTATTCTCTTGATTAGGTTTAGAGAGGTTCAGATTAAGCCATCAAGAAGTAACTTTGAGATTTCTGCAATATATTTTACTCTGAAGTCATAGCTCTAGGGGTTTGGGATAATACATGTTCCATATATAATGCTTATAGCTTTTACATGTAAATGTTCTTAAACTGCTTTGTACAAATTCATAAAATGAAATGTTCTCACTCTAGTTTTTGCTTCTAGAAGCATCAAGATTTTTTTAAGTGTAATGTGTTATTAAACTTAACACACACACACACACACACACATTGATGGAGGATTCCATTTCAAAATACTTTTACTCTATTTTTAAGGTTAAAAGTTTCTTTCTATAGATAGAAAACTAAGCCATCAATAGCTATGGCTTACTTACAACATAACATTATAAAAGTATACTCTTTATATTATATTGTTATATTATTTATTTTTCATTAACTTGTTTTTATTCCAACTAGTTATATGTGGTTAACAGTATAAAAACACTGCTTCTTGATTTTTTATTTTTCTTAACTAGAAAGGGAAAAAAACATGCAAATATGTTTTTACGTTGAGTTAGTGGGATGGTGGTGAATGGGTACAGTCTTTATATATTTTTTCTACTCCAAGTACCTGGCCATCTTTTTCCATGAGATTGTGAACTCTTACAAAATACGGATATTCTGTTTTCTTTGTTTTGAATCCCCATAGCATTGATTATTGTGGGTGTTCTGAATAGTAGATATTTTTGACTGGCTGACTGCAGTGTTAAGTTCCAAAATAGAATTACTAACATTTTTGTACCAAAAAACTGAACAAGCAAGCACAAGCAAACAAACAAAACCTTGTTTCAGTATAATCTTAGACCACATTAAAGTGAATCGAGGCTGGAAAGGCAATGAATTCATGGGGGGAGAGAATGGAAGAGTGTTATAGGGTATTGTCCTCTAAGACTCAGGAAATCTTTTTCCATTTTAGTGGCATATAATTGAATACTTATGAAAGGACTAGAAGTCTGCCTGCCAGCATCTCCTATAATCTATCAAAACCCAAATATGAGTTCAGTAGAATTACAGACAATGAATACCTTTAATTCTTTTTTGATATTTGTTAAACAGGACCAGTGCTTACAAACAAGTAAATATTTTTCTCTGAGAGCAAGTGAAGAACATCATGAAACCTATGTTTCATATATATCTGTGGTATATGTATTTGATATAAATGTTTTGATATATTATCTTTCAAATTTCACCTATATTAAGTGTTCGTAAGGAACCCCTTTTTTTTTTAGGTACCAGGGCTGGGGATTGAACAGGGGATCTCATTGGTGGGAAACCAGTACTCAACCACTGAGCCTGAGTTGTTTTTTTCATCTGTTTGCTTATTGTTTGTTTTGTTATTGTTTTTTAGGAGGCACCGGTAACTGAACCCAGGACCTCCTGTGTGGGAAGCAGGCATTCAACTGCTTGAGCCACATCTCCTCCCTTTATCATTTTGAAAAGGAATTTAATAGATTTCCTCCAAGCTCAATCTTATATAACAATTAAGAACTATATTTTACTGTTTCTAGTGACTTTTCTCCCCTGAAAGTTCATGCTCAATTCCTGTAACAGGAATAGTATAGCTAACCAGCAACATGATCAAGGTTAAATCGATTTCAGTATTTGTCATCCAAATGAGCATTAGTTTTTAAAAAAAAGTTTTTATATCCCTTGCTTTCTCTCAGTGTATATCACATAACTATTTAGCCAACATATATCTGAGGTACATTCTCCTGAACAAAATATAATTTTCAATAGTTATTATTATATTGAATTAGGGATAACTGACTGGAAATAATATGGTGAACTTTTAGGTAAAGAAGGATCTATGGGGACTGGATGTGGTTCAGGCGGTTGAGTGCCCGCCTCCCACATGGGAGGTCCCGGGTTCAGTTCCTGGTGCCTCCTGAGAAAACAAAAACAAACAACAAGCAAAATAAATGAAAAAAATCAGCTCAGGGAAGCTGATGTGGCTTAGTGGTTGAGCACCATCTTCCCACACATGAGGTCCCAGGTTCAATCCCTGCCCCTGGTACCTCAAAAAAAAGAGAAGGATCTATGATTCGAACATGAAGGGGAATGTTATTATTATTACTAAGTTTTGGCTAAGGGGGCTATAGTTCTGAATTTTTCTATCTGAATCCAACTCTTCATTTACTATCTGTTCACTAAAGTGTATGTTTGCAAAGAGATTTATGTTTTATCTTAGTTTTTTAAGTGGGCTGTCTTTGTGGGCTTTTTTTACTTGCATGGATTACATTTATTAAAAAGTAAATTAAGTTAGTACTTAGGAGATGATATGTCATCTGTCTTGGAAAATTGAAAAGTCACCTGTGAGAGTGTTAAAATGCTCATTTCTCATCTATAAATGAAAACAATAAATAAGGACTACTAAGAGTTCTGATGGTATTGTTCCCAATCTCAAGAGTGCTTAGTTCAAATGATTTTCTAACTATAAATAGTAAAGCCTGTTAATGAAATTCTTGAAATTAATTTGCTGTCTTTTTTTTTTTTTTAATGAAACATTCCCTTTTTATCTACTTTAACTGCTGAAAGGCAATTGATTCCTTTCCTCTTAATAATCTTTGTGTTTTTCTCTTTTTTTGGACAGAGGTTCTAAAAGACTATATCAAACCAGATGGGGAATATTTGGAATTATTTGCTCGAAACTTACAGCCAGGTTGGACTAGTTGGGGCAATGAAGTTCTCAAATTTCAGCATGTGGATTGTTTTATTGCTGTGGAATCTGGAAGCTGACCATGATCTTAATTAAAGCAGCGATTTTTTTTTTTCAGTTTTTCCTCACCCCTTTTCTCTTCAGTCTCATGCATTTTCCTTTTATTACTAACCATTATGCTTAGAAATGTAAACAGGACAGAAATAACTAGCCTTCATATAATTTTTTTCCCCAGAAAAATTTAACAGGTTTATTTATAATTGTTATAAAGTTAACTGTTGAAACTTGTTTACTGAAACATTTTGACTTGAATTACTGCTTTATGTCCCTGCATTTATATTAAAAATTCATACACATTTAAAAACTAAAGTTAGATTTGGGGATATAACTTCTGGTAACGTCTAATTTCAAGGAGTTCCACAGTACCAGGCCTGTAACAATGAGGTTTCTTCACCCCTCCAGTAGAGGGTGCACTCTTATGAGCAGCTTTTATAGCCATTTGCTTTCTGGGTGCCTTACTGCTGGTTGATATGTGGGCAGTCTGCTTTGTATGAGCCATGGTATAAAGACCTGCTTAGTTACCCCTTCCCCTTCGGCTGAGCGTCGAGTGAGAGGCAGCATTGGCGCGGGTGAGTGGCGACAAACACAATTCATATGATTTTGAAATTAATTTTACTTCAGTTGCTCTAGTTTTCCACGTTATTCTAGACTTTCTACAAATAAAGAGGTAAGCAGAAGGAAGGCTATTCTATTCGAAAAGTTCAGAAAGCATATGCTGTGCATCAGAGGTCAGAATCCTGCCTATGGATATATTTTGTATGTGTTGTAAAAAAAAAATTTTTTGAACCATTATTCTAAAATATCAGGAAGTTTCACATCAATTCCAGATTTTTGCTTCTCTTTAAACATTTGATGTCTGGCTCCACCCAGGCCTGTGTTCTCTCATGACATCAGCTGCTGGGTCTGGTGGTGGCTGCTCACTTCAGAAGGGCCCTGCACGCTCCAGTTCACCCCAGTACCACCTTCTCCAATTATGTAATCCAATTGGTCCCCCTACAACCTGAATTTGAACCCCGGATATACTGGTATATTGTGGAAAAAGTATTCTAAGACCTGCCAAGAACTGCATCAGTGTATTGAGTTTATGCATCATTTTTGGAGGATTTTAAATTGCCTTCAAGGTTACTTTTCAAATACTTCCTTGTTTTACTTGCTTTTCTAGAAGAAAATAAAAAAGCATTTCATATAAATGTAAACATTGCTTATGTTTGTGAAAAAGTATTAGTCCTGTCCACAAATTTTCTACAACTAGGTATTTGTCTACTAAATGAAATGTTTTGACTGAAATGATTCTTTGAAAAGCATGCTGATTTATAATATATCATCCCTTTAAAAATTGAGGCAAAATTTTCAAATAATGAAATTCTCCAGTTTCCGTTGTAGATTTTAGTGAGTTTTGAAAATGTATAGAGTTGTCTCTCTATCACTATAATTGTGATTTAGAACATTTCCTTCACCCCTAAACTTCTCATGTGCCTCCTTGCTGTCAGCCCCCTCCTCCTACCTCTGCCCCTGGCAAATGATCTGCTTTCTATCACTAGTTTTACTTTTTTAGAATTTCATATAAATGTAGTCATACAATATATACTCTTTTGTATCTGGCTTCTTTAACCTAGCATTTTGAGAAAAGAATTTATACTGTTTACAGATTTTCTACAAATATTTATTTTCTAAGTAAAATGTTAAACTGAACAATTCTTTGACGAGCTGGCCAATTTATTGATTTTGTAAAAGAAAAATGTGTTCTGTTGGAAGGTTGTTCGTTCTTTGAGTTAAGTATAGCATAAGGGGCATAGCTTTGTATTTATAGAGGTATCCTAACTTGTTATTTAAAAGGAAAAAGGTATTAAACTTGAAGCTAATTTTCCTTACAACCTCATTTGAAACTCTTTTCAGCTTCTTGTGATATGTATAGATTTTATATAGTTTTCAGAAACATTTTATCCTTACCAAGTATTTGGACTTTTTTTGTATCGTAAATACTGACACTTAGGAAAGAAAAAGAGAGACACAGTTTTATCCAGTGAGTCTTAGCTCTGCTCCTAAGTTGTATAACCTTTGGGCCCTGTTTGTAACACTGGTTTAATTATTGGCTTATTTTTTGAACAAAGGATGATTCTGTAAAATAGACGATTCTCACACACTTTGTGAGAACCAAAATGCAGGGCTAAAAGCATTGAGCTGTTTTTGTTTTGTTTTTTACTGTATTACAACAATTCAAAAGACTTTATGCATCATATTTTGTCAACTTAGTTAATACACAAGAGTTTTATTAGGTCCCACGGAGAAAGAGATCACATGTTTTTTCCCATCATAACATTACAATGTTCAACTCTTCTTTGTGGGGGGAATGGCAAGAGCTGAATTGTTTCCTCCTTATATCCTCGAATCTCTGTGTTTATTCATTAGCATGTAACACATGTTCCATTCTGGTCTCTCAGAGTTACTTACCAGCGGCTTGTGAGAGACTTGCTTGGACCCCACTCCTTCCTGCTTGGCCATGGTATATTTCTTCTTGAGCCTGCAAGACGTGGTTCCACAGCCCTCCTGTCCTTTCACCTTGTGAACCGCGGGAATGCTCTCATATGCACCAAGCTTCCACTGGTGCTTATGTCTGGTGGCCAGATGATAAGCTGAGGAGGGAGGGAGCTCTTGAGGGGCTTCCAGATTATCCTCCTACCAAACTCTAGATAAAATCTGCCTTGAGAAGGCAGCAGATCCTGTGGACTAACGTCATGAAAGAGGTATTCCACCTCATCTGCCTCGTCATCTTCAGCTTCCTCTTCCATCTCCCACTCTTCTCTGGGACTGAGTTTTAGCCATCTGACCTAATGAACCTACATATGATAAGGCATTTTCATTCAGGCTTTTTATATTACCTTTATAACTTGTAAGAATTTTTTTCTTTTATTATTCTCTTTTTATAGGTTTTAGGTCTTTTATGACTCTTGGTAAAGTTTGGGCAAAGGAAAGGGAACTAACATTTATCAAATACTATGTTAGTCTGTGCTATGCTTTTTACATATTTTATTGTATTTGACTCTTACACAACCCTGTGAGATAAATATTATCCCCATTTAATTAAGAAAACTAAGTCCCCAGGAGACTATTTTGTCCTGAAACACACAATAGTACAGTAGGAAGTATTGAAACTAGGATTAGAATGCATTATTCCCTGAATCTCAAAGTATGCTGTACTCTTCAAAAGAACATGGAAAATGAAACAAATGACCATACTGACCATGGAACTGTAGCCTGTTCCCTCTATGTCTAGAATTTGGTTTGATTTGGACTTATTCCAGAGGCCATGGAATCATGATGGTCATCCAGGGCAACACCGTTACAAAAATAAAGCCTCCCAGCCATTTCGTCACCACATGGTTTCTGGCTGGCCCCAGTGAAGAAACATTTGGGGAATTGTGCTTCATATAGTCATATCCTAGGAATTCATGGCCTTTCTCTGGGCATTTTGTGACCCTTCCACACAGGTCCACTAGAGTTCTCTTTTGGAAGCAGATCTGTTTTAACTTGACCTGTTTTGTCACTTGTCTTCTGTCTTTCTTCCTCAGCCTTTGTTTGTACCTTGTGGTCAAACCGTCATGCTGATTCAGAGCTGAGTTGCTACTCCACTTTGCTCTTCTGCTGACTTTCATGGTGCATAATAGATGGCTTTTCTTATATTTCTTTTGTATCCAGGGCCTTCATAACCTATGCCACATTAATTTTGGTTCATAATAGATGTGTTAACACTTTGTCAGAGATGTCAGGAGCTTGCTCTTTATGTGCCACCCCAGGGTTTTTCTAGTTAGCTAAGGCACAGGCCAACTAAATAAGACCTGTTTCTTTACTTGGTCTGAAAGTTACCAGTGGGGAATAAGTTCCCTCTCTTGGATGTCAGTATTTGAAGGAGCCAACATCACTATGGGTTGTGGTCTTGGAAGAGGACATAATCCAGAGAGGCAAGTCCACGATGCTGGAGAGATAAGGCTGCATTTAGGTCTCAGCCTGGCTTTAGTCACTGTCCTTGGTCTGTTCCTGCCATAGGATTTGTCTATCTTATCCTTTTCTAGTCCTTTAAATTCCATGACAGTCTCATCCTTACCAGAAAAATCCTAGGTTTCTGGATCTGCTTTTCAGCCTTACTACCCTAGAGTCACATATTTAGCTTCTGTGTATTCAACTTCCGTGAGACATCGGGTTTTCAACTGATGGTGACTCAGAAGATTATAATCACCTTAAGGGCATTCCTCTCCCTGTAGACACTGCCCCTTTTACCCCATTTGACTCATACCATGTGTAGCAGTTTGGCAATGTGCATGAATTTCAAAAATAGATATTGAATTATGTTTGTTAACTGGTCTGTTCCTCTGGGCAAGATTAAATTGTGATTAGGGCTTTGATTGGGCCACATTAGTAGGACATTGAGTCCCTGCCCCCTTGTTGGGTGGGGACTCACAGAGAAAACTACACAACAGAGAAGAGTTTTTGATGTTGGAGTTTTGAGCTGCAGCCCGGGAGGTGAACAAACAGGAGAAGAACACAGAGGAATATAGATGGCTCTTTAGACACACAAGCCCCGGGGAGAGAGACAGAGCTGTTAGCCTGATAGTCTACAGCTGGCCTTGTGAAGAGAGCACAGCAGCTGAGCCCAGAGAGAAACAGAGCCCTGGGAAGAGAGGAACCCAAGAAGCCTAAACTCTTGGCAGACGTTGACAGTCATCTTACCCCAATATGTGGCAATAGACTTTGATGAGGGAAGTAACTTATGCTTTATGGCCTGGTAACTGTAAGCTTCAACCCCAAATAAATACCCTTTATAAAAGCCAACCGATTTCTGGTATTTTGCATCAGCACCCCTTTGGCTGACTAAGAATTTGTTACCAGAAGTAGGGTAGTGCTTTTGCAATTACCAAAATGCTGGAATGGTTTTAGAAATGGATAAGGAGAAGTTTTTTGGAGGAATTGTGAGATGCTTAGTAGAAAAGACCTACAGTGCTTTGAAGAGACTGTTCATAGTAATGTGAACTCTAAAGAGACTTTTTATGAGGCCTTAGAAGTAAATGATGACACTATTATTGGAAACTGGAAGGAAGAAAGGCAATCCATGTTTTAAAGTCACAGAGAACCTAGCAAGATTAACTCCTGGTGTTTTTTTTAAAAGATTTTATTGGGAAGCGGCTGTGGCTCAATCAGTAGGGCTCCCGTTTACCATATGGGAGGCCCCGGGTTCGGTTCCCGGGGCCTCCTGGTGAGGGCTAGGCCCGCTCGCACGGCGTGGTTGGCTGGCCCAGCGAGCACAAGCAGCAAGGGGGGGATAAATGAATAAATAAATAAAATCTTAAAAAAAAAAAAAAGATTTTATTTATTTATTTATCCCTCCCTTGCTGCTTGTGCTTGCTGTGTCCATTTGCTGTGTGTTCCTCTATGTCTGCTTATCTCCCTTTGTTGCATCATCTTACTGTGTCAGCTCACCGCACCGCACAGGCTGGCTTGCATTCATGAGGAGGCCCTGGGAATCAAACCCCGGGCCTCCCATATGGTAAACGGGAGCCCCATCAGTTGAGCCACATCCGCTTCCCCTGGTGTTTTATAGAAGGCAGAATTTGAAAGTGGTGAGCCTGGGCATTTAGCTGAAAAACTTTCCAAAGTAGACTTGGAGAATGCAGCTCGGCTTCTCCTTGCAGCTTATAGCAAAATGCTAGATGAGAGAGAGAAGCTGAGGACTAAATTGTTAGGCACAAAGGAAACAGAAACTGATTCTGGAAATTCCAAGCCTCTGGAAATCAAGCACCCAGATGACAGTGCCCCATTTGAAGACTTAACTTGGAACCTGTAAATCAGGACTGAAGATGCAGTTATCTTGAAAAGACTTGTGGAAAGTCTTACTGTCTAATGGCTTTGACCCCTGCTTCCTGCATGCTAAACCAACAAACTTTTTGAGAGAGCTGTATGAACAAAATTGCTGTCAGCCTAGGTTAAAAGGGACATGGAAAGGAGAGATTGAAGAAAAAACACCTTTAAAAAGAAAACCATAAAAGCCGAAATATGGAATTAAGACATTGCATTGGACCAAGAAAGGAACCCCATCCATGTGTACAGAGAGGGTGAGTTTGCCTCAGCAGTTGAAGAGGGTGGATGTTCCCACCCAGTGTTCAGGGAGAGTTTTGCCACCCCAGAGTGCAGAAAGGGTGGAACACATTCCCAAAGGATTAGGGAAGTTTAGTCAGCATCCCATAGGTCTGAGAGGTGTGCACCTGTCCCCCATAGATTAGAGAAGGCCAGGTGGTCAACTCATTGCTGAGAGGGTTGAACCTATATAGGTTAGGGAGGATATTATCTTCACTGTGCTAGGAGGGTTAAGACTCTAACCCAAAATTTGGGTAAAGTGTGGCAATCACCCCAATGTTCTTGGATGGTGAGGTCTAGAGCTTGTTTGATACCCAGATTCTTGATGAGGGTGGAACCAACAAAGTGGCCATTGGGCAAGCCTGTGGAAAGGGTGGCCCCAAGGAGAAGAAACCATCATCTTAAGAATGACTCGCAGACTTTGAAATCGAATGGAGAATGCTCTGCAGGTTTACTGAAATGTAGAGGACACATGACTCATGTTTCCCTCCCAATTTCTCCTTATTGTAATGAAAATGTTTATCCTTTGTCCGTTTGTGTATTGGAAGCAGATAAATGGTTTTGTAGTTTTAGAGGTTGTAGCCATCTGGCAATCTGATGTAATTATGAATTCCAAAAATATAATTGGATCATACTTGTAAACTGATCTGTTAATCTGGGCATGATTAGATTATGATTAGGGCACTGACTGGGCCACTTAAGTAGGGCATTGAGCCCTACCTCTTGGTGGGTGGGGAATCAAATATAAAAGGCATGGCAAGAACAGAGTTGAACCAGTTTTGAGTAGCAGTTTTTGAGAAGCAGTTTTGATGTTGGAGTTTTGATGTTGGAGAGAAGGACACAGGAGAAGAGAAGTGAGCTGTTCACCCGATAGTCTACAGCTGACCTTGTGGAGGAAGCAGAAGAGCTGAGCCTGGAGAAAAATGCAGCCCCAGGAAGAGAGGAACCCAAGAAGCCTGAACCCTGGCAAAGGCCGGCAGCTGTCTTGCTCCAACACGTGGCAATGGACTTTGGTGAGAGAAGAAACTTAATGCTTTATGGCCTGTTATCTGTGGACTTCTACCCCAAATAAATACCCTTTATAAAGACCAACCCATTTTTGGTATTTCACATTAGCACCCCTTTGGCTGACTAATACAGAGGTCTACAGCCAGATGGGACTTTGCCCCAAGACAAACTGTATTTCTTTAAATTGTTTGTGATATGATTTTGCTAGTGAACCTGGGATCTCAATAATAGGCTCATCACCTGCTAATCAGAGGGTCCATTGTGTGGCCTGGAGCAAATTTAGAGTGATTCATATATAATCATCTAAACATACCTTTCTCAATAAACAATATCTGTTTTGGGTTATTAACATAATATTTTCATTTAGAAATTTTATGACATTAGTTGAACTGATGGCCTTTGTACCACTTAGAATCTTTCAGAATAAGATGGGGACAGCTAAACCCCTTGATACGCACCAGCCTCTGCCCACTACCCAATCCCAAAGCCACATTTTAGATATTTCAGGTATTTGTTATGGCTGCATACCACTTCCAGATATCAAAATCTGTATTAGTTTTTGATTTGCTGCATAGTAAATTACTCTAAGCACAGTGGCCTGAAACAACACCCACTTGAGATCTCACAATTCTGTAGGTAAGAATTCCAGGTGGGCTAGACTAGGTTTCTGCACTGTTACAAAGCCAAAAGCAAGGTTTTATTTGGGCTAGACTCTTAACTTAAGGCTCTAGGGAAGAGTCTGCTTCCAAGCTCATTCAGATTGTTGGTAAAATTCATTTACATTCAGTGGTTGTAAGACTGAGTTCCCTGTTTCCTTACTGGCTGTCAGTAGGGAGCTCCTTTCAGCTCCTAGAGGCTGCTCTCCTTCATCTTCAGAACCAGAAACAGATGTCAAATCTTTCTTGCACTTCAAATCTCTCTGAGTTTTCTTTCTAATATCAGACAGAGGAAACTTACTCCTTTTAAAAGGTCCATGTAATTTGATTGGGCCCACCAGATAATCTCCTTTTTGCCCTATAAGGTGACTTAATCACAGAAGTAACATCTCATATTCATAGTTTCCACCCAGAATCAGAGGGATTATCCAAGGATGAGGGTCACTGTGGGTCACACTGAGAATTTTCCTACCTTAATTCCCCTTTGATGGACATTTGCATTGTTTCTAGTCTGGGGATATTACAAATAAAGTTTCTATGAATATTCATATGTAACTCTTTGTGCATTCATTTTTCCTGGGTACCTACCTTGGGGTGGAACAGATAGGTCACATGGTAGATTTAAGTTTAACTTTATTTATTTTTTTAGGAGGTACCAGGGATTGAACCCAGGACCTCATACATAGTTAGCAGGCACTCACACCACTTAGCTACACCCACTCCCCTAAGTTTAACTTTTTAAGACATGTCCAAACAGGATTTCAAAATGGTGAGAATTCCAATTACTTCACAACCTTGTCAACAATTGGTATGGAGTCTTTAAAAATTTTTTTTGGAATAAAAACATACATTTCTCAATTAAATATACTGGATACATATAAAACTTTTTTTGAATCATACAATATGTTACACAATATATTTGGTTCATAGTAACACATTCATATAGTATTTGTCCTTTTGTGTCTGACTTGCTTCGCTCAACATAATGTTCTCCAGGTTCATCCATGTTGTCATATGCTTTACAACTTCTTTTCTTCTCATAGCTGCATAATATTCCATCGTGTGAATGTACTACAGTTCGTTTATTCATTCATTGGTTGGTGGACACCTGGGTTGTTTCCAACTTTTGGCAATGATGAATAATGGTGCTTTGAACATTGGTGTGCAGATGTCTGTTTGTGTCACTGCTCTCAGTTCTTCTGGGTATATACCCAGCAGTGATATTGCAGGGTCATGTGGCAAGTCTATATTAAGCTTCTTTAGGAACTGCCAAACAGTCCTCCACAGTGGCTGTACCATTCTGCATTCCCACCAACAGTGAATAAGTGTTCCTATCTCTCCACATGCTCTCTAACACTTGTAGTTCTCTGTCTTTTTAATAGTGGCCATTCTGATAGGTGTGAAATGGCATCTCATTGCATTTCCTTAAACATTAGTGATGTTAAGCTTTTTTTTCATGTGTTTTTTGCCATTTGTGTTTCTTCTTTGGACAAATGTCCATACAGGTCTTTTGCCCATTTTTCAATTGGGCCGTTTGTCTTTTTAGATTTTATTTATTTATTCATTATCCCCCCCTTGCTGCTTGTGCTCGCTGGGTCAGCTAACCATGCCGCGCGGGCGGGCTTGCCTTCACCAGGAGGCCCCAGGAACCGAACCCGGGGCCTCCCATATGGTAAACGGGAGCCCTACTGATTGAGCCACAGCCGCTTCCCCGTTTGTCTTTTTATTGTTGAGTTGTAACATCTTTTTATATATCCTAGATATTAAACCCTTATCTTAAATGTGATTTTCAAATATTTCCCCCCATTGAATCAGCTGCCTTCTCACCGTTTTGACAAAGTCCTGTGAGGTACAGAAGTGTTTAATTTTGAGGAGGTCCCATTCACCTGTTTTTTTCTTTTGCTGTGCATGCTTTGGGTATAAGATCCAAGAAACCACCACCTATTACAAGGTCTTTAAGATGTTTCCCTACATTTTCTTCTAGTAGTTTTATGGTCTTGCCTTTTTTATTTAGGTCTTTGATCCATTTTGAGTTGATTCTTGTATAGGGAGTGAGATAGGGGCCCTCTTTCTTTATTTTGGTTATAGATATCCAGTTGTCCCAGCACCATGTGTTGAAGAGACTGTTTTGTCCCATTAACATGTACTTACTTGGTAGGTTTGTCAAAAACCAATTGACTGTGTAGGTGAGGTTTTATTTCTGGATTCTCAATTCTATTCCACTGATGGATATGTCTACCTTTATGCCAGTACCATGCTGTTTTGACCACTGTAGCTTTGTAATATGTTTCAAGGTCAGGCAGTGAAATTCCTCCCACATTGCTCTTTTTTTTTAGAACACTTTTGGCTATTCGGGTACACTTTCCCTTCCAAATGAATTTGGTAATTACCTTTTCTAATTCTGTAAAGAAGGCTGTTGGAATTTTGATTGGTATTGCATTGAATCTATAGATCAGTTTGGGTAAGGTTGACATCTTATCAATATTTATTCTTCTAATCTATGAACATGGAATGTCTTTTCATTTGTTTAGGTCTTTTAAAATTTCTTTTAGCATTGTTTTGTAGTTTTCTGCCTATAGGTCCTGTACTTCTTTGGTTAAATTAACTCCTAGATATTTGAGTCTTTTTGTTGCAATTGATAATGGAATTTGTCCCCTGATTTCCTCCTCAGATTTTTTGGTACTTGTATACAAAAACTTTACTGATCTTTGCGTGTTGATCTTGTGTCCTGCCACTTTGCTGAACTCATTTATTAGCTCAAGTAGCTTTATTGTGGATACTTCAGAATTTTCTAAATACAGGATCATATCACCTGCAAACAGTGAGACTTTTACTTCCTTTTTTCCTATTTGGATGCCTTTAATTTTTTTATCTTGTCTAATTGCCCTTGCTAGAACTTCTAGTACAATATTGAATAACAATGGTGACAGTGGACATCCTTATCTTGTTCCCAATATTAGAGATAAAGCTTTCAGCTTCCCCCATTGAGTATGATTTGGTTGTGGGTTTTTTATATATGCCTTTTATCATATTGAGGAATTTTCTATCTATTCCTATCTTTTGAAGAGTTTTTAAATTTTTTTTATCAAGAAAGGGTGCTGGATTTTGTCGAATGCCTTTTCTGCATTGATTGAGATGATCATGTGGTTTTTGCCCTTCAATTTGTTAATGTGGTATGTTACATTGATTGATGTTCTTATGTTGAACTAGCCTTGCATATCAGGAATAAATTCCACTTGGTCGTGATGTATCAATCTTTTGATATTTGCAAGTATTTTGTTTGAATTTTTTCACCAATGTTCTTTAGAGAGATTGGGCTGTAATTTTCGTTTCTTGTTGTATCTTTATCTGGCTTTGGTATTAGGGTGATGTTGGCTTCATAAAATTTGTTGGGTAATTTTCTTCCTCTTCAATTTTTTGGAAGAGTTTAAACAGGATTGGTGTTAATTCTTTTGAAATGCTTGGTAGAATTCACCTGTGAAGCCATCTGGTCCTGGACTTTATTTGCTGAGAGATTTTTAAATTATGAATTCAATTTCTTTAAATGTGATTGGTTTGGTAACTTCTTGTATTTCTTGTAGCATCAGTGTAGGTTGTTTGTATTTCTAGGAATTTGTGCATTTCCTCTAGGTTGTCTAGTTTGTTGGTATACAGTTTCTCATCATGTCCTCTTTTTTTTTTTCATCATGTCCTCTTATGATCCTTTTTATTTCTGTGGGGTCAGTCCTAACTTCCCCCCTTTCATTTCTGATTGTATTTATTTGCATTTTCTCTCTTTTTTTCTTTGTTAGTCTAGCTAGGGGTTTGTCAATTTTATTGCTCTTCTCAAAGAACCAGATTTTTGTTTTGTTGATATTCTCTTTGTTGTTGTTGTTGTTCTCAATTTCATCTAGTTTTCCTCTAATCTTTATTATTTCTTTACTTCTGCTTGCTTTGGGATTGGTTTGCTGTTCTTTTTCTAGTTTCTCTAGTTGTTCAGTAAAATCTTTGAGTTTTGCTCTTTCTTCTTTTTTAATATAGGCATTTAGGGTTATAAATTTCCCTCTCAAGACTGCCTTCACTGTATCCCATAAGTTTTGATATGTTGTGCTCTTGTTTTCATTTGTCTCATTATATTTACTTTCACTTGCAATTTCTTCTTTGACCCACTGATTATTTAGGAGTGTATTGTTCAACCTCCACACATTTACCAATACTCTTTTCCTGTCTATTAATGATTTCCCGTTTCATTCCATGATGATCTGAGAAAGTGCTTTGTATAATTTCAATCTTTTTATATTTATTGAGAGCTGCATTGTGCCCTAATATGTGGTCTTCCTGGAAAAAGATCCATGGGCACTTGAGAAGAATGTATAACCCGCTGAGTTTGGATGCAGTGTTCTGTATATGTCTGTTAGGTCTAACTTGTTTATCATATTGTTCAAGTTCTCTATTTCCTTGTTAATCTTCCGTCTGGTTGTTCTGTCTAATGATGTGAGTGGGGTGTTGAAGTCTCCAACGATTATTGTAGAGATGTCTATTTCTCTCTTTAGTTTTGCCAGTTTGTCTCATGTATTTTGGGACACCCTGGTTAGGTGCATAGATATTTAATACTGTTATATTTTCCTGGTGGATTGTCCCTTTTATTGACATATTATGGCCTTCTGTAGCTCTTATAAATTTTTTGCATTTAAAGTCTGTTTTGTCCAATATTAGTATAGCTACCCCTGCTCTTTTTTGGTTACTATTTGCGTGGAGTATCTTTTTCCAACCTTTTACTTTCAGCCGGTTTGTATCCCTTGGTCTAAGGTGAGTTTCTTGTAAGCAGCATATGGATAGCTCATGTTTTTTTAATCCATTCTGTCAGCCTGTATCTTTCGATTGGGGAGTTTAATCCATTCATATTCAATTACATTACTGTAAATGCATTATTTACTTCCACCATTTTCTTATTTGTTTTTCTTATGTTCTGTCATATTTTTGTCTGTCTTTTTACTGTTTTTGTTATTCTTTCTCTATTCTTTCTTCTATACTCTCCTCCAGGCCTCTCTCTTCTGTCTTTTCATTTCAGGTTCTAAGGCTTCCTTTAATATTTCCTGCAGAGGTAGATTCTTTTTTGTAAACTCTCTTAGTTTCTGTTTGTTTGCAAATATTTTATACTCACCTTCATATTTGAAGGACAGTTTTGCTGGATAAATATTTCTCAGTTGTCAGTTTTTCACTTTCAGTATCCTCATTGTATCATACCACTGTCTTCTCGCCTCCATGGTTTATGAAGAGAAATCTGTGCTAAGTTTCGGATGTCCCTTGTACGTGATGGTTTGCTTCTCCCTTGCTGCTCTGAGAATTTTCTTTATCTTTGACATTTGACCTTCTGAGTAGTATTTGCCTTGGAGTAGGTCTGTTCGGAATTATTCTGATTGGGGTACGGTGCGCTTCTTGGACATGTAAGTTCATTTTTTTGTGTGTGAGAGTTGGGAAATTTTCAGCTATTATTTCCTCAAATACTCTTTTTGCCCCTTTTCCCTTCTTTTCTCCTTCTGGAACTCCCATGACATGTATGTTGTTGCATTTTGTGTTGTCATTCAACTCTCTGAGCCTCTGGTATGCAGTCTTTTTAAGTTTAGCTGTTGTAGGGAGTAATGTCTTATCCTGGCTTGAACTTGCATTTTCCTGATGTGATGGTTGATTTTGTGGGACAACTTAGCTAGGGTATTGTGTCTACTTGTTGGATCAAATAATGTGGGAGTGCCTTATCAAGGATGATATCCCCTTAACTTAAATCCTATTGATTTTAGATGTTAATCCCATCTATGTAATACCTCCACACAATATCCAGGCCAGTATTTGTCCCATAAGGGGTTTCAGAATCAGAAGGAATCCTGCTTCAAGTTCACCCTTTTGAGTTTCTAGTCTGCTGTTCTTCCTGTGGATTTCAGACTCAAGACTTCAACATCAACTCCTACCATAATTTCCATCCTGCTAGTGTTCTTTAGAAATTTGGACTCAAGATTTCAACATATTAAGTTGGAAGTATTCTTTACGTAGACTAGGTACATATCCTCTATTGAATTTTAAGTTTTTCAAATATTTTTCCCCAGTGGGAAGCATGCCTTTTAATTTTTGAACAATGCCTTTGTCTTTTTTGTTTGAATATTTTATTAAGGAATAATGATTGATTCACAAAACATTGGAAAAATATATACAAAGATGTCCTATATACATGTCATCCATTTTCTCCCAATGATAACATGCTATTTAATTATTAAACAATATCAAGACCAGAAAATTGATATTGGTACAATTCTCAGAGCTTGTTCATATTTCACCAGTTTTATATGCTCTTATTTGTGTGTGTATATGCATGTATATAATGTGTATGTTGAGTGTGTGTTTGTGCCTTGTATAATACCGTGCAGTTTATCATCTGTAGCTTTGTGTAATCACCACCACAAGATACAGAATTGTTCCATTCCCTTAAGGCTTCCTCATTCTGCACTTTTATAGCCGTATCTCCCTCCTGCCTCCCATCCCTAAACATTGGCAACCACTAATCTGTTCATCTCTGTCATTTTGTTGCTTCAGGAATGTTACACAAATAGAATTACATAGTGTGTAGCTATTTGAGGGTGGCTTTTTTCACTCAGCATAATTTCCTTGAGATCTAACCAAGTTGTTACATTCCTATTTATTGCTATATAGTATCCCATGTTATAAATGTACCATAGTTTGCTTAACCATTCACATGTGGAAAGACATTTAGGTTGTTTCCAATTTTTGGCTAATACAAATAGGCCTGCTAGAAACATCTGTGCATAGGTTTTTGAGCATACGTTTTCATTACCCTGGAATAATTGTCCAAGAGTATAATCACTGGGTCATACAGTAATTGCATGCTAAGATTTATTTTAAAAAGTCAAACTGCTTTCCATTGTGGCTGTACCATTTTATATTCCCATCAGCAGTGTATGAGCGATTCAATTTCTATACATCCTCACCAGCATTTGGTGTTGTCACTATTCTTTAGCTATTCTTATAGGTTTATATGACATCTCACTGTGGCTAATGACATTGAGTATCTTTTGATGTGCTGATTTTCCATCCATAGATCCTCTTCAGTAAAAAATCTATATCTTTTGCCCTTTTGTTTGTTTCATTTTTCCTTTTGTTAAAAAATATTCTGACAAATCAGGAATGGGGGTTGGTTTATGGTTGGTGGTGATGCAAAAGAGGGAAGCCAGGCCTGGGGTGGGGCAGGAGTGGGGGCTAGGGGTAAGTGACAGTAGTGTCTCTTCATCCCCATGCCTGTGTCACTTCCTGAAGATGGACACACTGTCACATTCCAGAATGGATGAGTCCTCTATCGTGTCTGTTCAATGTAGGAGATGTCTGTCTCATCAGGCAGCTCACTAATGTTGACCTCAAAGCAGTCCTGAACATCATTGAGGATCCTGGCATCATTCTCATCTGACACAAACATGATGGCCAAGCCCTTGGTGCCAAACCGGCCTGCTCTGGCTACCCAATGCAGGTAGGTGTCAGAATCCTCAGGCATGTCATAGTTAAAGGCAATGTTCACTCACTCAGTGTCCATGCCTCGGCCAAATAGGTTGGTAGCCACAAGAATTCTTCGTTGAAAATCTTTAAATTGCTGATACTGAGAAAGTCTCTCCTCCTGAAGCATCCCATGGTGGATTCCTTTGCCCATATTTAAATTGGATTTTAAAAACTGAGTTTTAAGGGTTCTTTATATATTCTAGAGATACGTCCTTTGTCAAATATGTAGATATGTGGTTTGCAGGCATTTTTCTCTCAGTTTGCATCTTATCTTTTCATCTACAGGGTTTTTTTTGCAGAGCAAAGTTTTTAATTTTGATGAGGTCCAACTTATAAATTTTCTGTTTTATGGATCATGCTTTTGGTGTCAGGTCTAAGAACTTTTCTTTGAGCCCTGGGTCCTGAAGATTTTCTGTTTTGTTTTTCCCTAAGAGTGTCATAGTTTCATATTTTACATTTAAATCTATAATCCATTTTGAGTTAATTTTTTTGTATAAGGTGTGAAGTTTAGGTCCAGGATTTTTTTTTTGCCTATGATTGTCTAGTTGCTCCAGTACCATTTATTGAAAAGGCTATCTTTCCTCCATTGAATTGTTTTTGTAGCTTTGCAAAAAATTACTTGGGCTTATTTGTGTGGGTATATTTCCAGGTTCTTTATCCCTTTCCATTGATCTGTGTGTCTAACCCTCCACTAATACCATGCTAGTTAAATAGCAAGGCTTAACATTAGGTAAAATGATTCTTCCCACTTTGTTCTTTTTCAAAATTATTTTAGCTATTTAGGAGATGCCAGGAACATAGCATCTACCTGATCCTGCTTCAATAGTCACATCTCTTTCTCTGATTTTCTCTTCTGTCACCTTCTTCCACTTATAAGGACCCCTGTGGTTACGTTGGGCCCACATGTATAACCAGGATAATCTCCCTATTGTAAGGTCATCTGATTAGCAACTTTAATTCGATCTGTAACCTTAATTCTTCTTTGCCATGTGTATCAGTTTCCCAGGACTGCTGTAGCAAATTACCATAAACTGGGTGCAGCTTAAAACAACAGAAATTTATTCTGTCACATTTCTGGAGGCTAGAAATCCCAAATGAAGGAGTTGGCAGGGCCGTGCTCCCACTGAAGCCTCTAGGGCAGGATCCTTCTTGCCCCTGGCAGCTTCTGGTGGCCCCGGGTATTCCTTGATGTGGGGCAGTATTAGTCCAATCTCTGCCTCTGTCTTCACATGGCTGTCGTCCTTCTGTGTGTCTGCTCATGGTGTTGTCACATGGTATACACATATATATATCTCTGTGTCTTCTTATAGGTACATCAGTCATATTGGATTAGGGTGTCCCTAATCCATTATGACCTCATCTTAACTAATTATATCTGCTAAGTCCCTATTTCCAAACAAAGTCACATTCACAGGTATTAGGGGTTGAGACTTAAATGAAGACACAATTCAACCCACAATACCATGTAATCTAAAATATTCTCAGGTTCCAGGGATTAGGATGTGTACATCTTTGGGGGGTGGGACGGCAATTATTCTGCCTACCACAGTCTACAAAAAGAACTTGCTGGAATTTTAATAGAAATTGACTTAAATGTAGGAGATTTGACATGTTGACTCTTTAAAACCATAATTTGTCTCCCCATTTATTTGGGTCTTTGATTTTTTTTCTACAGAAGCATTTTGCCATTTTTAGTATACAGCTACCATACATATTTTGTTAGATTTATACCTAAGTATTTAATTTACTTTGGCATAATTGTAAATGAGTATTGTGTTTTTAATTTTGGTTACCACATGAGTTTTGTTAATAAAAAAGATGATTCCTGTGTGTTTATTTTGTGTCCTTGTTGTGTTTTTTCTCATTCCTTTGGATTTTTTATATGAACAATCATCAATCATGCCATCTGCAAATAGGTATAATCTGTATGCATTTTATTTCTTTTTCTTGCTTTACTGAGCTCTATAGCGCTTTCAGTACAATGTTGAATAAGAGTGGTCAGAGTGGATATCCTTGCCTTGTTTCTCATCTTAGAGGAAAAGCATTCAGTCTTTTACTTATAATCTGAGATATAAGTATTTTTTAGATGCTCTTTATCAACTTGGGAAGTTCTCTATTTCTAGTGTTTTGAGAGTTTTTATCATAAATGGTGTTACATTTTGTCAAATGCTTTTTCTGTGTGAATTGATACCATCGTTCAGATCCCTAAGTCCCTGTTGGAATTTTTTCTTTTTATCTATCTGTTCTACTATCTGTTTGATTTCAGATGTACTGTCTTTCACATTGCTAATTCTTTCCTCTGCCTGTTCAGATCTGCTGTTATGTGCTTCCAGTGTATTTTTGATTTCTTGGATTGTGGCTTTCATCACCATGATATCCATTATCTTTTTATGTATGTTTACAATTTCCTTGGTATGTTCTCCCAGTGTCTTCTTTATATCCTTAGTCTCTTCCTTCACTTCATTAAGTTGGTCCATGATATTTATTTGGACAGCTTTGATTAGCTGTTCGATGTTCTGCATCTCTTCCTGGTTTGTTTTGTTTTTGGACTGGGCCATGTCTTCCTGTTTCTTGGTTTGTAATTGTTTTGCTACTGTCTGGTCATCTTTTTATCTTGATGGGTTTATTCAGTTGATTAGTTTCTTTCTCTACTCTGGGGTTTTGTTTTTTGTGTGTGTGGTAAGTTTTCTCTTTGAGACTTTGTTCCTCTTATTCTATTTCCTTGCTGTTGTCTATATTCCTTTGAAAGAAAAAGTTTGGGGCCAGAGAAAGGAAAGAGGTAAGAATGGAAAAAGGATAATAGTAAAAGGTAGAAGAGGAACCATAGAAGACCTAGGGAAATGAATAATTAGCTCATATAAGAAGCTCAGAGGAATAGGAATAAAAAATCGGGGTACAAACAATGAAATGAAAAAACAAATAGAGAAAAATGTCTAGAATGAATTAACAGGCCAGAATGATAAGAAGAGAGGGAAAGAGAAAAGAAAAGACAATAAGAAAAAAAGTTAAAAAAAGAAAGAAAATAGAGAATAGAGGGGATAGAAATAAAAAGAAGAAAAATTGAAGACTAAACAAGGAGAGGTAGAGTGTAGGAGTGAAAACAGAAAGCAGAAGATAAGAAAATGAAGGTAGGAAAAGAATTAGCATAGGTAGAAAAAAAAAAAAAAACCAGGGTAGGGGAAGAAATAGGGGGAAAAAAAAAAAACAAAAAACAAGCAAGCAATCAAGCAAAAACTTAGGAAAAACAGCCTTCCATCTTAGGGCCCTGAGTAGCTTCTCAGGTTGCTGGTGTTCATCCATCAATTACCCTGTAGCCTGCCCTCTGCAGGTTTTGAATCAGGTTTTCGTGAGTAAACTAAGTTAAATTTTTAAAAAAGGAAATTTTTAAAAGAAAAATAAGAGACCCAAGAGAATACAAATACAAATATAATGTCTATGTGTTCCCTGTCCTAAAGTATCAGCTGGGTGTTTGATAACCCAGTGGATCACTACTCTAAGGAAAGCTGGGAATCAAACCAGGGACCTTGTATATTTAAAATGGAGACTCCTCCACTGAGCTAAACTTTCTCATTGGGTCAGTTAGCTAGAGAGCTATCCAGTCACTTTCCCTAGGGCAGGCTGGATTCCCTGCAGTTGGGCAAACTCCCACTGACCAGGAGCCTGTCTGACCCTGCCCCTTTTCTATTCTTATTGCTTTCTCTCCCAGGGCAGCAGGACACAATAGCCTGTGTGATCAGATGCCCCCTCGCCTCTCGCCTGTCCTGGTCAGGTTGAGCTCCTTTCTGAAATTCAAATGGGACCCTGGTATCTGAACTCACTGCAGAGAAATGACTCTCAACCCTCTTCCAGACCTCCCCCACCTCCCAGGGGACCCTAAATAGGCCCTTGGAAGGTTATTAAGCATTCCTACTGTCTGCCTCTTTTAGGGGAGTTGGGATTTTGATAGTTTTCAGCATGGGAGTAGTCAATTGCCTGACTCCGCCCTCTCCCAGTTCAATTTTGTCTCTCCCAGGTCAGCTAGGTAAATTAGGCTGCCTTAACAAAGTTGCCTCTCCCCTCTTCCCAGAGCCACCTCTTGCCAGCTGGTATGCTCCCTAAAGTTCAAAGGGAGTTCAGGTAACCAAACCCACAAAAGGAAACCCCTCTCCACCCTTCACCAGAATCCTCTTATGCCCAGAGAATGCTCCATCTCACTCGGTGGCTGGTGGGAGTCAGGAGGTTCACAGCAGCTTTTTGTTTTGAGGGTGAGGCTTAGCCGCCTGCCATTTTCAGCCACCAGGCCGAGAAACTCACGGTTTTCCCTTGGACTTTTTATCTCTTTGTCCAGTTCCCTCCAGATTGATGCTCTGAAGCCTTCTGCTTTGTGAGTTCCCAAAACAGCTCACTCAGGCAGGATCTTGCCCCTTCTCAGCTGCTTTTTGTGAGAGAGCTGGTAAGTGCCCACTTAAATTGATACCATCTTGCCTCTACTCCCAATATGGCTTTTACTAGCTTCAATATATTTATTTATTTTCTCTGTAAATTTTTTTATTTTCTCAATGTTATTAATCTCTCAACCAGGCTGTTTATCTCCACCTATCAATTCCATGCCACACACATCCCTACTCCTTGGGTACCAGGGGTCACATTGCTAATGTGCCTCTGTGCAGGCTCCTCTCCTACCTCCCTCAGTGCCCTGCATTCTTGAGCACTGTTGGGTACAATGAAAGCATACCTCTATGTACCTCTCCTCATTCACTCCTTCACATCCCACATCCGTGGACACCAGTAGGCCTGTTGCCAAGATGCCTCAGCATGCCATCCCCAGTTGCCTGCTATTGAGTCTTCAAGCCCAGGAAGAGAAGATGGGAAAGCAAGGGAGTGAGACTGGAATTTATGAAGCTAAGTAAAGAATATGTTTAAACAAGGAGGGGTAATCAACTGCATCAGTGCTACATATGAATGGGATTAGATGAATGCCAGAGAGAGGTTATTGGTAACATTGAGAAGAATGATTTTAGTAGAGGGGTGGGTATAAAAACCTAACCAGAGTGGATTAAACAGATAATGAGGAGAGGATGGTGGAGATAGTGAATATATATCACTTGGCTATAAAGAATGAGTAGAAAAACGAGGGCAGTAGCTGGATGTAGTTGCTTTAATAAGTTTTGCCATTTCATACAGATGAAATGAAATAGTCCCCAGAAGAACTTATGGAAATGAATGATATTTCCTCTAACTGGGTTTTCATCATCTGGGGATATAATGTAATGGAGTAGAGGGCTGTTCTTTCAAGAATTAGGTCTTAGCTAGTCACAGAGAAAATTGAATAGTGGAAAGACTATGTGAAAAGAAGAACTGGATTGAAGTTGCCATACTTTGTTATTGATCCTGATAAAGTCTGGTGACATTTCTGATTGTCACCTGCTCACCTGCTGTGATGGTTTGGAGTATCAAAATGAGAAAATGCATGTGAAGTTACACCAACCATTAAATGAATAATAATTAGTTTTTTACTCTATTCCTAGTGCCTAAAACAGTGAAGGTACTTAGTAGATATTCAATAAATATTTATTGAACAATTAAAGCATGATTATATAACAAATGATTAATGGAAATGAATTCAAATCTCTTAATTTCAAGCTACATACTCTTGTCATTAAAAATTACATTGATAATTCATTTTGTTAAAAAAGGTAAGTTACCTTTTTTATTATTGTCTTCATAGTAGTAAATTGGGCAATGTGAATGCTTACTAAAAACTCTGTGAATGTTTTCTGAATGTATTCACTGAATATTTTTTCAGATATAGAAATGTTATGCCTTTATTGGTTAAAAAGGATTCTTCCATAAATTGTACACTTTCATAATCATTCTTTGACAGAGACTGCATTAAGGGTTATTATATGGACTCTATAGTTAAGGAAATTTGAATTTGGAGAAGTTAAGGAATTGACCATAGCTTTACAGAGCCAACAAATATAATGAAGTCTGAATTTAAGGTTTCCAAAGCCTAGATTTCTTCACTTTAAGCTATATAATGAAACTTTCTTAGAAAGGAGGGGGCACCTAGTTACAGAGGTGACATTTTGGGTGAAAGGAAATACACTTTGTATATTTTGTGTATTTTAGGGACCAGTTTTCTTTGGAACATAATCCATCTGAAATTATTTTAGCCTAACACAGAAGTAACCTGTTTGAACATAGAAGTATGAATGCCATTTTGTCCTATGTAATTTTAAAATGCTTTCCCACCAAGAGCATATTTTATGTTTATAAAGAAAGCTTGTTTAAAAATAGGAGATACATTTCCTATATTATTATTTCCAATTCTTGGCACAACCCTGAAAAGTGGTTATTATCAATCCTGTTTTACAAATGAGGAAACTGAGACTCAAGGATGTTAAGTACTCATCCAAGTTCACACAGCTAGTAAGTGGCAGAACTAGGGTTCAAAACCAAGCAGGCAATATTCTAAACACCTTATGCACATTCCTCCTCCCCTGGGCATCAAACATGTTGCTATAAATAATGTCAGGATATGCTTCTTTTAGCATAAAATTTTGTACCTTCTGGTTGCAAATAAGAAAATGTATCAGCATGTACCTGCTTTTTTTTCTGTTCTCAATGAAATGCCAGCCTGCAGATACTATTACTTTAATTTAGGATCTTGAAAAATATGGTATATTTCTTGAGACCAACTAGAAGCTTGAAGTATTTTCCGTCCTGATGAAAGATGAATAAAACAATCCAGTTAGTTCCCTTTTAAGCTGCAGTAAGAAACATTATTTAAATAAAATGGCAACTCTGAGTAGCCAGGAAATCTATAGAATAATATAACTGTTATTGCATTATGTGACCTTCCAAAAGTGTAGCTTTAATTACAAAGAATTATCTTATTTACATGATATTTGTAAATAATTTTAAACCTTTATCTTTTTTATTTTCTGTGAGTCTTTTAGTTATTGCATTTTGTCGTTACTTATCATCTGAATGGCCTTTTCTTTTTTGAGTGCTTTAGATATATGGAAACATTAAAGGCAATGTTTTCTAAAGTGAGGAAAAATCTTCTATTTAGCTTAAAAATTGGAGTAGACACGTGGGCACAAGGAACTTCAGTGCTGGGAATGAGGTTCTCTGATTCATCTGAGTGGATTAGCTTTGCTTCTGCATTATCTCAATGACATGTCTTAGTTTGCTAAGGCTGTGATACAAAAATACCAGAAATGGGAATTTATTTGGGCTAAAAGCTTACAGTTCCAAGGCTTCAAAATGTACAAATCAAGGCAAAACCAGAGATGCTTTCTCACTAAAGGTTGGCTGCTAGCAGATCCTGGAGTCCTGCCACTTGGTGAGGCAAGATGGTGGGTCTGCCAGTCTCTTTCAACTTTCTCCTGGACCTCAGCTGTGGGTGTTCAGGTACCTCTCCCTGGAGCTTGTATCCCTGAGCCTCTTGGGGCTTCTTGTCTTTCTGCACCTGTAGGTGAACCTGATGTCCTCTCTCTCACCTGGTGGGGTCAAAATGGCGGAGCTCCCTTTCTCTGTGTCTGTTCTTTGTCTCTGTGTTTACATATAAGACCCAGCAAGATCACGGAGACCCAACCTGGGTCACACCTCGCTGACATAGTCCAATCAAAAGCCCTAAAGCGATCTCATTGAAAGTGATCCAATTGAAGGGGCCCTTAATTGAATCTAATGCAATCAAAGGGCTCCACACCCACAGGAATGGCTTAGTTCAAGAACGTAATCTTTTCTGGGGTTCACAAAACTCAAGTTGTCACATGTAAATATCAATAATTTTACATTGGTGTGAGAATTGAAATTGTTATCTTGAGGTTAAAACATGGATGATAGATGTATGAGAATTCCTGTTTTCAGTCTTTTCTTGGCTGAGATCAGGTTAACAATGGAGCTGATATAGGTAAAATATATATATATATATAAAATAAATCAATTTTATTGACACATATTAATAAAGCATAAATCCATTCAAAGTGTACAATCAATGGCATTCAGTGTAATCACATATTTGTGCAGTCATCACTTCAGTCATTACTAGAGCACCCTCATCACCCCAATAATAATGATAAACAAAAACAAACAAAACTCATCACCTCTCAATCTCTCCATCCCTTCTCTGCTGTGAAAAGCTGCTATTCTTTTTCCCTCTCTCTAGTATATTTGTATTTTATATTTTGTATAAACAGTCTTATATATGCAATACCACCAATATTCGTGTTTTACATGAGGTTTTATTATCTTATATAGCTTTCATTCTAGTAATATACATGACCTTAGACTTTCCCTTTCAACCACTCTCATACCCATACAATAGCACTGCTAGTTACAAACACCATGATATGCTTTAATAATTTCTATTCATTTTCAAAGATTTACAACCATTTAACCAATTCTGCAGAGATTAACCCTCAGCTTTCCATTCTCTACCCTCCTATTTTTTGGTGACCTGTATTTTAATTATTAACTTCATGAGTTTACCCAATATATTTAGTTCATAATAGTGCAATCATACAGTATTTGTCCTTTTGTGTCTAGCTTGCTTCACTCAACATAACGTCCATCCATGTTGTCATATGCTTCATGATTTAATTTCTTCTTACCACTGCATAATATTCCATCGTGTGTATATACCACAATTTGTTGGTCTGTTCATCAGTTGATGGTCACCTGGGTTGTTTCCAACTTTTGGCAATTGTGAATAAAGCCGCTATGGACATTGGTGTGCAGCTGTCTATTTGTGTCTCTGCTCTCAGTTCTTCTGGTATATACCTAGTAATGGTATTGATGGGTCATATGGCAAGTCTATATTCAACTTCCTTAGGAACTGCCAAACAGTCCTCCACAGTGGCTGGACCATTCTACATTCCTATCAACAGTGAATAAACACTCCCAGCTCTCCATATCCTCTCCAACATTTACAGTGTTCCGACTTTTTAATAGTGGCCAGTCTAATAGGTGTGAAATGATATCTCATTATAGTTTTGATTTGCATTTCCCTAATTGCTAGTGATATTGAACATTTTTTCTTGTGTTTCTTCACCATTTGTATTTCTTTGGACAATTGTCTTTTCAAGTCTTTTGCCCATTTTTTTTCTTCTTTTTTTAATCTTTTCTTTCTGTTACCCATTTTTTAATTGAGTAATTTGTCTTTTTATTGTTGCATTGTATGATCTCTTTGTATACTAATGATATTAAACCCTTATCAGATATGTGATTGCCAAATATTTTCTCCCATCGAGTCAGCTGCATTTTCACCTTTTGACAAAGTCCTTTGAAGTGCAAAAGTGTTTAATTTTGCAGATGTCTGATTTATCTATTTTTTCTTTAGTTACAAGTGCTTTGGGTGTACGGTACAAGAAACCACCACCTACTACAAGGTCTTGAAGATGTTTCCCTACATTTTCTTCTAGTAGTTTTATGGTCCTGACTTTTATATTTAGATCTTTGATCCATTTTTAGTTGATTCTTGTATAGGGAGTGAGGTAGGGGTCCTCTTTCATTCTTTTGGTTATAGATATCCAGTTCTCCCAACACCATTTGTTGAAGAGACTGTTTTTTCCCATTAGCGTGGGCTTGGTAGGTTTGTCAAAAACCAGTTGACTGTATAGGTGAGGGTATATTTCTGGATTCTCAATTCTATTTCGCTGATCGATATGTCTATCTTTATGCCAGTACCATGCTGTTTTGACCACTGTAGCTTTGTAATATGTTTCAATGTCAGGCAGTTAAATTCCTCCCACATTGCTTTTCTTTTTTAGAACACTTTTGGCTATTCGGGTGCACTTACCCTTCCAGATGAATTTGGTAATTGCCTTCTCTAATTCTGTAAAGTAAGCTGTTGGGATTTTGATTGGTATTGCATTGAATCTATAAATCAGTTTGGGCAAGATTGACATCTTCACAATATTTATTCTTCCAATCCATGAACACGGAATGTCTTTTCATTTGTTTAGGTCTTTTAAAATTTCTTTTAGCATTGTTTTGTAGTTTTCTGCATATAGGTCCTGTACTTCCTTGGTTAAATTAACTCCTAGGTATTTGAGTCTTTTTGTTGCTAATGAAAATGGAATTTTCCTCCTGATTTCCTCCTCAGGTTGTACTAGTGTACAAAAACATTACTGATTTTTGCATGTTGATCTTGTATCCTGCCACTTTGCTCAACCCATTTATTAGTTCAAGTAGCTTTATTGTGGATATGTTAGGATTTTCTAAGTACAGGATCACGTCATCTGCAAACAGTGAGAGTTTTACTTCCTCTTTTCCTATTTGGACGCCTTTAATTTTTTTGTCTTGTCTAATTGCCCTAGCTAGAACTTCTAGTACAATGTTGAATAACAATGGTGACAGTGGGCATCCTTGTCTTGTTCCCGATCTTAGGGGGAAAGCTTTCAACCTTTCCCCATTGGTATGATGTTGGCTGTGGGTTTTTCATATATGCCTTTTATCATATTGAGGAATTTTCCTTTTATTCCTATCTTTTGAAATATTTTTATCAAAAAAGGATGTTGGATTTTGTTGAATGCCTTTTCTGCATCTATTGAAATGGTCATGTGGTTTTTTTCCTTCAATTTGTTAATGTGGTGTATTACATTGATTGATTTTCTTATGTTGAACCAGCCTTGCATACCAGGAATAAATCCCACTTGGTTGTGATGTATGTCTTTTGATGTGCTGTTGGATGCGTTTTGCAAGTATTTTGTTGAAAATTTTTGCATCAATGTTCATTAGAGAGATTGGTCTGTAATTTTCTTTTCATGTGTAATCTTTATCTGGCTTTGGTATTAGGGTGATGTTGGCTTCATAAAATTTGTTGGGTAATTTTCCGTCCTCTTCAATTTTTTGGAAGAGTTTAAACAGGATTGGTGTTAATTCTTTTTGTAATGCTTGGTAGAATTCACCTGTGAAGCCATCTGGTCCTGGACTTTTCTTTGCTGGGAGATTTTTGATGACGGATTCAGTTCTCCTTAATTCTGATTGGTTTGTTAAGTTCTTGTATTTGTTGTGGCGTCAGTGTAGGTTGGTTATGTGTTTCTAGAAACTTGTCCATTTCATCTAGGTTGTCTAGTTTGTTGGCATATAGTTTCTGATAATATCCTCTTATGATTCTTTTTATTTTTGTGAGGTCATTTGTAATTTCCCCCCTTTCATTTTTGATTGTATTTATTTGCATCTTCTCTCTTTTTTTCTTTGTTAGTTTAGCTAGGGGTTTGTCAATTGTATTGATCTTCTCAAAGAACCAGCTTTTGGTTTTGTTGATTTTCTCTATTGTTTTTCTATTCCCATTTTCATTTATTTCTGCTCTAATCTTTATTATTTCTTTCCTTCTGCTTGCTTTGGGATTGGTTTGCTGTTCTTTTTCTAGTTTCTCTAGTTGTTCAGTTAAATCTTTGAGTTTGCTCTCTCTTGTTTTTTAATATAGGTGTTTAGGGCTATAAATTTCCCTCTCAAGACTGCCTTCGCTGTATCCCATAACTTTTGATACGTTGTTTTCTCGTTTTCCTTTGTCTCAATATATTTATTGATTTAACTTGCAATTTCTTCTGTGACCCACCGAATATTTAGGAGTGTTGTTCTGTCTCCACACATTTGCAAATTTACTTTTTTCCTGTCTGTTTTTGATTTCTAGTTTCATTCCATTATGATCTGAGAAGGTGCTTTGTATAATTTCAATCTTTTTATATTTATTGAGAACTTCATTGTGACCTAACATGTGGTCTATCCTGGAGAAAGATCCATGGGCACTTGAGAAGAATGTATAACCCGCTGAGTTTGGATGCAGTGTTCTGTATATGTCTGTTAGGTCTAACTTGTTTATCATATTGTTCAAGTTCTCTGTTTCATTGTTGATCTTCTGTCTAGTTGTTCTATCTAATGATGTGAGTGGGGTGTTGAAGTCTCCGACGATTATTATAGAAATGTCTATTTCTCCCTCCAGTTTTGTCAGAGTTTGGCTCATATATTTTGGGGCACCCTGGTAAGGTGTGTAGATATTTATGACTGTTTTATCTTCCTGGACTATCGTCTGTTTTATTAATATATAATGGCCTTCTGTATCTCTAATAACTTTTTTGCATTTGAGGTATGTTTTGTCTGTTATTAGTATAGCTACCCCTGCTCTTTTCTGTTTACTATACACGTGGAGTATCTTTTTCCAACCTTTTACTTTCAGCCGGCTTGTATCCCTGGGTCTGAGGTGAGTTTCTTGTAAGCAGCATATGGATGGCTCATGTTTTTTTAATCCATTCTGTCAGCCTGTATCTTTTGATTGGGGAATTTAATCCATTCACATTCAATGATATTACTGTACATGCACTATTTATTTCAACAATTGTATTCTTTGGTTTTCATATGTCATCTTAATTTTGTCTCTCTTTTTACTCTTTTGGTTATCCTTTCTGCTTTTCTTTCTTCTATACTCTCCTCCAAGCCTCTCTCTCCTGTCTTTTCTTTCAGGTTCTAAGGCTTCCTTTAATATTTCCTGCAATGGTGGATTCTTTTTTGCAAACGCTCTTAGTTTCTGTTTGTTTGTGAATACTTTATACTCACCTTTATATTTGAAGGACAGTTTTGCTGGATAAAGAATTCTCGGCTGGCAGTTTTTGTCTTTCAGTTTCGTAATTGTATCATACCACTGTCTTCTCGCCTCCATGTTTCTGAAGAGAAATCTGCACTAAGTCTTACTGGACATCCTTTGTACGTGATCGTATGCTTCTCTCTTGCTGCTCTGATAATTTTCTCTTTATCTGTTACTTTTGACATTCTGAATAGTATGTGTCTTGGTGTGGGTCTATTTGGATTTATTCTGATTGGGGTACAGTGTGCTTCTTGGACATGTAAGTACATTTCTTTCGTGAGAGTTGGGAAATTTTCAGCTATTATTTCCTCAAATACTCTTTCTACTCCTTTTCCTTTCTCTTCCCCTTCTGGAACTCCCATGACACATATGTTGTTGTGTTTTGTGTTGTCATTCTGCTCTCTGAGCCCCTGCTCAATTTTTTCCATTCTTTTCTCTCTCTGTTCTTTTCTCTCTTCAATTTTAGCTGCTCTGTCTTCAGTATCATTTATTCTTTCTTCTATCATTTCGATCCTGCTGTTGTATGCCTCAAATGTATTTTTGACTTCACCTATTGTGTCTTTCATTCCAATGAACTCCGTTACTTTTCTGTTCAGGATTTCAAATTCTTCTTTGCAAAAAAAAAAATTTTCTTTGCGTTCGCTCAATGACTTCTTTTTTTTTTTAAAGATTTTATTTATTCATTTATCCCCCCCTTGCTGCTTCTGCTCGCTGGGTCAGCTAACCATGCCGTGTGCGGGCGAGCTTGCCTTCACCAGGAGGCCCGGGGAACCGAACCCGGGGCCTCCCATATGGTAAACGGGAGCCCTACTGATTGAGCCACAGCCGCTTCCCAAAAGCTTTTTTTTTTTTTTTTTTTTTTTACCGGGAGGTACCAGGGATCGAACCCTGGTCTCTCCATATGGTAGACAGACGCCGAACCTTTGAGCCACGTCCGTTTCCCTACTCAATGACTTCTTGATGTCATTTATCTCTTTAACTATATTGTCCTTCATCTCATTAATTTGAATTTGGAAATTTGTACTCATCTCACTGATTAGTTCTCTCAAATTCTGCATATCTTCTGGGACTTTGCTGTATTCCTTTTCTTGAGCCATGTCTTCTATTTTCTTAGTATGGCTCGTAATTTTTTGCTGGTGTGTAGAAATCTGGTTTTTACTGTATTTTACTTAGATGCTCTATCTCTTTCTCTTTTATAGGGTTTTAGTGGCAGGAGGCTGTGAGTTATCACAGCTCTTTGATTTTTGCCTCAACCTTGATCATTAGGATTGTCCTGCTGGTTGCTCAAAACTGGGCACTAGACCCAGTAATTGGTTGTAGAGTGGTTTCCTAGGGCCTTGGGCAGGGAGGCTATAGAGTCCAGGAAAAGCCTCTCTTACTTATTAATTTCCTATGTGCACTTCCTTGGTCTGCCAGGAGATGGCACTCGTTGGGAGCTCTCAATTCAGTGCCTGGTCGTAGTGTATTTGTTGTGACACAGACCAGATCAATGTCGTAGATCTTCCTGTCTGGGGGCTAAGAGCCTTGTAATTCAAACTTTATGAGACAGTTCTCCAGTCTTCTCTGGTAGCCCCCTCCCTTTTCCCAGATAGGAAATATTTCCTCTCCTCTCTGAATCCTCAACAATCAGTCCCTGTTAGTAGAGGAGGAGATTGGGAGGTTTGTATATCTTTAGCCCCTTGTAGGCTCCAAGGCAAACAATGGCGCAGCCCCACCTGGCCTGGAAGGGCTTTCGGGACAGGGCAGATCAAACCTGCGAGTCAAAATCAGGGTCAATCCCAGGCTCTCTCTCCCCTCTCCTGTGAAGTCCTCAACAATTAGTCCAGGCTAGAAGAGAGGGAGGTTGCGAGGGTCAGTTTATCCAGACTTCCTAGGCTCCCTGGGCAAACCACCGTGTGGAAGGGTTCGTGGGGCTCCGCAGCCCAAATTTACAGGTCAGAACCTGAGTCAGCCTAAGGCTGTATCCCTCTCTGGGAGTAGTAGATCCCTGGAGCCCCCTTTGTCTGTAATCGCAGGCCCGAGGCCTGAGAATTCTAACGAATGTGGGGGAGGTGCTGGCAGCAGCAGCCGCCGCTGGTTCCAACTCACGGTTCTGGTTCTGTCTTCGTGATTTCCCTCTTCTGTCCCTCTCTCCTCTGGGTGGTGTGCAGCCTTCACCTGTTGTCCTAAACCCTAGAAGATCTATTTTGGGGCTGTTTCAGCCTGTCCTCTAGCTATTTTTCTGGAGAAGAGATTCCCATGTCTTACTAGTCTGCCATCTTCCCGGAAGTCCCCTCTTCTTCTTTTTTAAAATAAGTATTGAGTGCTATAAATTTCCTTCTCATGACTGTCCTTGCGGTGTCCCATAGGTTTTGATATGTTGTGTTCTAATTTTCATTCATCTGAGTATATTTACAGAATTCTCTTTCAATTTCTTCTTTGACCCACTGATTATTTAAGAGTGTGTTTTTAAATCTCCATATATTTATGAATTCTCTGTTTTTCCATCCACTATTGATTTCCAGGTTTATTCCATTATGGTCAGAGAAAGCGTTTTGTATAATTTCAATTTTTAAAAATTTATGGAGGCCTTTCTTGTGACCCAACATATGGTCTATCCTGGAAAAGGATCCCTGAGCACTTGAAAAGAATGTATATCCTGCTGTTTTGGGGTGTAATGCTCTATAGATGCCTGTTAGGTCAAGTTCATTTATGATATTATTCAAGCTCTCTGTTTCTTTATTCATCCTCAGTCCAGATGTTCAATCCAATACTGAGAGTGGTGTATTGAAGCCTCAATTATTATTGTAGAGAAATGTATATCTCCCTACAATTTTGCCAGTATGTGCTTCATGTATGTAGGGGCAGCCAGGTTAGTTGCATAAATATTTATTATAGTTATTTCTTCTTGGTGAATCGCCCCTTAAATTATATTATAATGACCCTCTTCATCCCTTATAACAGCTTTGAATTTAAAATCTATTTTGTCTGGTATTAATATTGTTACTCCAGCTCTTCTTGTTTACTATTTGTGTGGAATATCTTTTTCCAACCTTTCACTTTCAACCTGGTTGTGCCCTTACATCAGTGGGCAGCCTATAGATGGCTTATATTTTAAAATCCATCATATCAGTCTATGTCTTTTGATTGCCCAGTTCAAGACATTACTATTCAATGTAATTATGGTAACAGCATTACTTATTTTGTCCATTTTATCCTCTGGCTTTCCATTGCCATATCTTGCTATTGTCTGCTTTTTTTTACCTTTAATTTACTCTTCCTAATAATATTCACTTTCACAGTCTTCTCAGTCTCTCACCATTTTTTTTTTTTTCTTACTTTCAGGCTGCAGCAATCCCTTTAATAGCTCTTGTAATTCTGGTCTTTTGGTAACATACTCTCTCAGATTTTCTTTGTCTGTGAAGGCTTTAAAATCACCTTTTAAAAAAAACTTTTTTATTAGAAAAGTTATGAACTTACAAAACAATCATGCACATGTGTGGAATTCCAATACAAAACCCTTCCACCAACACACCACTCTTTTGTGGAACATTTATTACAGATTATGAGACTATTACTAATAACATACATTTGGTATATTTTTTCCATACCCCCTATTATTAACACAGTACCTCTTTGGCATTGTTGCAAGAAAATTATAGTATTGCTGAGAACTATAGCCCATAGATTACATTAATTGTATTTTTCCCATGCTTCTTTACATTCCCACCACCCTGCAATAATGACATGCATCTGTTCTAGTTCCCAGAAGGACATTCTTGCATTTATACTATTAACTGTAATTCTCATCCACCTCTGGGTTCACTATCTTATTCTCTAGCTTTCATTCAATTGACATTTATATCCCTAAACTACTCTTTTCAGCCACAATCCCACTTATAAACCAGCTGCATTAGTTCTACTCACTATAATTTGTTACCATCAACTCCATCCATTACCACATGTTTACAGTCAAGTTAATTAAAACCTATATACATTAAGCATCAGTACTCCTTCTCAGCCTTACTCTTATCTCCTAATAATCTATACTCTAGATTTTAACTCCATGCATTTATTCTTCATATTTAGTTCATATTAGTGAGACCATGCAATATTTGTTCTTTTATGTATGGCTTATTTCACTTAGCATAATGTCTTCAAGGTTCATCCATGTTATCATATGTATCTCAATTTCATTTCTTCTTACCGCAGCATACTATTCCATTGTATGTATATACTATTTTGTTTATCCATTCATCAGTTGATGGACTTTTGAGTTGTTTCCATCTTTTGACAATTGTGAATAACACTGCTATGAACATTGGTATGCAAATGTCATTTCTTCTGGATATATTCCTAGTAGAGGAATTGCTGGATCATATGGTAGTTCTATATTTAGCTTCCTGAGGAACCATCAAACTGTCTCCCACAGAGGATGAACCATTTTACAACCCCACCAACAGTGAAGGAGTATTCCTACTTTTTTTTTTTTTTTTTTTTAAGTAATGGCCATTCTGTGTGATGTGAGATGATATCTCATTGTCACTCTGATTTGCATTTCTCTAATAGTGACATTGAACATTTTTTTCTTGTGCTTTTTTGGCCATTGTATTTTCCCTTTTGAGAAATGTCTACTTAAGTCTTTTGCCCTTATTTAAATTGGATTGCTTGCCCTTTTATTGTTGAGTTTTATGATCTCTTTATATAGAATAGAAATCAAACCCTTATCAGATATGTGGTTTCCAAATATTTTCTCCCATTGAGTTGGCTGCCTTTTCATCTTCTTGATGAACTAATCTTCATTTTTGAAGGACATTTTTGCCGGACACAGAATTCTTGGCTGACAGTTTTGGTACCTTTAATACATTATATCACTTTCTTCTTGCCTCTGTGGTTTCCAATGAAAAGTCAGCATTTAATCTTATTGAGGTTCCCTTGTATGTGATGCTTTGCTTTTCTCTTGTTGTTTTCAGAATCCTCTTTATCTCTATTTGTCATTCTGCATAATAGGTGTCTCAGAGTAGGTCTGTTTGGATTTATTCTGTTTGGGGTGTGTTGTCCTTCTTGGATATTGATATTTATGTCTTTCATAAGGGTTGAGATGTTTTTGATCATTATTTCCTCAAATATTCTTTCAGCCCCCTTTCCATTCTTTTCTCTTTCTGGGACACCAATAATGCATATGTTTGTGCATTTCATATTGTCATTCAATTCCCTGAGACCCTCTTCCATTTTTTCCATTCTTTTCTCGTATTGTTCTGCTATCTTTTCTAGTTCAGATGTTCTGTCCTTGAAATCACTAATTTGGTCTTTGAGCCATTCAAATCTGCTATATGTCTCTAATGTGTTTTTAATCTCACCCATTGTGTATTTCATTCCCATAAGCTCTGTTACTTTTCTTTGCAGGCTTTCAAATTGTTCTTCATGCCCACCCAGTGTCTTCTTAGTATCCTTTATCTCTTTAGTCATATTTTCCTTCAATTCTTTGAATTGATTTAGGAAATTTATGTGATTATCCCTGATTAGTTGTCTTCAATCCTGTATCTTGTCAGGATATTTGGTTTGTTCCTTTGGCTAGGCCATCTCTTCCTCTTTCCTAGTATGGCTTGTAATTTTTTGTTGATGTCTAGGCATCTGAATATGTTGGTGAATTTACTCTGTTGGTCAATTTCTCTCTCTTGCCTAGTGGTTTTATTTTTCCACAGTTCTTCTTTGATATTTGGTTTAACTTATTCTGAGTCTTTAAAATTACTCAGTTTAAGTTATCAAATCTGTCCTAGTAATTACTAATGGGGTGCAGATTTTCTCCCAGGGTTTGGGGCTAAAGGGAGACCTAAAAGCAGTTTCTCTCCTTGCACTTTCCTGGCTGCCCAGCAGATGGTGCTTATCAGTGAACCTTTTCATGGAGGGGTTTCTTTCAACCTCCACTTTCCTGTGTTTCTATTCTGGTTAGAACCATGATTCAAAGCTGGCTCTGCTGGCTGAATTCACTGAAGAGAAACCACTCTCCACCCTCTGACTCACCCTCCCTTTTCCCTTGTAATAGCTGACTGGAAGGAAGATGTCTGTTCCCTTCTCAGTTGGCTTCAGTGAGCCAGGTGTTTTATCCAGGCTTAATGTCTTGAGTGTGGGAGATGGCGGGAGTTACTGGCTGCCATGGGGATTTAGTAACTCATGTTTGTTGTTTCAGGTTATTCATTTTTCTGTCCCTTGCTCTCCTGGGTGTTGCACAGGAATGTCCTCATCTACTGACCCCCAAAGCAGGTCTGTCATACAGCTTTTGGCCTTTTCTCTGTTTTTGTGAAAGAATTGAGCCCTGCCTGCCTACTCTGACACTATCATCCTGGAACTCCTAATTTTCTTTTCTTGTAGTATTTTTATCTGGCTTTGGTGTTAAGGTGATGTTGGCCTCATAGGATCAGTTACATAGTGTTCCCTCCTGTTCAATTTTTTGGGAAGAGTTTAAGTAGGATTGGTATTAATTCTTCTAGGAATGATTGATAGAATTCACCTGTGAAGCCATCTGTCCTATGCTTTTCTGATTTGGGAGGTTTTTTAATGACTGATTCAATCTGTTTACTTGTAATTGTTCTGTTGAGATCTTCTGTTTCTTCTAGAGTCAGTGTACGTTGTCCATGTGTTTCTAAGAATTTGTTCATTTCATCTAATTTATCTATTTTTTTTTTTTTTTTTTTTGCATACAGTTGTTCATAAAATCCTCTTATATCCATTTTATTTCTGTGGGGTCAGTAGTAATGCCTCCCTCTCATTTCTGATTTTGGTTATCTATATCCTCTCTCTTTTTCTCTTTGTCAGTCTAGCTAAGGGTTTGTCAATTTTATCATCTTTTTTGAAAAACCAACTGTCTTAGTCAGCCAAAGGGGTGCTAATGTGAAATACCAAAAATGGGTTGGTCTTTATAAAGGGTATTTATTTGGGGTGGAAGTCCACAGATACCAGGCCATAAAGTGTTAAGTTTCTTCTCTCACCACACTCCATTGCCACGTGTTAGAGCAAGACAGCTGCCAGCATTTGCCAGGGTTCAGGCTTCTGGGGTTCCTCTCTTCCCGGGGCTGTGTTTCTCTCCGGGCTTTGCTCCTGTTTCCTCCACAAGGTCAGCTGTAGACGATCAAGCAAACGGCTTGCTTCTCTTCTCCTGGGGCCTTCTTTCCAACATCAAAACTGCTTCTCAGAAGACTGCTTCAACTGTCCTTTGCCTTGCCTTTTATATTCAATTCCCCACCCACCAAAGGGTGGGGCTCAACGCCCTAATCCTAACCTAATCATGCCCAGATTAACAGATCAGTTTACAAGCATGATTCAATTACACTTTTGGAATTCATAATTACATCAAACTGCCACACCAACTTTCATTTATCTGCTCTCATCTTTGTTATTTCCTTCCTTCTGCTTATTTTGGGTTTAGTTTGCTCTTCTTTTTCTAGTTCTTCCAGTTCTGATGTTAGATCTCTGATTTGCAGTATTTCTTCTTTTTTAATGTAAGAATTTAGAGCTGTAACTTTCCCTCTCAGCATTGCCTTAGCTGCATCCCATAAGTTTTGGTATGTTGTAGTTTCATTTTCATTGACCTCAAGCTATTTCCTAATTTTGCTTCTGATTTTTTCTTTATCCCATTGTTTTTTTAAGAGTATTATTATTATTTTTTTGTAATATCCACATATTTGTGAAATTTCCATTTCTCCCTCTGTCATTGATTTCTAGCTTCATTCTGTTGTGGTCAGAGACATATGTTGAAAGACTTCAATAATTTTGAACACAGTGAGACTTGTTGTGTGACCTAACATATGGTCTATCCTAGTGAAAGATCCAGGTGCACTTGAGAAGAATGTGTATTCTGCATTCACTGGGTGGAGTGTTCTATATGTATCTGTTAGGTCTAGTTTGTTTAGAGTATCATTCAAATCTTGTATTTCCTTATTGATCTTCTGACTAGATATTCTATCCATTATTGAGAGTGGTGTCTTAAATTCTCCTACTACTAATGTAGAATCATCAATTTCTCCCTTCAAATCTTGCTTCATGTATTTTGGGGCTCTGCTGTTAGGTGCATATATAATTGTTACATCTTCTTGTTGAATTGTCCCCTTTATCCTTAAATAATGACCATGTTTATAACTGTTTTTGATTTAAAGTCTATTTTACCTGATATTAGTATAGCCACCCAGCTCTCTTTTGGTTCCTACTTGCATGGTATATATATATATATATATATATATATATATTTTACATCCTTTCACCATCAACCTACTTGTATCTTTGACTTTAAGGTGAGTCTCTTGCAGACAGCATATAGGTGGGTCATGATTTTTTAAATTCATTCTGTCAGTCTCTGCCTTTTGACTGGAGAGGTTAATCCATTAACATTTATAGTCACTATGGATAATACAGGACTTTCTTCTGCCATTTTGCTAGTTAGCTTTTTTATGTTTTATGCCTTTTTTTTTTTTTTAACCCCCACTTATGTTAAAGCCTACTTTTTAGTTTATTTGCTTTCTTGTGTTGTACCATATTGAGTTCCTTCTTATTTCCATCTGGATATATTTTATCAAGCCTTGTGGTTACCATGGGGTTAAAATTTAGCATCCTAAATATCTAACAATCATATTAGGTTTGATATCAACTTAACTTCAATGCCATGCACATAACTTTTCCCTATACCTCTTTTTCTCCCCACTTTTTTGTACTTGTTACCACTTATATCTTTGTACATTGTATGTCAAAAAACATAGATTTATCATTACTTTTTATGCATTTGCATTTTAGCATAGGAAGTAAGAAGTAGAGTTACATACCAAACAATAAACTACAATAATACTGGCATTTATAATTACCCAAATGGTTACCTTTACTGCAGGTCTTTATTTATTTATTTATTTTTTGCTGCTTTAAACTTCTGTCTACTGTCCTTTATTTTTAGCTTTGCTTGTAGGGCAGATCTAGTGGTGATGTACTCCTTCAGCTTTTGTTTATCTGAGAATGTATTAATTTCTCCCTCCTTTTAGAAAGGAAATCTTGCTGGATATAAAATTCTTGCCTGGCAGTTGTTTTCCTTCAGTATTTCAACCCACTGCCTTCTTGACTCCATGATTTCTGAAGTTCAATCTAATTGGGACTCTCATGTGTAGCACATTGCTTTTGCAGCTTTCAGAGCTCTTTCTTTGTCCTTTGTATTTGATAGTGTGATCAATATATGATAGAATATATTTTTCTTCATGTTTATTCTATGGGCTTCTTGAATGTACATATTTATGTCTTTTGCTAAATTTGGGAAATTCTCTGTCATTCTTTCTGTTAATATGTTTTAGCCCCTTTCTCACTTTCTTCTCTTTCTGAGACTCCCATAATGCATATATTGGTGCTCTTGATGGTGTCTCAGGATGTTTAGGCTATTTTCGCTTTTAACAATTCTTTTTCTGCTTCTCAGCCTAATTTCAAGTATCTTGTCTTCAAGTTCACTGATTCTTTCTTCTGCTCACTCCAATATGCTCCTGAGATCCTTCTGGGCATTTTTCATTTCAATTATTGTAGTCTTCAACTCCAGTAGTTCTGCTGGTTCCTTTTCAAAATTTCTAAGTCTTTACTAAGACTCTCATATTGCTCATTCATTGTTTTCCTGATATCCTTTAGTTTTTTTCTCTGTATGTGCCTTCATCTCCTTGAGCATTTTTAAGATCATTATTTTAAAGGCATTATTCAGGAAACGGATGTGGCTCAAAAGGTTCGGCGTCCGTCTACCATATGGAAAGACCGGGGTTCGATCCCCGATACCTCCCGGTTAAAAAAAAAAAAAAAAAAAAAAAAGGCATTATTCATTATGTCCACATTCTCATCCTCTTCATTGGTGTTTTCTGGATTTTTGTCCTCTTCCTTTGGATGGACCATCATTTCCTATTTCTTTGTTTGTGTTGTACTCTTTTTTTGTTGCACATTGTGCATTTTAATATTTTAAAATGTTAACCCTCAAATTTATTCTCTGAAATGTATGTTTCTTGATTTTGTAACAAGCTGGTGACAAGAGATTTTCTTGAGCTTCAGCCCTCCTATAAGGAAGATCTGCCTAAGGTGAATGCAGTGTTCAGGGTTTTTCCTGTCTTTCTTGGACTCTGTCTTGTCCTAGGCTTTTCTTCTTAGGTTTTTTTGACATTACCTTTTTTTTTTTTTTACAGGAGTTTGGTTGTCCCTTCTGTTTCCCAGGAGATAGATCTTCCTCTCCCAAGTGTTTGAAGCTGGCAGGCCCTTGGCCAAGACTGTCAGCCTCTATAGTTTCTTACAGTCCTTTCATTGTCCCAAGCTGCTTTTGCCTAGAGGTCAAATTCTGGGAGGAGGGGCATGCTGGAGAGGACTTTCCCATTTCAGCCCTTTCCAGCCAAAATAGTTCCAGGGACCCCAAAAGAGGGTGCAGACCTACTCCAGAATGCCCTGGGGAGGGGATCAGGAAAGGGGCCAAGAGCTTCTCTGATGACTCCCCAATGCTGTTCTGCCCAGCAAATGCAGCCCTTCAGCTAACTATCCCTCCACAGCCCTGAGGGAGCATAGCTTCTTTAAGTTTCACTTCTGCCTTTTCTGTCCAGGAAGGTTGAAACAATGGATACTTCTACTTTATTCTGGGCAGTTTGAAACAATGGCTGTCCTCAGTGCTGGGCCCCTAGTAATCTGAATTTGCTAATCAAAAGCTGTGATTTGTGATCATCTATGCCCATCCCACTTTGGGGAAGAGGATTTTTATGTCCCTTTCTGTCACCAGTGAATTAGTCATGTGCTAGACCTCAAGGTGGCCTGTTGTGAGAGTGGGCGATGGGTGCTAGGAGTTGCTGTGTGGAGAGAGCAATTTACAGTTCTTTACCATAATTTATCAGCCTCTCTTTTCTGATTTTTAGATACTGTACTGTGTTTTCTGGCCTCTGGAGTTTCAAAATACTTGCTTCAGACAGTTTCTACCTATTTAATAGTTGTTTTTGTGGAAGGCCTGGATGCTGAAGTGCCCTACTCTGTCATCTTCCCACAATTTACTCTGTTCGATATTAATATAGCCACTCCAGGTTTCTTATGATTAGTGTCTTCATGGGATTTTTTTCATCATTTATTTTATTTTATTTTTTACTTTATTTTGTACATTTAATAATTGAAAAAATGAACAATTGAAAACTAAAAAGTAAACACAGATGAATAAATATATACATTTATCAAATGTACTGGATACATATAAATTTTTTTTTTAATCAAACAATATGTTACACAATATATGTGATTCATAGTAACACATTGATACAGTATTTGTCCTTTTGTGTTTGGCTTGCTTCGTCAACATAATGTCCTCCACGTTCATCCATGATGTCATATGCTTTACAACTTCATTTCTTCTTACAGCTGCATAATATTCTATTGTGTGAATAGACCACAGTTTGTTTATCCATTCATCTGTTGATGGACACCTGGGTTGTTTCCAACTTTTGGCAATGATGAATAATGATGCTGTGAACATCGGTGTGCAGATGTCTGTTCGTGTCACTGCTCTCAGTTCTTCTGGGTATATACCTAGTAGTGGTATTGCCAGGTCACATGGCAAGTCTATATTCAACTTCTTTAGGAACTGATAAACAGTCCTACATGGTGGCTGTACCATTCTGCATTCCCACCAACAGTGAAGAAGTGTTCCTATCTCTCCACATCCTCTCCAACACTTAGTTCTCTGTCTTTTTAATAGTGGCCATTCTGATAGGTGTGAAATGATATCTCATTGTAGTTTTGATTTGCATTTCCCTAATCATGAGTGATGTTGAGCATTTCTTCATGTGTTTTTTTGCCATTTGTATTTCTTCTTTGGAGAAATGTCTGTTCAAGTCTTTTGCCCATTTTTTAAATTGGGTCGTTTGTATTTTTATTGTTGAGTTGTAACATCTCTTTATATATCCTGGATATTAAAACCTTATTGGATATGTGGATATCCAAATATTTTTTCCCATTGAGTTGGCTGCTTTTTCACCCTTCTGACAAAATCCTGTGAGGTGCTAAAGTGTTTCATTTTGAGGAGGTCCCATTTATCTTTTTCCTTTTGTTGCACATGCTTTGGGTGTAAGGTCCAAGACCACCACCTATTACAAGGTCTTGAAGATGTTTCCCTACATTTTCTTCTAGTAGTTTTGTGGTCCTGGCTTTTATATTTAGATCTTTGATCCATTTTGAGTTGATTCTTGTATAGGGGGTAAGATAGGGGACCTCTTTCATTCTTTTGGTTATAGATATCCAGTTCTCCCAACACCATTTGTTGAAGAGACTGTGTTGTTCCATTAGCATGGACTTGGTAGGTTTGTTAAAAACCAATTGACTGTATAGGTGAGGTTTTATTTCTGCGTTCTCAATTCTATTCCACTGATCAATGTGTCTATCTATATGCCAGAACCATGCTGTTTTGACCACTGTAGCTTTGTAATATGTTTCTAGGTCAGGCAGTGAAATTCCTCCCACGTTACTCTTCTTTTTTAGAATGCTTTTGGCTATTCGGGTGCACTTACCCTTCCAGATGAATTTGGTAATTGCCTTCTCTAATTCTGTAAAAAAAGCTGTTGGGCTTTTGATTGGTATTGCATTGAATGTATAAATTAGTTTGGCCAAGATTGACATCTTCACGATATTTATTCCTCCAATGCATGAACATGGAATGTCTTTCCATTTGTTTAGGTTTTTTAACATTTCTTTTAGCATTGTTTTGTAGTTTTCTGCACATAGGTCCCGTATTTCTTTGGTTAAATTAATTCCTTGGTATTTGAGTCTTTTTGTTGCTTTTGAAAATGGAATTTTCACTTTGATTTCCTCCTCAGCTTGTTCATACTAGTGTACAAAAACATTACTGATTTTTGCGTGTTGATCTTGTATGATTTTACTTTGTTGAACTCATTTATTAGCTCAAGGAGCTTTGTCGTGGATACTTCAGGATTTTCTAAGTACAGGATCATATCATCTGCAAACAGTGAGAGTTTTACTTTCTCATTTCCTATTTGGATGCCTTTAATTTTTTTTTTCTTGTCTAATTGCCCTAGCTAGAACTTTTAGTATAATATTGAATAGCATCCTTGTCTTGTTCCCGATTTTAGAGGGAAAGCTTACAACCTTTCCCCATTAGCATGATGTTGGCTGTGGGTTTTTCATTTATGCCTTTTCCTGTATTGAGGAGTTTTCCTTTGATTCCTATCTTTTGAAGTATTTTTATCAAAAAAGGATGCTGGATTTTGTCGAATGCCTTTTCTGCATCTATGGAGATGATCATGTGGTTTTTTCCCTTCAATTTGTTAATGTGGTGTATTACTTTGATTGACTTTCTTATGTTGAACCAGCCTTGCATACCAGGAATAAATCTCACTTGGTCGTGATGTATAAGTCTTTTGATATGCTGTCGGATTCGATTTGCAAGTATTTTGTTGAGAATTTTTGCATCTATGTTCATTAGAGAGATTGGTCTGTAATTTTCCTTTCTTGTAGACTCTTTATCTGGCTTTGGTGTTTTGGTGACGTTGGCTTCATAAAACGTGTTGGGTAATTTTCCGTCCTCTTCAATTTTTTGGAAGAGTTTAAACAGGATTGGTGTTAATTGTTTTTGAAACACTTGATAGAATTCACCTGTGAAGCCATCTGGTCCTGCACTTTTCTTTGCTGGGAGATTTTTGTTGACAGATTCAATCTCCTTAAATGTGGTTTGTTTGTTAAGTTATTGTATTTCTTGTAGTGTCAGTGTAGGTTACTTGTGCATTACTAGAAATTTGTCCATTTCATCTGGGTTAACTAGTTTGTTGGCATATAGTTTCTCATAATATCCTCTTATGAATCTTTTTATTTCTGTGAGATCATTTGTAACTTCTCCCCTTTCATTTCTGATTGTATTTATTTGCATCTTCTCTCTTTTTTTCTTTGTTAGTCTAGCTAGGGATTTGTCAATTTTATTGATCTTCTCAAAAAACCAGCTTTTGGTTTTGTTGATTTTCTCTATTGTTTTTCTTTTCCCATTTTCATTTATTTCCACTCTAATCTTTATTATTTCTTTCCTTCTGCTTGCTTTGGGATTGGTTTGCTGTTCTTTTTCTAGTTTCTCTAGTTGTTCAGTTAAATCTTTGAGTTTAGCTCTCTCTTTTTTTAATATAGGCATTTAGGGTTATAAATTTCCCTCTCAAGACTGCCTTTGCTGTATCCCATAAGTTTTGATATGTTGTGTTCTCGTTTCCATTTGTCTCAATATATTTATGGATTTCCCTTGCAATTTCTTCTTTGACCCACTGAATATTTAGGAGTGTGTTGTTCAGTCTCCACACATTTGCAAATTTCCTTTTTTCCTGTCTGTTATTGATTTCTAGTTTCATTCCATTATGATCTGAGAAGGTGCTTTGTATAATTTCAATCTTTTTATATTTATTGAGAGCTGCATTGTGACCTAACATGTGGTCTATCCTAGAGAAAGATCCATGGGCACTTGAGAAGAATGTATAACCCGCTGAGTTTGGATGCAGTGTTCTGTATATGTCTGTTAGGTCTAACTTGTTTATCATATTGTTCAAGTTCTCTGTTTCATTGTTGATCTTCTGTCTAGTTGTTCTATTTAATGATGTGAGAGGGGTGTTGAAGTGTCCAACGATTATTGTAGAAATGTCTATTTCTCCCTTCAGTTTTGCCAGAGTTTGTCTCATATTTTTTGGGGCACCCTGGTAAGGTGTGTAGATATTTATGACTATTATATCTTCCTGGTGGATTGTCCCTTTTATTATTATTTAATGGCCTTCCATATCTCTTATAACTTTTTTGCATTTAAAGTCTGTTTTGTCTGATATTAGTATAGTTACCCCTGCTCTTTTCTGGTTACTGTTTGTGTGGAGTATGTTTTTCCAACCTTTCACTTTCAGCCGGTTTGTATCCCTGGGTCTAAGGTGAGTTTCTTGTAAGCAGTATATGGATGGCTCATGTTTTTTCATCCATTCTATCAGCCTGTATCTTTTGATTGGTGAGTTTAATCATTCACATTCAATGATATTACTGTAAATACACTATTTACTTCCCCCATTTTATTCTTTCATTTTCATATGTTATCTTGTTTTTGTCTTTCTTTTTACTCTTTTGGTTATCCTTTCTGCTATTCTTTCTTCTATACTCTCCTCCAAGCCTTTCTCTCCTGTCTTTTTCTTTCAGGTTCTAAGGCTTCCTTTAAGATTTCCTGCTAAGGTGGATTCTTTTTTGCAAACGCTCTTAGTTTCTGTTTGTGAGTATTTTAAACTCACCTTCATATTTGAAGGACAGTTTTGCTGGATAAAGAATTCTCGGCTGGCAGTTTTTCTCTTTCAGTTTCCTAATTGTATCATACCACTGTCTTCTCGCCCCATGGTTTCTGAAGAGAAATCTGCACTAAGTCTTACTGGACATCCCTGTACGTGATCATTTGCTTCTCTCTTGCTGCTCTGAGAATTTTCTCTTTACCTTTGACATTTGACATTCTGAGTAGTATGTGTCTTGGTGTGGGTCTATTTGGATTTATTCTGATTGTGGTATGGTGTGCTTCTTGGATATGTAAGTTCATTTCTTTCATGAGAGTTGGGAAATTTTCAGCTATTATTTCCTCAAATACTCTTTCTGCTCATTTTCCCTTCTCTTTTCGTTCTGGAACTCCCATGACACGTATGTTGTTGCATTTTGTGTAGTCATTCAACTCTCTGAGCTGCTGCTTAATTTTTTCCATTGTTTTCTCTCTTGAATTTTAGCTGTTCTGTCTTCAGTATCACTTATTCTTTCTTTTTTTTTTTTTTTTTAAGATTTTATTTATTTATTCATTTATCCCCCCCTTGCTGCTTGTGCTCGCTGGGTCAGCTAACCACGCCGTGCGGGCGGGCCTGCCTTCACCAGGAGGCCCCGGGAACCGAACCCAGGGCCTCCCATATGGTAAACGGGAGCCCTACTGATTGAGCCACAGCCGCTTCCCACTTATTCTTTCTTCTATCATTTCGAGCCTGCTGATGTATGCCTCAAATGTGTTTTTGATTTCACCTGTTGTGGCTTTCATTCCCATGAACTCTGTTTCTTTTCTGTTCAGTGTTTCAAATTCTTTTTTGCATTTGCTCACTGTCTTCTTGAATGCATTTATCTCTTTAGCTATATAGTCTTTTTTTTTAATTTATTTTTTATTTCGTACATTTAATAATTGAAAATATAAATAATTAAAAACTAAAAAGTAAACACAGATGAATAAATATATATATTTCTCTATTAAATGTAATGGGTACATATAAAATTTTTTTTTGAATCAAACAATATATTACACAATATATTTGGTTCATAGTAACGCATTCATACAGTATTTTTCCTTTTCTGTCTGGCTTGCTTCACTCAACATAATGTCCTCCAGGTTCATCCATGTTGCCATATGCTTTATTTTTTTATTTTATTTTTTTTAAAGATTTTATTTATTTATTCATCTATCCCCCCCCCTGCTGCTCGTGCTCGCTGGGTCAGCTAACCACGCCGTGCGGGCGGGCTTGCCCTCACCAGGAGGCCCCAGGAACCGAACCCGGGCCTCCCATATGGTAAACGGGAGCCCTACTGATTGAGCCACAGCCGCTTCCCGCCATATGCTTTATGACTTCATTTCTTCTTACAGCTGCATAATATTCCATTGTGTGAATAGACCACAGTTTGTTTATCCATTCATCTGTTGATGGACACCTGGGTTGTTTCCAACTTTTGGCAGTGGTGAATAATGTGGCTATGAACATCGGTGTGCAGATGTCTGTTCGTGTCACTGCTCTCAGTTCTTCTGGGTATATATCCATTAGTGGTATTGCAGGGTCATGTGGTAAGTCTATATTCGACTTCTTTACTAACTACCAAACAGTACTCCATAGTGGTTGTACCATCCTGCATTCCCATCAACAGTGAAGAAGTGTTCCTATCTCTCCACATCCTCTCCAACAATTGTATTTCTCTGTCTTTTTATTAGTGGCCATTCTGATAGGTGTGAAATGATATCTCATTGTAGTTTTGATTTGCATTTCCCTAATCATGAGTGATGTTGAGCATTTCTTCATGTGTTTTTTTGCCATTTGTATTTCTTCTTTGGAGAAATGTCTGTTCAAGTCTTTTGCCCATTTTTTTAATTGGGTCGTTTGTATTTTTATTGTTGAGTTGTAACATCTCTTTATATATCCTGGATATTAAAACCTTATTGGATATGTGGATATCCAAATATTTTTTCCCATTGAGTTGGCTGCCTTTTCACCCTTCTGACAAAATCCTGTGAGGTGCTAAAGTGTTTCATTTTGAGGAGGTCCCATTTATCTTTTTCCTTTTGTTGCACATGCATTGGGTGTAAGGTCCAAGACCACCACCTACTACAAGGTCTTGAAGATGTTTCCCTACATTTTCTTCTAGTAGTTTTGTGGTCCTGGCTTTTATATTTAGATCTTTGATCCATTTTGAGTTGATTCTTGTATAGGGGGTAAGATAGGGGACCTCTTTCATTCTTTTGGTTATAGATATCCAGTTCTCCCAACACCATTTGTTGAAGAGACTGTTTTTTCCCATTAGCGTGGGCTTGGTAGGTTTGTCAAAAACCAGTTGACTGTATAAGTGAGGGTATATTTCTGGATTCTCAATTCTATTTCGCTGATCGATATGTCTATCTTTATGCCAGAACCATGCTGTTTTGACCATTGTAGCTTTGTAATACGTTTCAAGATCAGGCAGTGAAATTCCTCCCACATTGCTTTTCTTTTTTAGAACACTTTTGGCTTTTCGGGTGCAATTACCCTTCCAGATGAATTTGGTAATTGCCTTCTCTAATTCTGTAAAGTAAGCTGTTGGGATTTTGATTGGTATTGCATTGAATCTATAAATCAGTTTGGGCAAGATTGACATCTTCACGATATTTATTCTTCCAATCCATGAACACGGAATGTCTTTCCATTTGTTTAGGTCTTTTAAAATTTCTTTTAGCATTGTTTTGTAGTTTTCTGTATATAGGTCCTGTACTTCTTTGGTTAAATTAACCCTAGGTATTTGAGTCTTTTTGTTGCTACTGAAAATGGAATTTTCCTCCTGATCTCCTCCTCAGATCGTTCAGTACTAGTGTACAAAAACATTACTGATTTTTGTGTGTTGATCTTGTATCCTGCCACTTTGCTGAACTCATTTATTAGTTCAAGTAGCTTTGTTATGATACTTCAGGATTTTCTAAATACAGGATCATGTCATCCACAAGCAGTGGGAGTTTTACTTCCTCTTTTCCTATTTGGACGCCTTTAATTTTTTTGTCTTGTCTAATTGCCCTAGCTAGAACTTCCAGTACAATGTTGAATAACAATGGTGACAGTGGGAATCCTTGTCTTGTTCCCGATCTTAGAGGGAAAGCTTTCAACCTTTCCCCATTGAGTATGATGTTGGCTGTGGGTTTTTCATATATGCTTTTTATCATATTGAGGAATTTTCCTTTTATTCCTATCTTTTGAAGTATTTTTATCAAAAAAAGATGTTGGGTTTTGTCGAATGCCTTTTCTGCATCTATGGAGATGATCATGTGGTTTTTTTCCCTTCAATTTGTTAATGTGGTTTTTACATTGATTGATTTTTCTTATGTTGAACCAGCCTTGCATACCAGGAATAAATCCCACTTGGTCGTGATGTATAAGTCTTTTGATATGCTGTTGGATTCGATTTGCAAGTATTTTGTTGAGAATTTTTGCATCTATGTTCATTAGAGAGATTGGTCTGTAATTTTCTTTTCATGTGGAATCTTTATCTGGCTCTGGTAATAGGGTGATGTTGGCTTCATAAAACGTGTTGGGTACTTTTCCGTCCTCTTCAATTTTTTGGAAGAGTTTAAACAGGATTGGTGTTAATTGTTTTAGAAATGCTTGGTAGAATTCACCCCCAAGACCTCTGGTCCTGCACTTTTCTTTGCTGGGAGATTTTTTATGACGGATTAAATCTCCTTAATTGTGACTGGTTTGTTAAGTTCTTGTATTTGTTGTCATGTCAGTGTAGGTTGGTTATGAGTTTCTAGAAATTTGTCCATTTCATCCAGGTTGTCTAGTTTGTTGGCATATAGTTTCTCATAATATCCTCTTATGATTCTTTTTATTTCTGTGAGGTCATTTGTAATTTCCCCCCTTTCATTTTTGATTGTATTTATTTGCATCTTCTCTCTTTTTTTCTTTGTTAGTCTAGCTAGGGGTTTGTCAATTTTATTGATCTTCTCAAATAACCAGCCTTTGGTTTTGTTGATTTTCTCTATTGTTTTTCTGTTCCCATTTTCATTTATTTCTGTTCTAATCTTTATTATTTCTTTCCTTCTACTTGCTTTGGGATTGGTTTGCTGTTCTTTTTCTAGTTTCTCAAGTTGTTCATTTAAATCTTTGAGTGTAGCTCTCTCTCTTTTTTTAATATAGGTATTTAGGGCTATAAATTTCCCTCTCAAGACTACCTTTGCTGTATCCCATAAGTTTTGATATATTGTGTTCTCATTTTCATTTGTCTCAATATATTTACTGATTTCCTTGCAATTTCTTCTTTGACCCACTGAATATTTAGGAGTGTGTTGTTCAGTCTCCACACATTTGCAAATTTCCTTTTTTCCTGTCTGTTATTGATTTCTAGTTTCATTCCATTATGATCCGAGAAGGTGCTTTGTATAATTTCAATCTTTTTATATTTATTGAGAGCTGTATTGTGACCTATCATGTGGTCTATCCTGGAGAAAGATCCATGGGCACTTGAGAAGAATGTATAACCCGCTGAGTTTGGATGCAGTGTTCTGTATATGTCTGTTAGGTCTAACTTGTTTATCATATTGTTCAAGTTCTCTGTTTCATTGTTGATCTTCTGTCTAGTTGTTCTATTTAATGATGTGAGAGGGGTGTTGAAGTGTCCAATGATTATTGTAGAAATGTCTATTTCTCCCTTCAGTTTTGCCAGAGTTTGTCTCATATTTTTTGGGGCACCCTGGTTAGGTGCGTAGATATTTATGACTGTTATATCTTCCTGGAGGATCGTCCCTTTTATTATTATATAATGGCCTTCCATATCTCCTATCACTTTTTTGCATTTGAAGTCTGTTTTGTGTGATATTAGTATAGTTACCCCTGCTCTTTTCTGGTTACTGTTTGTGTGGAGTATCTTTTTCCAACCTTTTACTTTCAGCCAGTTTGTATCCTTGGGTCTGAGTTGAGTTTCTTGTAAACAGCATATGGATGGCTCATGTTTTTGTATCTATTCTGTCAGCCTGTATCTTTTGATTGGGGAATTTAATCCATTCACATTCAATGATATTACTGAAAATGCACTATTTATTTCCTCCATTTTATTCTTTGGTTTTCATATGTCATCTTATTTTTGTCTCTCTTTTTACTCTTTTGGTTATCCTTTCTGCTTTTCTTTCTTCTGTACTCTCCTCCAAGCCTCTCTCTCCTGTCTTTTTCTTTCAGGTTCTAAGGCTTCCTTTAATATTTCCTGCAAAGGTGGATTCTTTTTTGCAAACTCTCTTAGTTTCTGTTTGTTTGTGAATACTTTATATTCACCTTCATATTTGAAGGACAGTTTTGCTGGATAAAGAATTCTCGGCTGGCTGTTTTTCTCTTTAAGTTTCGTAATTGTATCATACCACTGTCTTCTCACCTCCATGGTTTCTGAAGAGAAATCTGCACTAAGTCTTACCGGATGTCCTTTGTACGTGATCGTTTGCTTCTCTCTTGCTGCTCTGAGAATTTTCTCTTTATATTTTACATTTGACATTCTGAGTAGTATGCGTCTTGGTGAAGGTCTCTTTGGATTTATTCTCATTGGGGTACAGTGTGCTTCCTGGACATGTAAGTACATTTCTTTCGAGAGAGTTGGGAAATTTTCAGCTATTATTTCCTCAAATACTCTTTCTACTCCTTTTCCTTTCTCTTCCCCTTCTGGAACTCCCATGACACATATGTTGTTGCATTTTTTTGTTGTCATTCTGCTCTCTGAGCCCCTGCTCAATTTTTTCCATTCTTTTCTCTCTCTGTTCTTTTCTCTCTTCAATTTTAGCTGCTCTGTCTTCAGTATCACTTATTCTTTCTTCTATCATTTCGAGTCTGCTGTTGTATGCCTCACATGTATTTTTGACTTCACCTATTGTGTCTTTCATTCCCATGAACTCCGTTACTTTTCTGTTCAGGATTTCAAATTCTTCTTTGCGTTCAGTCAGTGACTTCTCGATGTGATTTATCTCTTTAACTATATTCTCTTTCATCTCATTAATATGATTTTGGAAATTTGTGCTCATCTCACTGATTAGTTCTCTCAAATTCTGCATCTCTTCTGAGACTTTGCTGTATTCCTTTTCTTGGGCCATGTCTTCTATTTTCTTAGTATGGCTCGTAATTTTTTGCTGGTACTTAGGCATCTGGTTAGTTTGTATTTTACTTAGATGCTCTATCTCTTTCTCCTTTATGGAGTTTTGTGGCAGGAGGCTGTGAGTTACCACAGCTCTTTGATTTTTGGCTCAACCTTGATTGTTAGGATTGTTCTGCTGGTTGCTCAAAACTGGGCACTGGACTCAGTAATTGGTTGTAGAGTCATTTCCTAGGGCCTTGGGCAGGGCGGCTATAGAGACCAGGAAAAGCCTCTCTTACTTATTAATATTAATTTTCTTATGTGCACTTTCTTGGTCTGCCTGGAGATGGTGCTTGTTGGCAGCTCTCAATTCAATGCCTGGTCCGTGCATATTTGTTGTGACACAGACCAGATCAATGTGATAGAGCTTCCTGTTTGGGGGCTAAGCGCCCTGTGATTCAAACTTCCTGAAACAGTTCCCCATGCTTCTTTCATAGCACCACCCTTTTCCCAGCTAGGAAATATTCCACTCCCTTCTGAATCCCCAACAATCAGTCCCTGTTAGTAGAGGAGGAGATCGGGAGGTTTGTATATCTTTAGACCCTTGCAGGCTCCAAGGCAAACAATGGCGCAGCCCCACCTGGCCTGGAAGTGCTCTCGGGACAGGACAGACCAAACCTGGGAGTCAAAAGCAGGGTCAGCCCCAGTCCCTCTCTCCCCTCTCCCGTGGAGTCCTCAACAATTAGGTTAGAAGAGAGGGAGGTTGCGAGGGTCGGATTTCTCCAATCCTTCCTAGGCTCCCAGGGCAATTCGTTGTGTGGAAGGTACCGTGGGGCTCTGCAGCCCAAATTTACAGGTCAGAACCTGATTCAGCCTAAGGCTGTATCCCTCTCTCTCCCCTTTCCGGGAGTGGTAGATCCCTGGGGCCCCTTTTGCCTGTGGTTGCAGGCCCAGAGGCCCAAAAATTCTGAAGAGTGTGGTGGAGGGTGTCGGCAGCAGCAGAAGCTGCTACTTTCCAACTCATGGTTCCATTGCCGCGATTTCCCTCTTCTGTCCCTCTCTCCTCTGGGTGGTGTGCAGCCTTCACCTTCTGTCCTAAACCCTAGAAGATCTATTTCTGGGCTGTTTCAGCTTGTCCTCTAGCTTTTTTTTCTGGGGAAGAGATTCCTGTGTCTTACTAGTCCGCCATCTTCCCAGAAGTTCTATAGTGTCTTTCAACTCTAATTTGATTTTGGAAATTTGTGCTCTTCTCATTGATTAGTTCTCTCAAATTCTGCATCTCTTTTGGGAGTCTGTGCATTCCTTTTCTTGGGCCATGTCTTCTATTTTCTTAGTATGGTTCATAATTTTTTGCTGGTGTTCAGGCATCTGGTTAGGATATAGTTTACTCAGATGCTCAATCTCTTTCTCTTTTATAGGGATTTAGTGGCAGGAGGCTGTGAGTTACCACAGCTCTTTGATTTTTGGCTCAACCCAGATTGTTAGGATATCCTGCTCTTTGCTCAAGACTTGGCACTAGACCCAGTAGTTGTTTGTAGAGTCTCTTCCTAGGGCCTGTGGCAGAGTGGCTATAGAGGCCAGAAAAAGGCTCTCCTACTTATTTTTAATTTTCTTGTGTGCACTTCCTTGGTCTGCCAGGAGATGGCACTCTTTGATAGGTCTCAATTCAATGCCTGTTCGCAGTGTATTTTTTGCAACACAGACCAGATCAATTATTTTATTTTTTATTATTTTGGAAGGGTTCTATATCTTTAGCCCCTTGCAGGCTCCAAGGCATGGAAGGCATGCAGCCCCACCTGGCATGGAAGGGCTCTTGGGACACAGAAGACCAAATTTGTGAGTCAAAAGCTGAGTCAGCCTTAGGCTGTGTCCCTCTCTCTTCCCTTTCCTGTGGAGTCCTCAACAATTAGTCCAGGCTAGAAGAGAGGGAGATTGCAAGGGTCGGTAAAAATGGGTATTTTTACCAGGGTGGGAAGGCATAGAAGGCTCTTGGAGTAGGGTAAAGGGGGGTCCCTGGGTCCCTATTTAGATGTACTTTTTTTTTTTTTTTTTTTATTCAACTCTTAATAAATTCCACATTTTTTGTCAGCTCCCAGGGCAAACCACTGTTTGATCTCATCTGGCCTGGAAGGGCTTGTTGGACACAGCAGACCAAATTTGTGGGTTAGAAGCTGAGTAGGCCTTAGGCTGTGTCCCTCTCTCTCCCCTTTCCTGGGGTGGTAGATCCCTGGAACCCACTTTGTGTGTAGCCGCAGGCCCAGAGGCTCGAGAATTCTAAAAAGCCTTTAGTGTGGGGGAGGGTGTCAGCAGCAGTAGCTGCTGCTGGTTCCAACTCATTGTTCTATCATCACAATTTCCCTCTTTTGTCCCTCTCTCCTCTGAGTGGTGTGCAGCCTTCATCTGCAGTCTTAAACCCTAGAAGATCTTTTTTGGGGCTGTTTTAGCCTGTCCTCCAGCTCTTTTTCTGGAGAAGAGATTCTCGTGTCCTACTAGTCCGCCATCTTCCTGGAAGGCTCATCATTTTATTTTTAATTTATGTATTTTTCTATTTAAAGTGGATTTCTTGTAAAAAGAATATTGTTGGAATTTGCTTTTAATAAAATACATTCTGAAAATCTTTCTCTTTTAGTTGGAGTGTTTAGGCCATTTACGTTTTGTATTAATTAGCCAAAAGATGTGTTGGTGCAAAGTACAAGAAATTTGTTGGCTTTTATAAAAGGTATTTATTTGGGGTAAAAGCTTACAGTTACAAGGCCCTAAAGAGTCCAACTTAAGTTTACTTTCTTACCAAGCTCTCATGCCACGTGTTGAAGCAAAATGGCAGGTGATGTCTGTGAGAGTTCAGCCTTCCTCTTCCCACTTAAGGCTCCATGGGTCCAGCTTCTTCCTATCTCAGCTGTAGACTGGCATAGGGCTCATCTCTCTTCCAGGGGCTCATTTCTTTCCAGGCTCAGCTACTTTGCTGTCTTCACAAGGTCAGCTGTAAACTATCAGGTGAATGGCTCTCTTCCTGGGGCCTTTGCCGTGTCTGTGGAGCTGTCTTTCTTCCTCTGTGTATTTTTTCTGTGTATCTACTTCTTGGTATGTCTACTTCTGTGTAAGAGTTTGTTTTATTGGCTCACCAAAGGGGTGGGGACTCAACCCTGTATGCCCTAATGGTGTGGTTGAATCAAAACCCTAATCTTAACATAATTTATTCAAAGGCATCTCAGCTGAATCTAATACAATCAAAGTGTATCATACCCAGAGGAACAGACCAGTTTACAAACATAATCAAATATCTTTTTTGGAATTCATAAATAATATCAAACTTTTACACATTTTATGTAAGTATTAATATGATTGGGTTTACATCTACCATTTTGCTGTTTTGTTTCTATTTGTTCCACCTGATCTTTGTTCTCTCTTTCCTCTTTCCCTAACTTCTTTTGGATTAATTATTTTTTATAATTCTATTTTATCACCACTATTGTCTTACAATTTACACTTCTTTTCTTTTTTTAGTGATTGCTTTAAGATTTATAACATCTAACTTTAGATGATCACAGCCTACCTTCAACTTGTATTTTACTACTTTGTGTGTAAGAACCTTACTTACAACTATCTAATTCCATTACCCTCTCCTATCCTTTGTGCTATTGTTGTCTTAGATTTTATTTCTATCTATATTATAAGCCTCACAACACATTTTATTTTTGCTTTAAACACACAATTGTCTTTTGAAGAGATTAAAAAGTGAGAAAAATATCTTGCATGCCAATCTATTTACCATTTTTGATGTTCTTAATTACACTGGGTAGATCCAAGTTTCCAACTGCTATCTTTTTCCTTCCACTTGAATAACTTTCCTTACTATTTCTTATACTGAGGTCTGAGGGTGACTACTTCACTCTGCTTTTTTTGGCTGGAAGGGTCTTTATTTTTGGAATATACTTTTACTGGCTCTAGAATTCTTGATTCCCCCCCACCCCCCCCAACACTTTAAAGATATTGAGCATCTTGCACTGAACCGGGTTAGGCAGTGAATAAAATAGGCAAAATGGATCAAACACTCCAATGTGGAGAACAAGTCAGTAAACAGCATAAAGAGTTAAAATTTCATGATATATTAAAAAGTAATAAGTTCCACAGAGGAAAATAAGCAATAAAAGGATGTACAGAGTTGGGGACAGAGTAAATCTTAAGTTATGTGGTTAAGAAGGTCTCCTGAGCAAGACTTGAAGGAGGAGAGAAAGTAAGACACTAGTTGTCTGGAAGGAGAGCGTTCCAAACAATGGGAAGAAGAAACACAAAAGTCCTGAGGAGGTAGCATGTCTGATAGGTTTGAGAAAGAGCAAGGAGTCCTGAAGAGCTAAAGCTGAGTGAGGGAGGGTTTGGGTAATGGATCATAAAGGGCTTTATAGGACATTATAAGGATTTTAGGAGATGGAAAATCATAGGAGGGTACAAAGGAGTTGTTGATGTTACTGTGATTAAAATGAAATTTATTTCCCACCCATATATATGTTCGTGGTGGCAGGTTGGCTACTATGGTTCTGCGCCAGGCTGTGGGTCAGATTGCAGATCAGCCTCAGATGCTACATGTGTCTTCTCATTCTGGGGCTCAGTCTGAAGGAACAGCCCTTGATAGGACATGCCTTTCTCATGGAAGAAGGCTCAGGATAAAGAGGCCTGGTTGAATCATACAATCGAATTCAATGTTTCTGTTTGATCATGGCCTATGTTATATCTGCACATGTTCCATTGGCTAAACAATTCACATGGCCAGGTCCACTTCAGTGGAGTGGGAAGTATGTCCTCCCACAGCATGGCAACAGACCACGGCAAGGTGGTCATATAGTCTCTTATTGGGAAGGAATACATGATTTTGAACAAGAATAAAATGTACTACAAGATCCTATGCATTCCATTCTCTGCAAGTACTATCACACTCCTATTTCATAGCCCTTCTCTCCCCACTTCATTGAGTCTACCATGCAGCTCAACTCTGGCTGGGGGCTCAGCTCCTGGAACACTTTTGCTAAAATAAGAGTGATCATCTAGTCCAACCCCCTTATTTGGCAGATGAAGAAACTGATTTGACAGTGGCAACATGACTTCCTCTGATCCCATGGCTAGATAATGTCAGAGCAGAGAGAAGGGTCTGGTCTGATTGCAATGGAGAAGAAAGTCTTTTTATAGTTTGTAATTTCTTTTGATTAGGGTTTTAATTAGGATAGACATTACACTTATCTTCAAAGGCCTATGTAATTATAGAGACTGCATGTCTCAAATTTGGCCTAAAGACTGTCAAATTTAAATGGCTATAAAATACATGGATGAACTTAGGGAAGAGGTATTGTACTAGATTTATGGATTCCAGAAACTGCTGTGAGAATCCCCAGGGGGTGGGGCTGGGGATGTTTGTTGCTAGGCAATGTATAGAAATTGACTAGCTTGTGTTAGACTTAGGTCAGTAGGAAAAATATATGAGAAAATTGTCAATCATTCTCTCTCATTATTGAACTTATGATTAGGGTACTATAGAAATGACTTGGGTTTGTTTAGGGATTCTTGTCTCATGCCTAGCTCAGATTTTACTCAATCTCCACTTTATCCCTTTCTTTTTTTTACCGGGAGGTCCCGGGGATCAAACTCGGGTGCCTCCATGTGGGAGATGAACGCCCAACCATTTGAGCCACATCCGTCCCCCTCCCTTTCTATGTCACTGAGAAGACCTCTTTGTTAGGAGGCCAGCTATCCTATCTTGTGTCTGTTGGAAACAGCCACAAATGGAAATGGAAATGAATAAAGAGTCTTCTAGTTAGCAAATAGCTACAACCCAGTCTTAATTCTTTAGAGAGAGAGAATAGGCTGTACTGTGCCACAATGAAAAAGGATGGGATTTTGTAGTCAGAAGACTGACCTACAAATCTCATTTCTATCTGTTAGTATATCTCAGTTGGAGATAAGAACAATTTTATAGTGTTATTGAGAGGTTTTAAGGAAAAAGACAGAGTGAAATGTTCTATAGTCTCTAAAGCTGTTACTTGTATTTCTTACTTTTGATTTTTGTGAGACCCTAATAATCTAGCCAGGATTGTTTTGGCTACCAGATGTCCTTGCAAAACTGGTATAAGACACGACCAGTGTACATTCTTGGTGATATTTCTCAGTTTAATCTGATTTAAAGTTATGGTTGATCATTCAGCATGTGGAGAAAGAAGAGAAACTTTAATTGAAGACACCTAAGGCAGTGTTTAAATTGCGCTCAACTAATAGAATGCAGCTTCCTGATTTCTCCACTCCCAGCAAGAGCTCCAGGCCAGCTGAATCCTGAGAGGAAGGCCAGAGGAGCATCTCTGCTTCCTTCAGAGCCACTCTTCCAGGGAGGTGTGAGCTCTAAGAAGCACAGGATTTGATGGTTAAGAACCATTCTTTGGGGCAAAGCACCAGTGCTGCTCTAAATCACGCTCTTTGTGGATTAGCCCTTGCTCTGGTTTGGTTTTTTTTTTAGCCCACAAGATGAAGGGAGCTGGGGAAAGGCCTGACTCCAAGGTTTTTTTTTTTTTTAATTTTTACCATTTATTGAACTGCCATCATTTGCCAGGTACTTTACAATTATGGATCTCTATTAGGTGCTTTACAATTATGGATCTCTAATTCTAAAAACCATTCTTAGACAGTTAAAACTGTTTTTCACAGAAGTAGAAAATGAAGCTTAGAAAAACTGAATGATTCATTCCAGGGCATAAAGCTGGTAAATGGCAGAACCATGAGGCTTGAGTCCAGGATTTTTTCCCCCACACCACATGGCACTTACCACATTGAAAAGCAACAGAATAAGTTGCTCTTGTTTTCAGCTAAAACTCATCTGTAAAATTCCAGATATGGCCTAAGGTTCTGATACAGAAATATCTTTCACAATATTAATAAATAACACAGAAAATCTGTTGCATTATCATGAGTTTGGAAAGCAAGTTATCACAGATAAAAATAATAAGCTATTATCATTCCTAGTTCCAATGATTTAGAATCTGTTACTCAGAACAAGAAGCTTCTGCTTCAAATATAAAATATGGCATTCTATTTAGTAACAAAAAGAAAGTCCATTTTTGAGCTATTTCTGTATAAGAAGCCAACATGCATTTTCCAGTAATAGAGAGAATATTAAATTAAGTCCCTGAAGAGGTTACAGTGTTGACAAAACTCACACCATGGTGGAAACTACACGGACACAAGAAAAAAATCTAGGCCTTTCCAAATAGCCCAAGTCCTTGCGATGACTCCATTTTAAGTCAACGTTTCTTCATGCCGCTCATTTTCCCCAACGTCTGCTTCAATCACCAGGGGATCTGCTTTCCTGTAGTCTTGTGTAGGTTTTGCTGCCACCCAAACCCAAAGAGATGTCTGCCATGGATTATACCACCCCTCCCCGGTACTGAGAAGTATCTTCAGTAATTGGACCCAGACCAGTTTCAACACGTGGTTCCCTTATAGGAAAGACTGCTCTGCTCCAGGCTTTACCCACACTTTATACTTGGCATAGGGTGCAAGATAATCCAGAGCTGTGATGTGCAACCCAAGGGTCTTAATTCCTCCAATGGGAATAGTAGGCAGTCCCTTCCCAGTGATATCTCTTGGCTCATGACATGTAATTGTCTTGGTTTAGTTGTTTATCTTGGAAGCCTTAGATTAGTAAATGGGGCAATTTGAAATGTTGACAGACAACACTTACAAGAGAGCTAATGTGTTTGCTCAGTGGTATTAAAAGCCCTTGGGGGACGTGAGCCAGTTTTGCTAAATCTTAGGCTTTTAAGATGCTTTGCAGAGTCCTCTCAAACTGGGCTGGGGATGGGTTTCTGGGAGTCATGGAGAAAGGTGCTGAAGGAGTTGGGGTTGGGAGTAGGGAGGGGGTAGAAGGCAGGAAGGACAAAGCCTCCAACTCCCAGAAGTATAATGTGAATGCTCTCCAGGTTATGTTGTTCGCACTCTTTCCCTGTACAGATAAGTCAATTAATAATAATTTAAAAATGAAAATAAGCTTCAGACTACATCCTGGAAAAATATGAGTTTGGACAGTACAAAGTAAATAATAGAAATAAGATTTTGAAATGGGATGCATAAAAAGTTAAAAATAACAAAGATAGAAAATAATTGGTGTAAGAATCAAGTTAAAATTCCAGAGGAAAAGGTAAAGCCAGATAAAAAGCTGAAACCAAGATACATGCTGGAATGAATAAAAATTAAGAGAGGTAAAGTTAAGAGATTTAGCAGTTGAAGATGTGAAGTAACTAAGGTAAAGAGATGACAGAGGGAGTAGGTGTGACTCAAGCAGTTGAGCACCCGCCACCTACATAGGAGGTCCTGGGTTCAGTTCCTGGTGCCTCCTGAAGGAACAGGAACAAACAAGCAAAACAAAGGAGCCAGCTGAGGCAATGTGGCTCAGTGGTTGAGCGCTGGCTTCCCACATATGCGGTCCTGGGTTCAATCCCAGGCCCCTGGTACCTCTAGGAAAAGAGATGACAGAAATAAAGAATGAAAATGATATGGTGGCCTAGAGGCAGCTGTCCTTTGTTGCTGGGGCAGAGAGGATCCTGTGCTTCCTTCAGCCTCTCTCTTCCCTGGCAGCCATACACTCTTTCAGGTCTCAGTGCACTGCTACCTTCAGTTGTTCATAGATTCAGTGGACAAGAGCTCTTAGAGCCTTAGGTTCACACAGCAGATTCCAGATGCAACAGCAATACAATTTTGCCACAGGAAACTCCCCCTTGAATTTACTTGTTGATATTGTTTTTTAATAAATGTTGACAGCAGAGGGAGGAAACTGGTGGTGTGCTGTGTGCTTATAAATGTTTAACAGCCAGTTGAGGGGCAGGGGAAATGGGGAGAAAGGAGACACCAGCCCTAATTTAGAGTGTTTGCCAATTTTCATGGTGTAAATTCTAATTTTAAGCTACTAAAGTTATTGTCAACCACCTGTATGAGACTGATGGGCTTCCCATGACGCCAGACTGTCAGTGCTAAAACCTGGACAGTCCCAGGAAAACTGGGTTGTTTAGTCACTCTAAGAGCTTGCAAAATCCATGAAAATTTGATAGATGAGAACTGGTGCAAGCACGCTCTACCTGGAGGAAACACGCTTACTGGGACCTTCAGAACTCACTTAGGACCTACCTCGGGATTGAGCCTGAGCCAGGCTGTTGCTGTGACAGAAAGAAGGCCGGCTGCCAGTGCCTGGAGCCCTCCAACCCCACCTGAGGTTCAGCATGTGGGGTCTATAGTTTTTTATTTTATTTTATTATTTTATTTTAAAAGAAGCTTTAGATTTCATAAATGTTACATAGAAAATATAGGGGGATTCCCATATACCCTCCCCCCTCCCCCCTCATGCTTTTCCCCATTAACAACATCTTTCATTGGTGTGGTACATTTGTTACAATTGATGAACACATATTGAAGCATTGCTACTAACCATGGACTATAGTGTACATTATAGTTTTCACTTTGTACCACACAATTTCCTAGGTGTTGACAAAATGTATAATGGCCTGTATCCATTATTGCAATGGCATTTAGGACAATTCCAATGTCCCCAAAAATGCCCCAGGTTACACCTATTTTTCCCCTCTCCCTCCCCTGAGAACCTCTGGTGACCACTGCCTTTATATCAATGTTACAAGTTCTTCCATTGCTAGAATAATAATAAGTCTACTTTAGTCCATAGTTGCATTCCCCCCTTAGGTTTGTTCATTCCTTGATCTTGAAGATTTTAGGATGGTGATGCCCACTCTGATTTTGATCAAGATGGTGCTTAGATCCCATGGGGCAGATGGATGGAATTGTCTTGCTTGCAGTTGTAGATACTCTGTTTTTTGGGATGGGCATTGTCCATCATCATCCTTTTGTTAGTTGTCTTGGGTGAGTCCAGTGACTTGGAGAATAGGTGTTACAACTCTGCTGAGATTCAGGACTCAGCCAGCATATGAACAGATTTAAGTCTCTGGGGCATATATTTAAAGAGTATATTGCTAAATATAGGTTCAAATAAAAGGGTCATAAGAACCATGTATAGGGAAATTATAAATGAGTCCAACTCTGTTACATTGGGGAGCATATATTCCAAAGTAAAGCCCGCTGACAGGGTGATGAATCCCTGAGATTGTCTGCCCTGCCTATAGTGTCTAGATGTCTCTAGAGCCCTCAGGAGCCTCCTGTTTGAGGCACTGTTTATTGTGGCAGTCAATGAGATCCTCTTGAGATATACATTAAGTGTAACCTCTGGAATGACCTCCTCTTAGCCATAAAAACTCATTTGTATTTAATATTTCTCCCTTTCGGTCAAGGTCATTTTCCAAATGTATTGCTAGTTGGTGCTTGATAAATATCCCTCAGTGCCAGGGAGGTTCAACCCCAGGAGTCATGTCCCATGGGGGTGGGGGTGGGGAGGTAGTGCATTTATATCCTGAGTTCGGCTTATAGAGAGGCCACATGTGACAGTTTGAGATTATTTTTGTGAATCCCCAAAAAAGAAAAATTATGTATGTAAATGAATCTATTCCTCTGGGTGTGATACCTTTGATTGTATCAGATTTAGCTGAGATGTCTTTGGTTAAATTACCTGTTAAGATGAGGGCTTTGATTTGAGCCCATCAGTAAGGTGTGACTCAGGTTGAGTCCCACCACTTGGTGGGCTGATATAAATGTACACTCACTCAAGAAGATACATGGGAAGAGAGAGAGCTCTGTCATTTTTGATTCTGAAGCCCTGGGGAGACATGAGCCTTTCACCTGATAGTTTGCAGCTGACCTTGGGAAAAGAGCCTAGACTGATATAGAAAGCCCAGAAAGACACGGGCCCTATGCTAGGAGAGAGAGGAAGCCCTGAGAGACAAGCCCTGTGTCAGCCTGCAGCTGAAAGACAGGGAGCCCAGAGGGGAAGGCTAAACCCTCACAGACATCAGCAACCATCTTGCTTCAACATGTGGCAACTGATTTTGGTGAGAAAGCAACCTTGTGTTGGACTCTTTAGGGCCTTGTAACTGTAAGCTTTTACCCCAAATAAATACCCTTTATAAAAGCCAACAGATTTCTGATACTTTGCATCAGCACCCTTTGGCAGACTAATACACCTCATTTGAGAAACAAGGCTTTCAGGAGATAACTCTTAGGCAATATATAATACTAGGTTAAGTTTCAATTTCATAAGAACAAGGTTCATAAGTACAACCATCAATATCAAGGGCCTGGCATATTGTTCTGTCCTCCTTCACTAGGGGGATTCTTGCCACTCTATTAGAGAATGTAACAGGACTTCCCAGGTAGGGAACTTAATATTCTTTTTGTTATTGTGTGGGTCTTCACCTACTGAGATGATACCCTATGACTGCTTGAACATATTCATATGCCATAGAGGCATGCCCCAGGTACACCACTCCACACATCCTCCCATCACCAACACCCCACACCAGTGATCCTCCCCTGCCACAGTTTTGACCCTTCTGTGATCCAAAACAAACCCAAAAGATAAACAAATAAAAAATAATAAAAAAATAAATAAAATACAAAATACAAAAGAAAAAATTTTCATTGTGTCTTTTATCACTTTAAGGTCTGTTATCTTTTATGTACAGTGACAATTTCTTCTGTATGTTTCCCTAGTGTCTTTTTTTCTTTATTTTCAAAGAAGTTTTAAGTTACAGAAAAGTCACATAAAAACTATAGGGGATTCTTCTATAAACCCCCTCCCCCTTTCCCACTCTCCCCTATTAATAACATCTTACATGAGTATGGTACATTTGTTACAATTGATGTACAAATATTGAAGCATTGCTATTAACCATCATCAATAGTTTACATTATGGTTTATATTTTGCCCTGTATACTTTTATAGGTTTTGACAAAATTTAAAATGGTCTGCATCTGTCATTGCAAGATCATGAAGAACGATTCCAATACCCTAAGAATGCCCTATGTTCCATCTATTCTATTCTTCCCTCCCTCTCCCCTTAGAACCTATAGTAACCACAAAGTTTCAAATTTTGAAGAATAACGTTCATAGTTATATGCAATAATATTGAAGGCTTAACATATCGTCTGCTTTCTTTTATTAGGCATTGCCTATGTTCTCAAGAGATTCTTTCCCCTCTCATTGAGAACATAGCAGGACTCCCCAGGATGGGAGTTTAATATTTTCTTGTTTATTGTGTGGGACTCCACCCACTGAGATAACACACTATGACAAGATGAACACTCATATTCCACAGAGGCATACCCCAGGTACACCCTATCCCACATATCCCCCCTATGCCCTACAACAGTAACCCTCCCCTGCCATATTTGCCAAAAGAACATTCTCACAATTGTGGTTTTAACCACAGGATTGTAAATCCCAAAAATTTACCTGTTGCTTCCTCCAAACCTCCCCCCAGTTCCATGGATAGTCCCCCCCAACCCTAATGCCCCTCACATTTTTGCACCATCGAACCCAGTCACATCACTGCACCTATATCACTCCCATCCACTGTTCAACCACCCCTTTCCATATTATCATAGATTTTGCTCATATTGAGCATTGGCTCACCACCCTCTAATGCCTTGCTGTCTCCTGATAACCTATCTTCCAGACACTAGCTCTGTGAGTCTGCTCAGTTTGCTTAAGTCATATGAGTGAGGTCATGTAATATTCAGTGACTGTCTTACTTCTCTCAACATAAAGTCTTCAGGAGTCATACATGTTGTCCTATGTGTTAATACTGCATTCCTTCTTAGAGCTGAGTAATATTTCACTGCATGAATAGACAACAATTTGCTTATCCATTCATCTGTTGATGGATACTTGGTTGCTTCCAACTTTTGGCAATAGTGAATATTGCCATATGAACATTGGTGTACATCTATCTGTGTGTGTCCCTGCCTTCAATTCTTCTGGGTATATACTCAGAAGTGGGATTGCTGATCATATGGCAGTTCTATAGTTAGCTTCCTGAGGAACCACCAAACTGTCCTCCACAATGGCTGCACCATTCTACATTCCCTCCAGGAGTAAATGATTGTTCTCTTTCCTCCACATCCTCTCAAACACTTGTAGTCCTCTTTTTTTTTTTTTTTTTTTCAATAGTCTCCACTCATAGGCGTAAGATGATATCTCATTGTCGTTTTGATTTGCATTTCCCTAATAGCTAGTGATGTTGAGCATCTTTTCATGTTTGTATTAGTCAGCCAAAGGGGTGCTGATGCAAAATACCAGAAATCTGTTGGTCTTTATAAAGGGTATTTATTTGGGGTAGAAGCTTACAGTT